>JAYJMJ010000236.1:276399-297940 GCA_036873875.1 Laminaria ephemera
ACATAAATCACACCTATCAGCCAATCAGAATACATCAGACATTTGCGCGACTGTGAACAACTGCTATGTCTTACAGGCGCCACACGATTTTTTCATCGGGTAGCACTTTTATTCTTCCCCAAATCACTTTTTGGGAGAGAGGTATAGACACATAGTACGATAGAGGTGCACCATTTTTTTTGTGGGGTTCTTCTTTTTTGAGGAGCTCTGAACCTCACCCGATACAGTAACTGATTTTTAGTGCACTGAACGCGCAACCCGATTAACAAACCCATGGCCTATAATACGTCTACAAAAAAAAAAACTTCAGATTTGAAAAAACAAGAACGACATTGCGACGATTTTGGGTTAAGGAGCCCTGTCACTCAGAAACAACAAAGCCAAAAAAAGAAGTGTTACCTCTATCGTATATAGCATGCGCCGACGCGTGCTACGATAGAGGTAAGCATTTTTTGGCCTTTTTTTTTGTTTCTGAACGACGGGGCTCCATAACCCAAAATCGTCTGAATGTCATGCTTGTTTTGCAATAGGAATTTTTTTTTGTATACCTAGGCAGGCCATAGGTTTTTTTGTTCATCGGGTTGCACTTTCAGTTTGCTCCAAATCATTTTTTTTTTTGGGGGGGGGGGTGAGGTTTAGAGCTCCTCAAGTGAGAAGCCCGAGAAACAAAAAAATGGTGCACCTCTACCACATGCTACGATAGAGGTGCACCATTTTTTTCTGAGACTCCTCACTTGAGGAGCTCCGTACTTGAACCAGAAGCTATTTTTTTTTGTAAACTAAAGAAATGCAACCCGATGAACAAACCCATGGCCCTAGGTACTCAGAAAAATCAGATCGAAAAACAAGAATGACATCCCGACGATTTTGGGTTAAGGAGCCCCCTCGTTCAGAAAAAAAAAAAAAGACAAAAAGTGCTACCCCTATCGTGGTACGCGTCCGCTAGCATGCGTCCGCCTCTACCGTAGCGTGACGCATTCTGCGAAACCGAAAAGCAGCAGCACGAAAGCTTACGATTGCAAAGAAAGAGGGTAGACGCGCGCGCAAGCCTCTAAACGCGATGATCCCCTTGCCAATAGATTTTTCTTGGGTTTTGGGTCGTTCAAATCACGACCGCAGTACGTACAGTAGTCACACACGGGGCCCCAGCAGAGACCGGTCTTCCGCCTTTCACTTCGCTGCACCATCCCCTCCCGACCGCTGTTCTGCGCTGCTCTTCTCCCAGCAACGGGCCATCTATGGTATAGAAGGGGATCGCTTTTAGAGCCTCCAAAAATTCAGCGGCTCAGAGGCACTCGGTGGCTGCCCTATCCCTTAGCAGAATTTGCTTGTGTGCCTTGTCGGTTTCGAGATACGCACCGCTCTGAAATTGTGTGTTGCGCTGCGCCAACAAAATATTTTGAAGGATGCTTGCTACGATAGAGGTGAATGATATCATTGTTTTTCGGGCTCCTCACTTGAGGAGCTCTAGACCTCACCCAAAAACTAATTTTGAGAAGAACAAAAGTGCAACCCCGATGACCAAGCCTATGGCCTAGGTGTACAAAATATTCATTTTGCAAAAACAAGAATGACATTCCAACGATTCTGGGTTAAGGAGCCCTTGTCATTCAGAAACAAAATTGTTCGAAAGTGTTGCCTCTATCGCAGCACGCGTCGAAGTCCGTTTCGACTGAGGTACAGAGCCAAGTTAACCCATACAGAGTGGTCTTAACTTGGCGGCGAAATATGGGTTTCACAAAGGACACATGCTACGATAGAAGGTGCACGATTTTGTTTCTCGGGCTCCTCCTCACTTGAGGAGCTCTAGACCTCACCCAAAAAACTGATTTTTTGAGAAAAAAAAAAGAAAATGCAACCCGATGACCAAGACCCATGGCCTAGGTATACAAAAAACTAATTTTGCAATAAAAGAATGATATTCTGACGATTTGGGGTTAAGGAGCTCCGTCATTCGGAAACAAAAAAATAGCCGAAAAGTGCTGTACCTCTATCGTAGCACGCGTCTTGGCGGTGAAATATGGCCTTGAACAGAAATCGTCGGGGTGCGCCCTCGCGGCTCCGCCGCAGGGCTCCCAGCGCAGCTGCACCGTCAAAGTTTGACGATAGTAGAGGGGACGCGTCCTACGTAGAGGTAGCACTCTTTGGCGGAAACGTTTTTCTAAATGACGGGGAGGCTCCTTAACCTAAAATCGTCGGAAATTCATCCTTTTTTGCAATGTGTTTCGTTGTATACCTAGGCCATGGGATTTTTTCATTGAGGAACACCTCAAAACTTTCTCCAAAATCAGGTTTTGGGTGAGGTATAAAGCTCCTCATGTAAGGAGTCTCAGAAAACAAACGGTGCACTTCTACCGCAGCATCCGTGGCAAGAGATCCACCAAGGAGACAACGCCTCTGTGAGGCTGGTCTGATTCCAAACACGCGCGGGCTTACCCCCTCAATCGATCTTCGTCTCGGCCCACGGCCGCCTCCGCTCATTCTAGAACGCACAACAACAGATGAGCAATGACCCCGAAGAAAAGAGAGTCGGTGTTCTGGTGACATGTGAAGCTCTCAGATCATACACAGAGATCGTCACGCGTGCTACGATAGAGAGGTGGTAGCACTTTTGGGCTTAAAACGTTTTCTGAATGACGGAGCTCCTTATCCCCAAAATCGTCCGAATTTCGCTTCTTTTTTTTTTGCATTTTGTTTTTTTTCGTTGTATACCTAGTAGGCGGCCATGGGACTGTTCTTCGGGGGTAGCACTTTACATTTTTCCTCAAATCGGTTTTCGGGAGAGGTGTTTTGAGCTTCTCAAGTGAGGACGCCCAGAAATAAATGGGCGCACCTCTACCGAAGCATTCGTCGTCTCCCTATAGTGCCGGTTAAAATAGTGCCTATTTCCGGCATAGTGCCGCCGATGAGATCGCTTAGGACGACTGGAACCCGCTTTTACTATATATAATACTGGTAGTACCAAGTATCAGCATTATGACACATGGTACGATAGAGGTGCACCAGTTTTTTTTGTGGGGTTCTTCTTTTTGAGGAGCTCTGAACCTCACCCAATACAGTAACTGATTTTTAGTACACTGAACGCGCAACCCGATGAACAAACCCATGGCCTATACGTCTACAAAAAAAAAACTTCAGATTTGAAAAACAAGAACGACATTTCCCGACGATTTTGGGTTTAAGGAGCCCCGTTCATTCACAAACCAAAAAAAAAAGCCAAAAAAAAAAGTGTTGCCTCTATCGGAGCACGCGTGTTATACCCGAAAATAGTGCTCCTTAAGTGAGGACGCCCAGAAAAAAATGGGTGCACCTCTACCGAAGCAGCATTCGTCGTCTCCCTATAGTGCCGGTTAAATAGTGCCTATTTTTCTGGCATAGTGCCGCCGATGAGATCGCTTAGGACGACTGGAACCCGCTTTTACTATATAATACTGGTAGTACCAAGTATCGGCATTATACCCGATTATAGTGCCGGTGTCCGGTATAGTGCCGGTATTGCTGGCTGTCGCATGCTACGGCAGAGGTGCGCCCATTTTTTTTCTGAGGCTCCTCACTTGAGGAGCTCTATGCCTTCACACCCTAAAGCTGATTTCGAGAAAATTAAGAATGGTCCCCGATGAACAATCCGATAGTCTAGGTATTACAACGAAACACATTTCCAAAAAAAAAAGACGACATTTTTTTCGACGATTTTGGGTTAAGGAGCACCGTCATTCAGAAAAATGTTTCAGTCAAAACGTTCTACCTCTATCGGCAGCACGCGTCGGTGCATCTAACTTTTCTGAGGCTCCTCACCTGAGGAGCTCCATACCCCACCCAAACATTAAAGTTGGGAACAAATGAAAGTGCCGCCCGATGAACAATTCCATGTCCTAGCTAGGTATATATACAACGAAACGCATTTTCCAAAAAAAAAAAAGAATGAATTTCCGACGATTTTGGGTTAAGGAGCGCCCCCGTCATTCAGAAACGAAAATAACAGCAACCAAAAAGTGCTACCACCTCTCTATCGTAGCACGCGTCGTTTGAAAAAAAAGGGTGTACCTCTACCGCAGCATGCTTCGATAAAGGTACAGTACCTCTTTTTGGGATTTTGGTCAAACTATTTCTGATTGGCGGGTGTTTCTCAACCATTACCGAGGACCATAGCAATCAGGACCTACGATACACACAAAAACACTATATATTCCATGTATTCCACTGTTTTTACTAGCCATGTTTGGTCCTGATTACTATTATGGCCCCCCCCCCGTAATAACAAGACTTCTTGATAATCGTATCGTTGGAATCCCCTATGTGTGCAATAATATCCGTCGGTTAACAAAAAGGCTATGGGATCTTTGATCGAGTTACTCACACTTGCTACGATAGAGGTGCACCAGCTTTTTTCTTGAGTCTCATCACTTGAGGAGCTCTGTGCTTCACCCACAAAAACTGATTTTTGTGTTAAACCTACAAGTGCAACCCGATGAACAAACCGATGGCTCTACCAGTAGGCATTCAAAAAAAAATCAGAATGCAAAACAAGAATGACATCCCGAAGATTTTGGGTGAAGGAGCCCCCCGTCATTCAGAAACAAAAACGCCCAAGAAGTGCTAACTTCTATCGTAACACGCGTCGTCTAACTCTCTCGCTAAAAGTCATTTTTTTCGGGTCAAGAACAGACCTCCTCGAGGGAGAAGCCTCAATAAACCAAAAAAAGACGGACCCCTTCGGTAGCGTGTGACTCGTGCTGGTCACCGATGCTACGATAATGGTGCACCATTTTCTTTCTGAGGCTCCTCACTTGAGGAGCTCCATAACAACGAAGCGTGCTACGATAGAGGTAGCACTTTTCGGCTTTTTTGTTTCTGAATGACGGGGCTCCTTAACCCAAAATCGTCGGGATGTCGTTCTTGTTTTTCAATCTGGCGTTTTTGTATGCGTAGGCCATGGTTTTGTTCATCGGGTTGCACTTTCGGTTTTTTACTCAAAATCAGTTTTTGGGTGAGAGGTTCAGAGCTCCTCAAGTGAGGAGCCTCAGAAAAAACTGGTGCACCTCTATCGTATATAGCGTGTATGTTTCAAATCCAAGAAACAATCCCTTTTGCGAGTGGATGTTTTGGGGCAGAACGTCTCCTACAAAGGAAACTACGGGTGCGATTCATCCCTATCAGTCGGCAACAGGGAAACACATATTCCGGGGGTATATAGTAATTAGGACCAAATATAGGTCGAAAAAAATAGGGGAATATATAGGTTTTGTGTGTATCGTAGGTCCTGATTACTATGGTCCTCCGTAAATAGCTGCATTGGTTCGACCCGAGTCGACGGAGGGAAGAAAGTGCTGAATTCTTCTCGTGATAAAAATTGAGGCGCGGACCGTGGTGGGGAGGGGGGAGAAGAGCCTGCTTAGTGGCCCCGGATCTGAGTTACGATTAGGGAGAGAGAAGGAGAAAGAAAAAGTGCGAAGATAATACATGGGATGAGCAAAAATAATCATAACAATAAAAAAAAATGGTAAGAAGAGCACAAAGGGGCGTTCTCAGACTGAGAGTGGCGGCAGTAGTACATGCCAGCTATAGTCACTATGTGTGAGACAGGGTCGACAAAGATCAATCTAGCGCCGGGATGCGTAGCTACGTGAGAGAAGAAGAGCAGTTTTACATGGAGAGGGTATAACATCTCGAAATTAACAGCATCCTAGGGAATCAAACACATCAAACATCCATTAACAGACGGTTGAATTCCATCATATCGTCGATTTCGCAATAAACTGTTGAAGATCTTGAAATTGACAGGATCCTAGGGAATCAAACACATCAAACATCTACGTATTAACAGACGGTCGAATCCCATCACATCGTCGGTTTCGCAATAAATTGTTGAACTTTATGTGATGGTGTGATATGATATTTTAACAAAGATACTGGTACAGAGCGCACAGACGACCGCCCCGTTACAACACTAAAACTGGTACATACATTAACGCCTAAGGAGGTCTTGACACGCCGAAAAAGACCACCGGTTTCCTGGCACACAATTTGTCTGTCGACTACGGACCGGCACCGAAAAGCAGCGGAACAGGCCCAAACCACTGCTAAGCAGCTAGCTGTCTTTTGTTTTGGTTCAAATAATCATAAATAATACGTACGTAATCACTTTGTTTTACTTTCCAGCTCAACTCGTAGTAAGAGGTTTCACTCTGAGCGACCTTCTTGACGAGCCGTGGTCACAGGTGTTTTCCCTTCTCCCTCCCGGTGTACCAAGTATATACTGATACATACCATTGGTAGTAGTGGATAATGGCGTGTTAGCCACGACTTGGCTGGCTGGTGAGCTACTACTGCTGTTTTCAGAAGTTTGGATGCCTGACCATCTAAGCTCTAAACGGCAGCAACATTTTTTTCGACGAAAATGGGACCTGAGTGTCGTGCTATACGCCCCTCTCTTTCTTTCGAGCCGTCTAGGCGCAGGCCAAGATGCAACGCAGTACCGGCAAGACCCACCTCCCCCATCACTTGCTGGCCACGATGCCGTCAGGAAAGCTGATATCGTGCAGGCACGCCACTCGGTTCAGTGCCAAGTGTCAAGTGCCAATTGTCGACGAGCTTTCACTCCTCGGATAGGACGGGACCTATCTGCGCGGGAGGGGGTGATTTAGTAAAGGGCAGGAAAGCAGCAGAAGAAAGGTGTAATGAAACATGACCTACTGATAGGGGCGACGTATGTGTGCGCAGTTGCCGCCAAGGTGAGTCAGTCTACTACTGTAGTGTCTGCCATGAGCGCATATAGAGAGTGGGGCGGAAGCTAGACAGGGAAGGTTTGCGCGCGCGCCGCCCCGGCCCCCGGCAGAAGTTGACGATTCACTCAATAAATCCCGACCCAACGACCAAGCACACCCACAACGCGTTCGTTTAGTCAGGACAAAACGTGTTCTTATGTGGTTGATGGCCGGTCGTCAACAACGTTTGTTTGTCTTCCAAAGCGTCAAAAAGGGATACTATAGAATGATGCAGTAATAGAGCCACACAACAAAGAGCATGTCGTAACGTGCTGTAGATCGACCGGAGTCCAGTGGCGCTCGATTTCCAGCGTACAGCAGCAGGTATTCAGGATGGGACAGATGGGTCCAGTCTTCTGGTTCTGTTGGAAGACGGGCCCGAAACTGTATGCGCTGGTAACGAAGTAGAAGAAAAACGGCCAGGATATTGTCTTATCCGATTCGGGGTAGACCACAGGACAGGTGGCTCCCGTAAGTCAGCGAGGAGTCGTATCCATGCTGTGGTTTCCATGGCTGGAGTGTATGTAGAGGCAAAAATTTCGCTAAGTTATAGGTAGGGGTGAGGTCATAGGTTAAATCCGCTCGGCCTTATGGGCTATGACAGTAAGAAAAAGGACGGCTACAGCACAGGACACCAAGTAAGAAACAAGAATGCTGATTCAGGCTGGATCCCTTCTTTGAGAAAGGGTGGGTTCTACACTAACTTCAGTGTAACGACTCCCGAATTTCTTGTTTCCCTGTAATCTCAGCCTGGGCGTACTATTGCCTTGTTTCTTATTAGGTGTCCTGTGCTATAATGTGAGCAATGGGCGTCAGGGTCCAATGTGGACGCAACAATAATCATTGCTAAAAATTATTGACGCTTAGAAGATGGGCTTCGGGGCACGGTATAATATGAATAGTACTGATAGTACTGATAGTAGTGATAGTACTGACCGAGGCTACGGTAGGAGGACCACTATTAGAGCTTTTTTCGGCGACTCAAGAGTCACTTGCGCGAGCGGCTACCGCTTTTTTTTCTGTTTCGCGATATGCACCACCACGGGGGGATTATTTGTTACGCTTCGCCAACAAAACGTGTTTGTTGTTTATGTCCTTTCTTGAGTGGTCTATGCTCGATAGTGAAAAGGAGGGTACAATCCTATAATACAGTAGCCTTGGTCTACTAATTGTGATTGCAACAATGGCTGTCTTTGCAGCGAGGGGCTTATGCCGCGGCTGCCAGCACGAAGTTAGGTGTGCAGTCAAGCTCAGTCGATTTGACACGGCAGAATATCTGCGTCACAGATGACAGCATGGGCAATGAGCACCACCTACGCCGTCAAGGGAGGAGGAGCGAACGATTGCCGCCTGACCAATACGGCAATCAATTGCCCGTCCCCCGGGTGTGGGCGGAAAGGCACTTTCTAGGTGATGTTTTTGTCATCATATGAATGAAGGTCCGTCATGAGGCCGACAAAATAGTCTAGCGACTGTTGTTCGTTTCCGACGTTTCTAAAAAAAACAAGTCAAGAGCATGTTTTGTCTCATTCCCTTCCTCCAGCAGCAGTAGCCTACTGCCACTATTATCGCACAACCACCAATCAAGGGAAAGCCCAAGTAAACATCCACCCACATACTCTTCTTGCGCTCGCTCTTGTTTACTCCTCTCTAACTGACCAAACGGTGGCAAAAATAGTAATAGAAGCGATCCCGATTCCCACCCATCACATGCCCCCGCTGCTCCTATCAATGATCAAACCTGATCAGGAAGGTGTGTGAAGGTGCTTCTGCTGCGCTCACGGTGTTACATGTAGATAGTGGGGAAAATGCAACGTATTTTTGCGACGAGTGATTAGGTGGCCACGATGAAAGCTTGGCACCATCCACCAACACAACGAGTGCAACATCGAACAAAAGGACGTCAGTCGAGAAGCTGTAGAGGCTTGACACCATTCATCAACACACCGAATTCAGATCGAGCCAATGGACTCGAAGCTACAGGACAGACCACCAGTAACTTGAGTGCACAGCAATGCACCAAACACAACAAACGACATAGCCAGCCCTTATTTCCGGTGCTTGCCACACCACCTGATCTTCCGCCTACAACGGACAACAAGCCCGATACCGACACACGAAATAGTACTGGATGGATGTATAGAATATGTAGATACATTACGGCGCACGATGCTTGAAAAGCACAGAACGACACCGGCACATAATAATCCACACCTAAATAAAGGGAGTACAAAAAATGCATACAATGGGTTTACGGCGGTAATAGGGCCTGACCTCATCCTCGCGCTTGTCTAGAGGAATCTTCGCGTGCGAGAAGCAAACGACGGTGGCGAGATGGACAACAGCTGCTGTCTCTTTTTTCTCTGCCATCGACGTGTCTGCCTGCCTGCCTATTCCTGGGCGAGGTTTGGTATTCCCAGCCTTCTTACCTACCGCTTACCAATTTATCCAACAAGTACACCATCATGATCGTCTATTTGGATGTGGCTGCCGTGTTTTGCAACAAAACCCAAGACAGCCTAAAGCCCCGTCCCAAAAGCCCCATAAATACGAGCCTCGCCTGCCATCAACGGAGGAAAGTACCTTGATACAATCCGCAAGCCACAGCTACAGTAGTACACTACGGGGTGCTTGATCACTGTAGGAGCTCAAACGATCAGAAAAACAAAACCGACACGACTCGAAGTCGATTCAGGTCAGCATCATTCGTGAACGATCCGTCACTTGAACTTGCCATTTTGCCACACATAATGGCCAAGCAGTTACATCGCAAAGCCTTCGACAGACGCGATACAAGCGTGCGTGCGATAGAGCCACGACAACAAACACCAAAGTTCACCGTGGCCAATTCCTCCCGAGAGGGGGGGGGGATATATGGGGTAGACATCCCCCGAGTACGTGGGATCTCTCGTGATGGTGGCTGGCCCCAGTAATGACTGCATGCAACGCACAGGTTTGCGCCACAACAAACGTCAAACGGCGGTAACTGCGGCATTTTCCATGCCAACAACGCGGCTGGCGGTGGGCGGCGACACTGAAGTAGCACATGGCAGCTTTAGGCCAAGAAATGTCACTCCCTTCGCTTCTTGGAGTGAAGTACAAAGAAAAAAAGTGCCGAGTCGCCTTGATAATTTTAATCCAGCGCGAGGTTGATAGGGTCTACGACCCCCGTCAAGAATATGTCGCTCACCCCCGATCGCCCCCTGATCCCTGCTGAAAGCCGCTAGAGGCCAACGCCTGTTAAGTATTCGAAGCCTGCCCGCTACCAGCCACTGTAGGCAAGCATGCAACATGCTATATTAGTGCAACGTCAAGGATAGATAACGTTATACTTTACAACCAACCACATAAAATCGTTGAGCATAACTGTAACCTGTGTAGTAGATTAATCGCACCTTCGTGCGCGATAATAACCCAATGGCCCCGCTCCCAGCGTAGGCAGGGAGTGCGCACTGAAGTCAGCGTTGTAAAAAAAACAAAAAAACAAAAAGGAATCGAGGCGGCTGAAGGGCCAAGTCGCCAAGAACTACTACCGTTGTACAACATAACAGTAGTATTAAAGTACAGAGCTACTGCATGGAACAGGACACACAGAACACGCATTGTAGGCGACAATGGCGAAATGGGTCATCGCCAAAGCCGCGCGAAACGAAAACAGAGGGTCGCGACACCCTCCAGCCGAACAAACGCGTTCGATCGCCTCCAGCACATCTCACGCCGCAAAAAACACATGGCTACCTTTCGGTGATGCCGATGCCTCTGATACCTATGCCATATAGCTACAGTGGCCAGGCCTAACCCGCGAACAAGAACAGAAATACAACTCATAGGTCGTCCGCTGTATTGCCATGAGAGCTACAGAAGCTGTGGGGCATCAAATCACAACCCTTCACCACTCGAAAAAGAACAAAAGAACAGACTAACATGCACCCCTGCAGCGATAGCACAAGAAAACATGGCGTCAGAAGGGGGCGTGTTTCACCACCCACAAACAACGTACAGATACTGATCGGTCCAATGTCACTTTAGGAACCGGAAAAAACGAGGGCGTCGGAACAGGCACGCATGATATACCCAGGTGCCATTGACGTCGACAAAAAAAAAAAAATGAAACCGTTACAAGGTTTGTCCGTACGTACGTGTGTGACGGCAACAACAGTCAGGCAAAAAGGTCAGAGGGAAGAGAGGGGAGCTAGACGATGGTCTTCCCGAAAACCATCGCGAAATTCCACTACTGTAATAATTACCTGGTATAAGCTGACTATAACTAACATGACAGTGCCAGGGAAATGGACGAGGACAAGGAAAACTCTCACCAACTACTTAAACGCACCACATCACCACCCGTGATACAAACTAAACCGTAGATACGATATCCCATGTTGCTAAATGGTGGCAAAGGCCTTTTCAACCAATACCAGGTACTCGACTATCGTCGCCTCTTTCGGTTCAACAACAAGCAAGACCACTACAAAACCCGCTGTGCTAAGAACCTACATTTCAGGTCGGTGCAGGGATTTCCCACCAATCAGAAAACTCCTTGAAATAAATTGAAAAGCCCTTTCTTTCTGCTTTGATCTCCCGCTTGAATCCACCCACGCCGTTTCTACGATGCCGCAGACATTGCGGCTGCCCCGGGCAGAGCATATATGCCGTGCGACAAATTAACAAACACACACGAGACAAAATCCTCAACGCCGTCTGCCCGTAAAGCCCGTGGACGTATCAACATACTGCACCCTCTCTCTTTCTCTCCGCTTCACTCCCAGCAGGAATGTCCAAAGCGATCACACGTGCATGAGAACCATCGAGTTCTCCCCCAAAAATGATTCCGATGGTTTTCCACCTGCCACGACTTATACTGCTCGGCCCATCGCACACGACGCGGTCGCCAGCGGCGACTCGTTACGGACGGAGTTGCTGCAGACCTTGAACTTGTCTATATAAAAACCGACATCGAGAAAGAAAAACACCAACAAAAAATCGCGCGAGTCAATCGAATCGCGTTCCTTCGCACGACGAAGGTCGAGCTAAACCCGGGTCGACAATAGACACTAGACCTTGAGAAGGGTATAAGGCTTACTGCTGTAACATCCATTCAGCAACGTTTTTAACGTCGTTTCGTACTAACACTAAATAGCTCGTTTTCGTCGCCACTCGGCCACTTCTTACCCTTCAAGCGTTCAAGCCTCTGGCACCAGTCAGTGGATGAATCTATCGAGTCCATCATCCACTCACATGGCCCAACGAATCGATTGGTCGGTCGACCAACCAACCAACCAACCAACCAATTAACCAACCAATCAGCATCAAACTAACCATCCAACCAAACCACCAACCAACCAACCTACCAACCACCCAGCCACCAACCTACCGCCCAGTAAATAAATAAACAAACAAATCCCTTGTTATGTCCAAGTTTTATTCTCCGTCTCACAAAAAAAAAACGGTGAAAAAATCAAAACAGAGAAAAAAAGATACCAAAAAGAAAAAGAAACTAAAAACAAAAAGAAACAAAGACAACATCAACAACAACGACAATAACAACAAACACGATCATAGCACTTGCAAAAATAACCGAATCGATCCGTCGATCAATCCTCGAACAGCTGCTCGTAGCAATCGACCATCCAGCGTACGGTCTCGATCTGAAAGCGTAGGTCTTTCAGAATGGCGAACGGGTCGGCGTCCTGCATAGGGAAAAGGTGCGTGTTCACGGATTAATATGTCTTACTACTCTGACGTGTAGGCATGCAAGTTATTACTCGAACCGAAACATGTAACGACATCGAGACCTGGGAACGTCACGGACTACTACGGTGCAAACAGTTCCACTTTGCATCTCTCTATATTTTACTGATTTGGGTCCATCTTCCAAGCAGGGTGTGCAGCGATACTGGCCCCGGGCTCCTGCTGACTTCAGGAGTGTACGAGGTGTGGGAGACTCGCTTCTTCACGATTCCATGCGATTGGTTACGCTGTAGTGATAAAGTGACACATGCTAAACTAGTAATATAAATACTAACAAAATTAAATACCTGGTATTATACAAACCAATAACAACAAAATGAACGTATGTCCAGCGCAAAACACACATGCTAGTAATATTAATACTTTGAAGTAGTAACAAAATTACATGTTGTACAACGAGTATAAACTACAAAATGAACAAGTATGCCCGGCGCAAAACAAAGCAAGCTATGATACAAGTAATGAATACAAGCACGCCGAGTGGGTCGGGTCGCGTGGGGCGCGTTGAGAGGGTCTCACCTCAGGACGGACGAGGTTTGGCGCCCAAACGATAGCCAAATTTTCCGACGTCATCCGATTGTTGGCGCTGTAAGACGCCACCTTGCGGAGGAACTGGAACAGGAACCTGCGAATGCGTGGACAAGCGACGCGCAGCATTGGGTACGATGTTTAATAAACATTAACAACCGGCATGGATTTCTTCAAAGCAAGTCACATGGCACTACAACTACTTAACAAATCGAGAGTCGAGATAAAAAGGCTCGACTATTGCCCCGAATTTAAGAAACCATGTTTTTGTACTGAAATTAATGTGGGACACCCTGACGCACATGCAAAATTGGGCCTAGCCCAAAATGCGAGCTACTGCAGCATTCATCCCTCTCAAATTCCAAGTAGTTTGACCCCAAAAACGTGGGTGTACTGTAGTTCTGAAGGGATTAAGTGGCGTCGCGTACTTATGTAGTGGATTCTAGTAGCCGTTGCATGTTATGGTGGTTGACTCGAAATTAGGAATGCTCACAAGGTGTTAATGTTCGTCTTATGCGGGGTCGGGTACTCCTATGTTACGGCAAGATCGCGGCGATCAAGTCAATCAATGTCTATCGGAACCGTCAAGGAAGTCAAACGCAGTCGATTCCATCCAGGATACACGCAGTCAAAGGAAACTTACATGAGGACAACTAGCAACTAGATAACATCGAACCGATCATCTAACCACATCGAAGCCATCGAGGCAACCAAACGAAACCGAAGGCATCACGGTAATCGAGGGGCATCGAGACCATCAAAGCCGCCAAAAGAAACCGCCAAAGGAAACCGAAGCCACAACAGAAATCGAAGACAACCAAAACCAACAAGGTACAGGGTAGGGCAGACAACGTGTCGTTACACTCCCGTACAACAGCGTCCTAAAACCAATACTATAACACCATGCCGTGATAAAGCGTCAAAAGGCACACTGCAATACGCGCTCGTACAAAAGCGTCACAATCGGCCACCATTCTTGTTCTCACATAAACCATCACCATCATCTAGTCCGTGTTCAAAGACTTCAACAACTCTGGAGTGAATGAATACCTCAGGGAGAACATCCACCGCCAGGTATGCTCGTACGTGCTGCAAAGGACGCACGCCGCGAGGGCGTTACAGCAGACAACAGCGCACGCCATGCCACGCCACACCACGGCCTGCCACGGTACACGCCAAGACTCACCTGAGGCAGTTGTAGTTAGCGTTGGGGATGCCCCACAGGATGTTCTTCATCGCCTGCACCCAGCGCGCGTCGGCGACTCCGGCCGCCTTAGCGATGGCCACCACCTTGCTGTACGCGCTGGAAGTACGAATGGGTGTTCCCGTTCCAGTAAGTGTTCGTGTTTGTGCTCAACGGCATGACAAAACACGGCATGGATTAATATTTAATATGGTATGAGTTAGCATGAGGTAGCATAACACTATTAATAATTGGTACTTCCCTGGACGTAATTGGGTTGCTTGGTGTATTCAGCACCTTTCAGGTTTCGCTTTTCGTGCGACGAGGGGTGTTCCCGTTACAGTTCGTGTTTTCGCGTGCAATGGCATGACAAAACACGGCATGGGTTAGCCCCTTATGAAGTGCATCCATCATTTTGGGTACAAGCTACTTGGATGTAGTGAGATCAGTTTTATTTTCCGTGGTTAAAGGGTTATAACGCCTTTGGGACTTGAAGGGGAAAACGTGTCCAAAACGCAGGACGACTACATTATCGCCAACACGAAGTAGCCTGAGCTGCCCGGGAAAGGGGTGTGTCCGAACTGCAATGCAAGGATATGTACCACACTGGCGCAGCGTGGCGATACTTAAGGTGCTGCATGCCCTTCGAACTCGTATGCTACTATCGCACTCGTCGTCCTTTTTGGTCGTTATAAACGGGTCCCGAAAGGTTTCCTATTTAGCATCGCATGAATTAACATGACACGGCAACAAACTAATTTGTATCAAGTTTTATGAAATATACTTCAATTAATATATTCCCGGGAAGTAAATGGTTTGCTTTGGACACTCAGCATATTTCTGGTCTCGCTTGAATTGCAGGCGAGCGGCTAACCAACCCCCAGAGAAGGGCGATTTTCCGTCGACGGCTGATGATCTGTTTCTTCTATAAAAACAGGGCGTGACAGCCTGGCATAACAGAGCATGGCATAATAAGATAACAGATGACGTGCTTTGACATGATAAGGTGGGTATCGATTATTTAGCACTGCGGCGGTGTAAAGCTTTACGTAGGGAGATTTCCCGCTCGTGTGGTTTCGCCGTCTCTACCCCGTCCGCCGCCTCCCCTCCCTGCACGAACGCCTCAATAAAAGGTGGGAGATCTCTTCGCGCACGGCCACGGGCCACGATACAGTGACACGTAGCGGTCTTTCTTGTGTCGCGTCCGATAGCAGGTTTAACATGGCACGGCATGTACAGACAAGACATGCAACAGCAAGAAAGGCAGCATTGACGTAGCAACACACAACCAAGGACCATAATATTAATATTAATAGACACGTGCAAGCATGCTGGTACCAGGTGCCATTTATTTGGTGTTGGTAGACTAGGTCAACATACAAGCAAAACAAAAGCGACAAAAGGCCGTGCAGGAATTTTTGCTGCACAACCTGGTATGTATCATATGTCATAAAAAGTATACTCGGTAGAGGCCCAGCAAACAAGTGTAAGGTATCCAAAATACAAACATATCCGCATTACGGCAATGCGTTTACGTAGTGTACTGGTATAATATGAAAGAACAGGAATGACGCCGCAAAATTTGTACCCCGGTACAGTACAGTACGCCATTTACCTATCTAAGTAGGTCTGATTCTTGATCCTTTTCACTTCGATCTTCAGGCGGTTGCGGTCTCGAAGCTGCACTTGTTACACAAGTACTTCCGCATGGCCGACTACAACTCGCTGCCCTCATGTCCGGCAACAAGCTAAAGGCGGCCATGCGGAATCAATTTCGAGAGTGTTCTTTGATACCGCAGACCGCCCACAGACCGAGGTGAAACCGATCGCGAGCAAGCAGACGTTATTATCACACGTAGGTAATGGCGGACAAGGGTACAAGTTTTCCGGCGTCGGTCGTCATTTTCCAGAGGGCGTTTTTGCTGTTGCTTGCTCGTACAAGCAGCAGTGTGCTGCTTTTCCTACGGCCCCATCAATAGATAAAAAGATCACAATTACAGTATAGCGATCTAAAAAAATCGAACATCAAAATGTCGATACCGTATATCACATTATCGAAAGATCGACAAACCAAAAGATCACGTTATCAAAACATCTGAAGATCTAAATATCAAAAGATCTACTGTAGTTATCAAAAGATCAAAATATCGAAATGTAATCGCATGGCTCTGTCTAACCATCAACAAACAATACATAATCGCCCAGCCCACCTGAACGGCACGAGGGGCTCCGGAAGCTCCCTAAAGAAAGCCTTGAGCAGCTGTGCCACCATGTTCACGTCGGTAAGGGACAGGCACTCCTTCTCGCCCTCGACTTCCTCTTCGGGGTCCCAGCACACCTATTATAATACCATTCACAGTGCATCGTATAGTGGGTGAAAACAACAGTCACAACAACCCCAATCCCAACAACTTCGACCCCAACAACCCCAACCCCAACAGTAACAACAACCCCATCACCAACCCCAACACCAACCCCAGTCCCAACTCCAGCCCCAGCCCAGCCCCAGCCCCAGCCCCAGCCCCAGCCCCAGCAACATTTCAGCAATAAATTCAACTGAGACGTCATCGTGACTAGTTCGCCCACCTGGTTACCATCGTCCAGCGCGGCTCTGAGAATGGCCCTATCGACGCCATCTCCGGCCAGCCTGAACAAACCGACAGACTTCACAAATACCGACGGATGGAATGGGAATGACAATGGGAATGGGGAGGGAAGGGGAGGGGAAGGTGAGGTGGGGTGAAGAGAGGCGAGGAGAGGCGAAGAGAAGGAAACGCCTCCTTAGGGTTTCGATCAATAAACATTGAAATACAAAACACTAAGCTACACTCGGGCTGCAGCACCGCTACAAAAACACTTTCAAGCTGTCCAGCAACAGCAAAAAACATACCAGGTAAACAACACTATCGGCACTTAACTCTTCAATCACTTCAGAAATTGTTCCATAAAAAATAAGCAGTTTGTCCCCAAAAACGAGCGTGCAGTGCTAAAGCTGGTATAAAGGCACATTTTGGCAAACGCATGGAGCTGGTCTACGAACGGTGTTCTCAATTCTCTTGCTTCCACTCACCTCGAGCCCGAACTTGCTTAGGAACCCCACGAATCGCTTCAGCACCCACGGCACGTCCTCGCCTGGCGTGAGCTGCATCAGCTCCACCAAAGGCACTCCGAACACCTGTCAAGAGGCAGTCGTTGTTGTTGTTGTTGTTGTTGTTGCTTTCACATCAACAAAAATCATCCCTACAATATCTTAATATCGTAGTCGGTGGCGACAAGAAAGACTCCAGTAACTCTGGAGCGGAAGAGCACCTCAGGAAAAAATACAAAATAAAATAATAATGCCAAAAACTGAAGCAAGTCGTTCACCTGACAAGAAATAGCAGTATGATACATGGTTGTCATGAGTCGGTTGTTTCCATCACACACCATACACCGATGTCACACGCTACCGGCTATGGGACCGGTGATCAGAACCTTTCAGAGACGCAGTGACGCCGCATGTTCGGATTGAGGACTCAACAGCAGCGAAGGGGTGCGGTTTTGAGCCTCACCGGCGTTGATGGCTTGCACGACCATATCCCCACACCAACAACAACGACAGGGAAAGGGACAAGGAAGGAAACAACTGCAACAACATAACCAACACCATATTATCAACAACACCACCAACACAATCACCAACACCACCAAAACTATCAACTTCACCATCACCACCAACACCAACACCACCAACACCAACATCAAAACCACCAACACAAACAACAACCCAACACCAACACCACCAACACCATCACATCCACAAAAAACCGACCACCACCACCACCGCCACAACCACAACACCACCACACCACCACCACGACCACCACACCCCCCCGCCCCCACCACCACCTCCACTACCTACAACTCTCACCTTCCCCTTCGGATCCGGTGGCACCCTCCTTCGCACACGAGCGTTCGAATTCGACCCCGACCGCTCCCCTCTCACGGTGCCCGCCCGCTCTCCCGACGCGCGCCTCTCCGCCTCCACCACCGCAGCCGCAGCCTCCGCTGCTTTCCGCAACGCCTCCTTATGCTCCCTCACCGCCCGCCTCATCCCACCCGCATCATTGCGGTGCTGACTCCGATGTGCTTTCGTCACCGCAGCGCTAGGGCCACCAGCATCGCTAGCACCGGTAGCTCCATCCCCGCCTCTGCCCGACACAGCGTAGCTTGCAGCGCCTGCGATTATGCTGTCAAACACCCCCGCCGCATCCAGGGTCGAGGTGTCACCACCACCATCACCCGTACCACCACCGCTACCCCCACCTCTTCCTCCACCACCAGTACCACCACTAACACTACCAACACCGTTTCCGCCGCTAGCAAGAGACGACGACGGGTCCGCGCCGGTCGTGGCGCCAACGTTAGCGATAAGCGCCTGAATCCCAGGAGATATCCTCGCCGACGTAGAAATCGGGCGCCGAGCGCCGGGAACAGTGGCACTTCCAGCGAATTGCCCGCCCCCCTCCGCATCCCTCCCCGTCGAAGACACGCCTCCCCAGGCGGTAGTCGTCGAAGGGTGGGGCTTCGATCCAGTCTGGACCTTCGAACCAGCCTTGGCCTTCGATGACCCGGGTCGCCGCCGGAGCGGCGCTGGGTGGTCGGCGGGCCCGCAGCAGTTGCCTTTGTCGCCACCTGCTCCACTACCGCCGCCACCACCACCACCGCCACCGCTACAACCACCACCACCACCGCTCCCACCGCCACCGCCATCACCACCACCACCACCACCAATACCACCACTACCACGGTTTGCTTCTCTCGCAGAAGAAGCCTTGCTATTAGCGGTAGCGCCGCTCGATTTCGCAGAAATTGCGCCGCTGCCGCCGATGCTGCCACTGCCACCACCGCTACCGCTACCGCTACCGCTACCGCTGACCGCTGAGCTAGCGGCGCGCGCGGATTGTGTGATCATCACCTCGCGCTCTAGGGCAGCCAGCTCCTCCGAGTCTACGTTGTTAACGGAGCTGAGGGGGGAGTCGTGGCTGGACCGTCGGGAAAAGGAGCGGGTATTTTGAGAGAGCCGTTTTCTGGCTTCGTTGGTGACTCCGCTTCTGATGTCGAGAGGGAAGGAGAAAGGAGGGAGGGAGGGAAATAAGGAGGGAGGCGATGCGGGAGAGAGGGGGCGAGGGAGGGAGAATTTTGACGCTCAGAGATGCTGAAACAAATCACTCTCGCACACTATCTCCCGAAACAAAATACATTAAAATCATTGGGCGCAACGGCAGTCAGAAGCGGCCGAGTGTTGGCCGCATCAGCCTTAGCGTCGGCGTCATCGTTAGGGATAGCGTCAGCGCTAGCGTTAGCGCTAGCGCCAGCGCTAGTGCCAGCGTTAGCGCCAGCGTTAGTATCAGCGTCAGCGTCAGCGTTAGCGGTAGCGGTAGCGTTAACGTCAGCCTCGAGAGCTCATTCACCCATTGCCGGCAGTGTTTGCCCCCTTCCCTCCCTCCCAAACACCACGCACGAAAACATACACATTAAAGCGCCTTCGGAACTGCATCCACCCTCATTTCGGGTACAACCCGCTTGGATTTACGTAGCATTGAACACTTTCGCAGTGGTAAAAGGGTTTAACTTGCACCCACGTTTTGGAGACAAATTACTTGGGCTTGAAGCTTACGTGGTCCCAGTCTTGGCGTGCTTGTCCGACCCCCACGAGTCTGTCCTGCCATCCGCAGGCCACTTCCCCTTCGGGGATTCCCTGCTCGACGGCCTCGGAGACCTTTGCGACTGCCCCTGTGCTTGCACTTGGTGTGCTCTAGGAGAACAGCCCTTGGTCTTGTCCTTTGCGGCAGCCCGTGCTTCTGCCCGCTGTACAATGTGGCACAATGGGGTTGCCGTCGCCGTATTGTAAGAGGGGGGGGGGTAATAAAAGAAGACAACGTCAATGGGAAGAAGGGGGTGGGGGTGGAGCGATAAACCAAAGAGGGTGGTTACGATGGCATCGCGACACAATTGCATCGGTCCACATATGCCAAGTTAAGAATAGTAAAGTAATACCATGCAAAATAAAGTAAAGCCACAAATATGAAGGAAACAAATGAAAAGCTAACAAACGTAAAATATACCGACAACAAAACAAACCACACACCAAAGTACCTCGATAAGCCCTGAAGCTGCCGCCTGAAACCCCGATCGGCTCCACCCCGACCCCGCCGCCATCGCTATCGCGTTCGCTGCGCCCACGGAGCCAACCGACCCACATCCGCCGCCACCACCCCCGCCACCACCACCACCACCACCGACACCAACACCTTGGGAAGGGAGGCTCCCTGATCTGGATGATTTCCGTGTACCCGCGGCGGGGGCAAACGCTGGAGTCCCACCCGTAGGGGGCGTTGGCGGGCCGCTCCTGGGGCGTAGGAGGGTTTCGTAGAGATTGAGGGGGCGGTAAATGGGGGCGGGTGAAGAGTTTGTAACCCTTTACCCACTGCAAAAGTTATCCCTCATAAATTCCCAACAGCTCGTCGCAAAAAACGACGGTGAAGTTCTAAAGGCGTGCGGGATAGGACGTGCGTGCGATGAGCGATGGCGACAGCAATAGGCCAAGCAATCGGCACTGGGATAAGTCAGATGTAACAATGTCGGCGGCCCGCTTTTGGGGGGCAGCAGGTTTTCGAAGAGATGGGGCAGTGTTACGGCGCCGCGGTGATCGGATACTATATCACAAATACGGTGACGTGTCGTAGCGACCCTTTACTACCTATGCACGGAGGGCTGAGAGTATGAGTGAGGATCAAGCTGTCGGAAGCGCCCCGCTGCATCCTATTACGGGGGACCATAGTAATTAGAAGCCACAATCAACACGAAAACCTATATATTCTCCTTGTTTTACTAACCATATATTTGGTTCTGAATACTATATATATACCCTCATAATAGTGGAAGGGAACGGCATTCAGCCGATACCTAAGGCTTCCAAGATCCACTAGAGTGCAGCGGGGATCTGCCAACAGCTTGACCCCCACCCATACTCTCGGCCTTGCGCGCATAGGTAGTACAGGGTAGCTACGATGCGACACATCACCGATTTTTTTGTATCCGACTACCGCGATTCCGTGACAGCAGGCAGTGAGCGTGTGTGGGGAGGGGGGGGGTACTTCAATCATGCCGTAGTCGTATGACCATAGACCCTCGCATCCCTCGCACAATGCCGGGACGGGGCACGTCGGGTTTACACCAAGCGCAAAGCGTCGCGAGGAGTTCGGCGAGTCGCATGAAGGGCGAGATGCATCCTGCTAAGAACCGCTTGTAAGGCGGTAATTGGGGTGGGGGG
>JAYJMJ010000236.1:328559-338826 GCA_036873875.1 Laminaria ephemera
AGGCGACCTAAAATGGCTTGACACGACTAGGAGCTTATACAAGGCGAGTCGCCTAATATAGGTACCGTACCTATATAGGGCGAGTCGCCCTATATATATATACTCCGAAGTATGAAGTAGTACATATATAAGGCGGGTGGTCGCCTTATTCAAACGACTCCGAAACAAAACAAAATAGCCAGGCAACATCCCCTCTGGCCACACAACACCACCTTATTGTTTTTGCAACTGCAGCAGCCGTCGGTGAAATATGTCGTGCGCTGCGGGCGATGTATGAGTCATTTCGAAAGGCATGCCCGGGAAAGGGACTGCCCCCAATCATGTGTGCCGAGGGCAGTGCGGAGGTGTGTTGCATGGCGTGTGCGGTACGCAGGACCCAGAGAGCGGCAACGAAATGCATCGCATCTGCTCACCATGTCTAGCGGCGAGAGCGTCAAAAGAGGAGGGAAAGAAATCAGCTGACGGAAAGCGCAAGTTCGCCCAGCAGGGACTTGGAGTCTCTTCTGCCGGTGCGACGAAGACTAAACCGTCCTAGAGCACTACTCCTATGAGGCTGACCACTCACACCAAATCACAGTTGTCTTGGTTTCCACAGGTGCTGGGTCAAGGCCGACACGCTTCCTCCTGTCATGCAGGCTAGTTTGGCCCAGGCCGCAGGTCGAGGTGTCCGCAACGGCAGCAACGATCAGGCCATGCAGCAGCTCGAGATTGCTCTCACCAGCTTGAGTGTTAGCGCAAGGGGTAGCAGCGAAGAAGCGGGGGGCGGTCCCGATGAAGCAGAGTTGTGCGGGGTGTTAACTGAACTTAGCATCACGCCAGGCCACGCTCCTAACTCGACCACCATGGCCGCAGTCAACAGTTGGACGCGCATAGAAGAACAGGAAGACATAATCACAGCCTTGCGACTCGATGTGCAGGACGAGATCGTAGAGCATGTCGGACGTTTGCAGTTTGACGCAGAGGGCACGAAGGATGATTCACCCTACGGGTCCTCTGATTACAGCGAAGTAGAAGACGGGACTAAGAAGAGGGAGAGGGATTCCGTCACCGCTTTCAGACCTTCCGGCGCCCTTCGACTAGCTGGAAGAGCACGCTGAAGCGAGCGGCAACGACGAGGCACGCCATTTGTTGCGCAGGGCAACAACGTCATTTATTTGGGCCTATACTCAGACGTCGGCCAAGCAAGTGGCCGTTAGAGCGTTCATGGCAGAGCGTTGACTATTTGCACATCATGTTCGGGGGTCGTTTGGACGTTACTATTAGCTCGCAGGAAGTGTCTCAGTGTCCGGCGCTCCTCTATCTAGCGCAAGTGATTTCGGATCCATGGAACAGTACGATGCAGTAAATTAAGACGATATTAATCTGATATTCGAAAAAAAACCAGCGGACTTCTGATGATTTATCAGGTACTGTATCGCTCCACAGCTGCGCTTTGTCGCAGACGATCCTGACGAAGTGCTGTTCAGCTTGGCGTCAAATTTGCGAAAAAGTGAACGACAGGGAGACACGGTAGAACACAAGTGCTGTCGCAGCTCGAACCGTCAAAGTTGGCCCTCCATAAGGTCTTATGTTCGCCACACGGCCGAATAGTACCTATATAGGGCGAGTCGCCTTATATAGGTACGGTACGTTATAAGGCGTGTCGCCTTATGTAGGTACTATTCGGCTATTAGGCGAGTAAGGCTATAAGGCAACTCCAAGCCGCTTGTCACTAGGTCGCCTTATAACGGGACCACCATTGTATTGATACTTAAGTACTATGAATATTACAGCCGTTCCTTTACGGGTAATAACTTGACAATGTGGCAATATTAATATTTAAGGCAAGCCGTTTACAAACAGAAAAAAATCGCAGCGATGGAGGCAACGAACGGCAATTTGATTGATTGGTGTTTTGCGCTTCGTGCGGTTATTGTAACATGATTGATGATTGACATTCATCCGACAATGTGCAGCATAAAATTACACGTCTATCGCTCATAGCCAGCTACAGCTAAATACTTTACACACATCAAGACGGAGAAGACCCAGAGAAGTCAAGTAAGAAAGCCGGTGGTATGGTGCACGCCCACCCTATAAAAAAAACGGATGAGGATATGTTACCACAGATCTCATTTGTTCTATCTCTACACATCGATCCCAACTGGGTGAAATCAAACAAACGTGATGGCTGATGGCTGATGATATACTAACAATAACAACATCGTAAATACTTACCAGGTATACTTAACTTTTAAACCTTTTGAGGCCCAGAAATTGCGACCGAGAAACGATAGGCTTGGTCTCCTCAATCGTTGGGACAAGTGTGAGCGAACAGCAACATGAGTAGGGTCATGCTGCGCCCGCGTTGCACGACTCCTTGCATTGCAGTTCGGACACAAAAAACTATCAACCCCTGACCAAGAAGTGGCCGATGCTGTTGTTTTCATTTCTATTAAAAATCAAAAATACACCACAGCTGTGAGATCGAGGATTTCGTCGAAACTCATCTTTGCACGCTGTGTGTGATAGCTCGTTTGCATTTTTGTGTGGTCACTTTTTCCCTATGTGCCTAAAGGGAAAGTGTGGATAATAGCATTGTTGTTTATTTTACTAGGTCTGAACGAGAGTTGAAGGCGTTGAAGGGAGAAGTGGAGACCTTGAACGAACAGGTAGGCGCTCTCAAGACTAAACTGGCCGGCGTGCACGTCCGGTGGAAGGCGGAACGCGAGCTTGCAGCAAAGAGAGAAGAGGTGACCACTAAAAAGTATCCCATGCCGTGGTTTCGGTGACGGATTCGTTAATTATTGTTGTTATTATTACCGGTGTCGCGTTTGCCATCCTCCAATGTGATCGTGTGCAGCATGAGCTTCAACGTCGATCACTCACGAACATCTCCAGAAAGAAGGAGGAAACCGAGGGAACCCAAAACAAATCTATTTTACGGAGGGCCATAGTAATCAGGACCCACGATGTGCACAAAAACCTATATATTCCACTGTTTTTACTAACCACATTTGGTCCTCATTACTAGATTACCATGTTCCCCCGTAACAGTAAATCGTTGTGTTTGGCGTTGCGCACAGAGAGTGCTGTAAATGGGATGCATGCTATGGTGAACGTGCACCTCTTTTTTGCCCGGGGCTTCCCAGCTCTGTTCCTGACCCATGAACTGACTTTGAGAAGAAGAAATGCAACTCGATTAGCGGTCCCCCATGACCTAGGTATACATTGAATACTATTTGTAAAAACGCCTTTTGTCATTCCAACGAGGTTGGGGAGCCCCCATCACTCAGAAAAAAAAAGCGTTTTTCCTTCCAAGGAACACGTCATCCTTTCCTGTGTTTCTATGATTTCCACGCTCCGCCCTCACTATATAGTATGAGTGCAGCACATCCATTGACGTTGTTTGCAATGTCCTTTTTTCACCTCCTTCCCTCCCTCCCTCCCTCCCTCCCTCTCTCCCTCCCTCCAGACATTCCTCCGAGTTTCTTCTCTTGTTGCGAAACAAACGGAGCGCGCCTTGCTTGCCCCCGAGGGAACGCTAGCCCAGCACCGAGCGCACGACAACATCCACCAGCAGGCCCGCCACCACCGCCGCCGCAACACCACCACGGCAGCCTTTACGATTAATAGCCGACATGGCCAGGCGCGACAATCCAACGACGGGCAGATTGCAAGGGCTTGGGGGGTGGGGGGAAGGGGGTGGAGAAGGTCATCGCTGCCCTTGCGCGGCGCGGAACGTTCCGGCGGAAGTTTCCGTGGAGAATACAGACATCGTTCCTATGGACTTTTACGAGAACCTTCTGGCGAACGCCTCCAGGAGAAATTCGTCAGAAACGTCCAAGAGCACCCGGATATGGTTTTTGGAGAACGTTCCGATGGAAATGACGGAAATTTCGCAGAAACTATGGATGGGAAGGACGATTTATTCCAAGATTATATAGAAGGAAACTACGGAAGTTTCCGAAAAAATTCCGACGGAAACGATGGAAGTTACCGAGAAGCGAGGAGAGCGAGTGACCCCGCCGTGGACAGGCCCCGCCCTGGCCTTGGCCGATCGGAAAGCGCGGCGATGGTTCTTGGCCAAACAGAAGCTGCGCCGACGGTCCTTGACCGATCGGAAGGTGCAACGATGATCCTTGGCCAATCAGAAGGTGCAGCGATGGTCCTTGGCCAATCAGACAGTGCGGCGATGATCCTTGCCCAATCGAAAGGTGCGGCGATGGTCCTTGACCAATCGGACAGGCCCGAGCCGGAAGGTTCGCTTGCTCTGTTGTCGGAGGAGGAGGAGGAGGCGGTGGCGACGCAGGGGATGGACGTAATATCATCCCCGGGAACAAAACATTCCGCGTTGGAGGAGGGGAAAAAGAGGGTACCGATTATTCAGGCCGGGGGGTCCGAGAGGGCTGATAGCGGTGGTGGTGGCGGTGGTGGTGGCAGCGGTGGTGATGGCGGCAAGATTTCTAAGGAGACGTTTTCTCTGTCGTCTCCCTTTCTCTCTCACACACACCCGCGGAAAACTTCGTCGACGGTAGGTGAGGGTACCAACGCCGACGCCACCACCACCGCCGACACCAACACAGACAACAACAGCAACAATAACAACAACGACAACAACAGGAACAACAACAACAACAACAACAGCAACAACGACGCAGTCTGTGCCTCCCCGCCCCCCCCTGGAAGAAGAAAGGCTCCTCCACAATCAACTCCACGTGCAACTCCACCTTATGCTTCTTCAACATGTACGTATGCTTCGGCCTGGACTTCAGCGACGATGAGACAGAGAGGCTTCGCAACCGACAGGAGAGTTGTTAGTGCCGGGATGCGTGTTGCGCCTGCTGCGGAAGGAGGGGGACGCGTGGCGTCAGCAGCAGCGGCGTCAGCAGCAGCAGCGTCAGCAGTGGTGGCGGCGGTGGCGGTGGCGGGGACGCCCGGGAGGCGTGTGTCGTATGCTGTGGGGGAGGGAGGTCGCGTGGCATCAGCAGCAGCGGCAGCAGCAACAGCGACGGCCGTGGCAACGGCGGAGAGGGGGGCAACGGCGGTGACGTTCCACGGTGGTAGAAGGAGGCGGGTCAGCGCTCCGCTGTACGCTGGAAGAGCCGTCATGGCCGACAAAATGGCGGACATGGAACGCGTCCTCAGGTGAGCATCGTCCCTATTTTACAACAGTACAGAATAGGTGAATATCATACTCACAAGCGTTATACATATACTTCGTAAAAGGTTATCACCGCCCTACGGTAGATTATCACTGTCTTACAGTAGGTTGTCACCACCCTTACAATAGGATATCACCGCCTTACAGTAATGTGTTACCGTCCTTCCAGTATGCTATCACCATCCTTACAGTAGGCAAGCACGATCCTTACGGTAGGCTATCACCATCCTTACAACAGGTTGTCACCGCCCTGACAGTAGGTTATCACCATTGCGGGTGGCGCCGCCCCTGCTTCCCCTTCCGTCGACTTCAATCTATGAGGCTGCGTACAACAGTACGTAAGTTTCTAAATAGCCTGGTTATCCGGCCTGAGTATTAGTTTCTATACATAACCTGGATGTCCGGCCTGAGTATTGATCCGCTCCAAACGGTCACCTGGCTGTCGTGCTGATATTATACCCATTCATGATCTCCGTAGTGTAGGACCGCAGGATAGAGAGCTGTTGGATTTTCCTCCGGGCCCCTCCCACCCTCCCGTTTCCGGGGTTACATGTGTCGTGTTCATGAGCCGCTATGAGCGCATGAGTATTACGGTAGCAATCATGGTATTTTCGCAGTAAAGCGAGTTACCCACACCCCCACACCTACACTCCTGAACTCGGCTGAAGCCCGGGGCCAGCATCGTTGCACACCCGGCTCAGTAGACGGACCCAGATCAACAACAAAGAGAGAAAGAGAGTGACATCATATACCTGGTGTTAGACATTATATGCGTCGTAGTCGGTGACTTTCCTGGGTATCTATGAATATGTCGGTTGCGTGTTACGGTTCGAGTAGAATATGCATGCCTGAACCTCCGTAGTAAACCCGTGGATATCCAAGGATGGGCCAAGACTACACACACTACTACTGTACCATACTTGTTTTAATTTTTGCCGTCCGACAATGTACAGATGCACTACTTTTATACTTAATCGTCCTCCTTTTCGTTTATTGCTACCGGCGTCTCCCCTTTCCACCCTCCACGTGTTGAAAAAAATCGAAAAAACGAACTGAAACCTACCAAACAGGAGAGCAAGCCAGACGCACCCACCCCCGCCAGACCGACTTGGAGATCGCACCGCTGCCTGTCTCGACACGGCCGTTTCCAGAGACTGCTGCAGTGGCGACGGCGACGGTGGCGGCGGTGGCGATGATGGTGGTGGTGATGGTGGTGGTGGTGGTGGTGGTGGTGGTGGTGGTGGAGGTGGTGGCGGTGGTTGTGATGGTGGTGGTGGTGGTGGTAGTGGTGGTGGTGGTGGTGGTGGTGGTGGTGGTGATGGAAAACACGACAGAGGCCACCGCGATGATGATGGCGGTGTTGGTTCTGATGGTGGTGGTGGTGGTGGTGGTGGGGGCAGGGGTGGTGACGGGTATGTTTTTAGTGCTGGTGCTAGTGCTAGTGGTGGTGGTGGGAGGAGTGGTGGGGGTGGTGACGATGATATTGTTGTTGGTGTTAGTGGTGGTGGCGGTGGTCGGGGAGGGGGTGGTGGGAGTGGTGGTGACGGCGGTATCTCGGCCACAACGTCGGGAAATTCTTGGGAACGTTCTGTTGGTAGGGGCGGTAAAGGCAAGGGCGGGCTCGGTGGCGGCGAGGCGAAAGCAGGAAAGAACAACGACAACAGCAACAACGACATCAGCAGCAGCAGTAATAGCAGCAGAAGCAACCACAACATTAGCAGCAGTAGCAGCAGTAGCAGCAGTAGCAGCAGCAGCGGCAGCGGCAGCAGCAGTAGCAGCAGTTGTGGTTGTATCTCCGGCGAAGACGGTGGCGGTGGTGCGTGAGAATAGGTGCAGGCGGAGCTCGGCGGAGAGCTAACTGCGCGGATCAAGACGGAAGTCCGTGGTGTCCGTGTAGGTCATTATTGGACATAGCGGACGTAGAGGAAGAGAGTTTACTCTTTGGTTCTCCTTCTCGCGAATACATATGTTGTGAAGCTGCACATAATTTTTTTAGCACTTTTTTTGCTCTTTTTCGTGGAAAGATTATTAATACTAGAGTATATTTTGTTCAAGCAAATTTCCTGCACGAGTTTTGAAGCACCTTTTTTTAATAACCTTGTTCGAAAAAAATCTATTTTGTTTTTACGCACCCTTTGAGTGACCACTCTCCGTTACCGGCCCCTTCCTTCGCTCACCCATCCCCACACGATAGCATCGCATCGGCCCTACTCTCAGCTGGTGGCATGCGTTATGGCCTTCAAACCAAATATCATCTCCATGTGTGTGCATGTTGTCTTGCATACCACCAACGTCCCATCGATTTCGCTGTTTCAATTCGATGGATGCGTGTACACGACCCACAAACAAAATTCGCCGTATGTCATGGTTGGGACCATGAACGATCTTGTTTGCTGCTTTCACCGTCCTGGTTTGTATTATGCCAAACAGTGACGGCGGCAAAAAAAACACACGCTCTCGGCGCAGACAGAATCCTTCGTTTCTGCGCCAGTTTCTCCTGGTCTCAAACCACCGCCAGGGTATGTGACGCGTCAAAGGCTTGCGAGGTCCCGGCTGATCGGACGCCTCCTGCTCAAAACTTGATGTCCATCACCTGCGGGTAAAAACTTTTATTTTTTCGTTTTATTCTTTCCAGCTCTTCCCGTTCTTCATCGGTTGAGTTCGACAGTCTTAGGACACGCGATAGATGAGCCCCACGGATCCAACCATTTCGAGCCCCGTCGCACCATCATCATCGCCCGACGAACCGAGCATACACTTTCCTGGTGCACAGATGTTTGATAGTTCTGCTGAGATCCCTTGCGAGACCTCAAGCAAATGCGCATGACATTTTTGTGAGGGATACTCGCAACTTTGGTCGAAAACACACGGATCACGATCGAACGGCTGCTTTGTGGGATGCACTTGGCGTAGGATGAGTGTTCTAGGCGGGAGCAGAGTAGTCGAAGCTTGGCGCGAGATCAGGGTAGCGGGAGCGGGGCGGTCGACAGGGTAGCCAATAAAAAGGTCTCGTTAAATAGCAGATTACACATCGGTGCTGCT
Organism: Laminaria ephemera; assembly: GCA_036873875.1. NCBI lineage: Eukaryota > Phaeophyceae > Laminariales > Laminariaceae > Laminaria > Laminaria ephemera. The sequence goes on from JAYJMJ010000236.1 coordinate 336,745, forward strand.
GCTAGACTACACTGCTTCACGTATTGTTTTTGTCGAGGTGGCCACTTAACGGTTGCTAGGCGGGAAACGAAGTAGTCCTTGGTCAGTTATAAGGTGGCCATTTTATCCTGAAAGTATGAGGAGTCTTGCGGTTCCATCGCTTGGGTTTCGCGGCCTAACCTCCCCCCTCTCCCCCACAACAGAAGTGCGGCCGCAAAGGTGGTTCCGGCAAAGGGCAGATAGAGTTGTGTGTTGCAGAAAAGTAAAGGCGACGTTTCGCGAAGGGGCCAAGGGGCGGAGGGGGGGTTGCGCATGACTTGGGCAGAGTTCGCGCGTGTCGAGCTGAGAAGGAGGCCGCAAGCCAAACCGGTCTATCAGGGATTGCGGTGCGTGTCTCCGATAGGTTATGAGCCTCGTTCAACAATGCGGCGGAAACATGATGGGTTCATCGGAGAGACGTCTTCCGAGGAATCTGCACGAAGTGCGACCGTCATCTATTCGGAGATTCAGACGATAACATTCTGGTGTTCATGTCACATGACCGCGTCAGATCCCCCACCATATATCTTCTTGAAAACACATGTATTAATCGTACTATAAACGGAAATCATACTGTACATATTCTTGCAAAAACGTGTATTAATCGTACTATAAACGGAAACCTTATATTCTTGCAAAAAAGAGCACGACGTTGGTACTGGCACCAGGCACACAGGGTTTGGCACTGCCAATCTCCGATAGATAGCAAGACATACGACCAGAGTCGAGCTTTCCGTGGGGTTTCCACATGAGGAGGCCAGGCTGTCCGTGCTTCTGTTTTCTCCTGCTATCATCGCTCTATACGCAGCTCCTATTTTTGCTCGCCGACGCCCTCACGCAGCTGTCAGCTGCCCGCCCGGGACATCCAACCCCCCCCCCCCACACACACACTGCTCGTTCTTCTAGCAGTGCTTCTAGCAGTACCAATTCGAATGATCGACTGCGTTGTGATACGAACAAAACACAACAGTAATACACACACGCACACAAACACAAACACATGAAAGAAAGTGGGAGAAACCAGCAACAAGTCCACAGACAGGCAGGCGCGGTGTAAGACCCATGGCTGCCAGATAGAGAGACGGACAGAAAGATAGATAGACCACGGTAGACAAGTAGGAAGCGCGCGAATATACTCATACAGCAGCGGTGGTGAGGGTACGTATGTCGCGCGTCTGGTTCGCAAATCAGGACCAAGCATCTAGGCACAAGCGAGCGGGCAGCCCATTCATAGAAAAATAAGCTCTACGCTATGTTTCTATATGGGCCCTTCATCAAGCGTACGTCTCCGACCCTCTCCCATTGCCCCCGCCTTTCTCACTCGCTCGTTCGCTCGCTTAGTGGGAACAGCGCTTCCCAACATTCCTACCCATACGACCCCATATCCTACGTACATGCAATTGCCATCCAAAGATGTCAGGTGTCCGCGGTTTGACCCCTTGACTGATCACCCCTACACCAAAACTGGCGTATTAAGGCCAAAAGTCTTGACGCGCCCAAAAAGACCGGTCTCCTATCATTTTTGCCTCCGTACGCCCCACCCCCTACATACGTCCCATCTCCGACGTCGCGATTCCGCGTACGTCCCACCTCCTCCGTACGTCCCCCCTCTCGCCTCTTATTTTTACTATTATTGTATCAGTCCAATCCAACCATGGCCTCCGCACGCCGCCTACATACTACAGAAAACCGTCTAGGCGGCCATACTATGCCAAATATGCCCACAAGAGGCTGCATAGTACATACCGGTGCCAGAATAAAACGAACAATACCGCGGATGTAATTTCCCATACTGTACTGCTGTACGTACAACAGCAAGAGGCAGCAGCAGCAACAGCCGCAGCAACAGCAGTTCACGGACGAAAAGGACGCTTCGGTTTAGATCGTTTCGGCCAGTAACCTCCCCCCTTCGCGTGAACATACAGGGAGAGTGTGTTTACCCAGCGCGCCCGATAGCGTTGTAGAACGATAAAAAAATAATCTTTTTGTCTCCCTCGCGACTTCTCCGACCCAGGTTTTAAACAAACAAAAAAACGGCGCACCCCCCCCTCCCTCCTCCTCCTC
>JAYJMJ010000236.1:438227-456812 GCA_036873875.1 Laminaria ephemera
CCCCACATCCCGCTACTCTCGTGAACCTACCGGGATAGAAAAATAGACCCGTCAGGCCAACTACTATGAGAAGTTATTTGATGGTATAGGCCAAGCTGGATAGACTCTTCGAGTTTATTCCACCTTGCGACTCAGTAATCGCAGCTCCACCATCCTCGTCAGTTGGAACCACTCCACTCTCTGTCATCTCCACCAACGCCCCCCTGGCCTCTTTGACCTCGCCCTCAGGCATGGTTCAAATAAGAGTACCCACAGCGCTCTCCCTAATCCGGGAGTGTCCTCACAGCACCCTAGTTCCTTTAATCGGCCCAAGTACTTCGCGATTAATCGTGTTTCCTGACCAAAGAGGCGCATCAAAGGGTTTACCCGCTGGCGGACAGTAGCTAGGTGATAGGGTCGGTTGCAACAGAGAGAAGTAGAAGTATCAATATATTAAGCGCACTCCTCGAGCGTCCATATAGCCATCATCCAAATATAGAAGACAAGTAGAAGTCAAATGAAAGCCATCGGGGAAAACCATCCGACGGGAAAAGCCGCCGACCCGGAGATATTCCGCTATGAATCTCCCACAACAATAGAACCAATCTACCATAGGAACTCCCTACTACCATCAACCATTGTAATATCTGCATCACATACCAAAGCACAATCAACAGTATATGTTTGTCCAGCAGCAACCAATCTACCATAGGAACTCCCTACTACCATCAACCATTGTAATATCCGCATCACATACCAAAGCACAATCAACAGTATATGTTTGTCCAGCAGCGACAGGTAACACCCGCATATTCTTTTTCTAATGCCCCGCCAGAGTGACAAGCTATACGATTACACGGCCATGGCAAAGCCTCTGGGCTTCTTTTTGTACCGCGCTTATTGGTGCCGCGGCGAGCATCATACCCAATCCTCCTGCAGATATTCGCTGTCAATCGCATACAAAAAAGCGCAATACCAGGTACGATTTACAGAAACAAAAAAAGTCGCGATTGATCGCCGACGGCGACGGAAGGTAGCGCCCTGATCCCACCACCACAGAGGGAGCTGAAAGATAAAGGATTGTAGAATCCGGTCGGCGACATAAGTAACCAAAATGAGCAAAACCTCCCAGCTAACCAGAAAAAAAATAGTAGAATACGGCCCGCGACGTAAGTATATCATATAGCCAAAACGAGCGACAATTCTCCGTTTGACGGGATTTGGGCTTTTGTCTCGACACATCGAGGAAGTATACCACCTGGACGGCTGGTACAAGCAAAGTACCGTTGGAAGCGGTTTCCAAAAACTACCGTTGGAGTTTGTACCAAAAATCGTAACAAAAGCCTAAGCTGTTAAGCACTGTTGAAAGTGGTACCTAATACTACCATTGAAGGGTGTGCCAAAAATCTGAACAAAAGACGACCCGAAACTGTTAAGCATCATACTGTTAGGGGTGTCAATGAAGCCATATTTTAGCCGTTAACGGCAATAAAAATATCCCAATCAAAAGATGAAGTGAAAAATGCAAAGTTGATTGTTACCAAATCAACCAATCGGAAGCACTAAAACATCCCTGTCATCAATGAACAATGACCCGAAAGCTCAAAGCGAGTCACTTTCCTTGCTTTCGATGCTCTTGGACCAAGGCTCGAGCTTCCTCTGCCCCGTGCTGGTGATGATTGTAGGTTATGTACCTCGTTTCGAGCAACGACGCCCGACAACATAACCCACAGCCCACACTCAGCGGGACATTCGACGCCGCCTGTCTCGCAGCCATCCAGCGCTCGTAGAGATGGCTGCCCGCAAGCGAGGGCGGCAGCAACCAATCCCGGCCGAAAATCAACAGCAGCTTGCAGCAGCAGCAGAGCAGCACCCCACGTGCTCAAAACAGCAACAGCAGCCCACGCCAGGCGCTGGTAAGCAGCGACAGCCCATGACCGGCGATGGTCATCTGCAGCAGTCCATGCCCGGCGACGATCCCACCGGCTTTGCTTGGTCAGCTGCAGCAGCAAGCAGCCATGCCTGCTGCCTGCTTCTCCTACGATGCGGGGCGTGCTTTCAAAATTTCCCTGCATTACAACTCGTAGCATACATTTACATATAGGAAACCGGGCAATAATTCATATCAGATGATGCCTGGTACCACTCTGTTCGGAAATATAAGATTCGTTTGTTATTAATATTAATACACACGCGGTCTTTATACTTCCGGAAATAGTGGTATGCAGTATGAGCTTCAATGATCAAGTTCGAATGGTATTTGCGTTGCAATTTTTAGGAAACGAAAATTGCAAGACCCGCAGCAGCATCCCGCACGAGCTGCAGCAGCCCATGCTCGGCGATTATCAGCTGCACAACTTGTCAAGCCCATGTCGGGCGACGATCCAGCCCGCGTTGCTCTCTCGGCTGCAGCAGCAGCTATGAGGCGCTGCTCAAACCAATGTCTCGTGCGTGGCTGTGAGCCCCCTAATCCACACGTTCTAAAAATACAATCGTACGTACCACCCACGTGTAGTAAAAAATCGGGCGGGCCTGGAAGCCAGAATATTTATTAATAGTACTTTAGTAGGGGATTCATATTTTTCAGCCCCAAAGTGATCATTTTTGTTCGATGATTTCTCATGGGCAATGATTCCGATTCCAGTGCGGTTTGATTTTATAGATAGTCCATAACTCAAAAGAGTGAGCCAGCTTTCACTATCTTGCACTAACTGAGACAATTCTGACCAGACAATTCTGACCAGGGGAGACAATGTAAAGAAAACAGCACATTTTCGGAATTTCTCGCTCTATTTGAAGTTTCATGGTAAAATGTATATTTGTTCAAACCACCTTACCCATACGATCGTGACTGCCAAATATCAGCAGCGAACTCCACCGTACGCCCAAGCAATCATCATACGAAGTTTTACACGTGTTCATTGTTTAATCAAGATATGTTAGGAAAAAGCAGTTTCCGGGTGACGTTGATATTTTCTTTTTTTTTCCTGGTCGTTCCGAAAAGTTGGGACATGATATTGCGGTGGAATAACCCTTCATTGACGCCCCCTAACTGTAGACCAAGCCCAACCTATCACTAACAGTTTTGACCTCATATAACCGACTAAACATCAGTGATAGCTAGCGTAGCATAGTGCTTGCACAGAGGGGAAAGTATAGTATAGCTGTCGCCAGGAACTCGCACAGCAGGATAATTGTGGAAGTACGCAACATACGATGTTTCATGTTATACACGCGCATGTCGTACACATCTCCTTGCACGGGAGTCCATAAACCTCATCACCCCTGACACCTGCCATGACAGGGATGGCACTTTTCGGCGAAGTTGGTTCTAACTGACGGGCCTCCTCAACAGAGGAGCTACTCGATATCGTGTGGATGCCATCTTGGTTTGACAACATTAGGCTGTGGGGTTGTTCATCGGGTTACACTTTCCTTTCTTTGAAAAGTCAGTGTTTGGGTGAGGTAAAAGAGAGCTCCTCAAGTGAAAAGCCTAAGATATTACAGGTACTACCTCTATCGTGACATGCGTCAGTGCTCAGTCGTCGTCGCTTCATGTGGGTGATCCTGTGACCATTCGTTGTATGGCAGCTCGCGCTGCCGTTGTCACGGGAACTGAAGGATACGCCAGCTAACGCTGGATTGCGAATACATTCGAGTTAATTTGACACACGACACGTATGAAAATACCTGGAAGTGTGGTGAGCTTGAGCTTTATTTTTCCCCATCCGCCGGAGGATTAAAACAAAAAAAAACAAAAAGTCAGTTTTATCGGTCGTTTTTTTCCCTCTTAATCGCGCGCGGACTAAACGGCCCGCACTTGATCTAGTCATTACTTACACAATACCAAGATTATTTTCGGACGGTTTGTCTTACCCCCTTTCATCGCTCAAAGTCAAGTCTAAAAGTGCCATTTCCAGGTATACCTATTGCCGCTCGCATCTCACTATTCCTCGATGAACATTGCCAAGAAACTGAACTACCACATGGCAGCCGAGTTTAGGTCATTCAGTTCTTCTAGGGTAGCCTTCATCCGGCGCACCGCCGAGGGCTGCTTGGGAGGGGAGCCCCGGCGGCCCCCTACAGTTGCCCTCTTCGTCAAAACACAATTACTGCGACCGCCGTATTTCACAACACCCGCTGTTCTGTCCTGCGCTTTGCCCCCCTTATGGGTATAGACACGAAAAAATCTGCCCGCGTCCGTCGATGCGCCGATATGCCGGTGATGCAAAATTGACACCGCCGTCGCTTCTAGTCTACTTGAAAGGTTACGGGGGGGGTAGCTGCTGTCAAATGGCCCACCGCTGCCGCCACTGCCACCACCACCACCATCACCACCACCACCACCACCAACACCACCAACACCACCACCACCACCACCGCCTCCGCCGTCGCCGCCACCACCACCACCGCCACCACCACCATCGCCACCACCACCACCGCCACCACCACCACCGCCACCACCGCCACCACCGCCTGGACGCAGCGCCGCTTGACCACCATGACTCGGTGCACCCATGCACGTCTCCCATCGACGATTGCTGTTGTTTCGACCGACACCGATACCACTTCCAGCATTTCTGCGGTCGTTACCTTTTCTGTAATTTCTGCTGTCTCCTCCTCTACAGTCGACGCAGAATGCGTCCTGTGCGTGCGGGGAGGTTGCCTTCTCGCCTTCCCCGCCACTGATGCTATGACCACCTTCTGTTCTTCGAGCCGTCGGTTTGATTTCCCGCCGTTCGCAAGAACTTTCCTGCTGACCTCGGGAAAATTTCTTCCGACCTCGAGAAACCTCTGCATCTCCATCCACGTCGGGACTGCTGATTTCCCGCCGCTGTCCACAAGAATATTCCTGCCGACGTCGAGAAAAATCTGCACCCTTTTCGCTGTCCGGACTACTGATTTCCCACCGTCCGCAAGCATTTTCCTGCCGACCTTGAGAAACTTCTATGAATACATCCCCGTGCCCTTCGGGACCTGTATTGTCCTGTTCAAGGCGGGTGGGCGTTGGGGCGGACCAGAGACGTCTTGGGGATGTGCCGCTCTCCTCCCTAACTTGTTTCTGCCGAAGCGACCTAGCGCGGGGGCTGTTCCCCGTCAAAGGCCGTGTCCGCATCGGCGGTTGATGTGGTACCATTACCACCCTGGGTGGTACCAGTAATCCCCTGGTGTCCCCTTCCTCTTCCTCGTCTCCTTCTTCGCGCCTATGTACGAGAGGGTGACAAGTAAGGAAGAAGGTAATAGTACCGGGGGGGGGGAGGGGGGAGACACCTGTGTGACCACGGCTTGTCCAGAAGTGCCGTTGAGGGTAAAACCCTCCAAGGAGATGAGCTGGAAAGTAAAAGGGACAAATTATATTTAAGACAACAGGGTGTTTGCGAACTACCAACTTTGGTTGGGTAGGAGTTGGGCAGGAAAACATATGATAATAGCATTGAAACCGTCGAACGTCACAATCCAAGGCCAACCCAACCCACGAAAAATCAGCGAAAAAATTGGTGAGAAACACGTTTTCCTACCACTTTTTTATTTTCCAGCCTAATTTTCTCGTGGGTTGGTTGGCCTTGGGTTATAACATTCGTCGGTTTCAATACTATTTTTCCTTTTTTTTATAACCAAACAGAGGTTGGAAATCGCAAATACCCTAATATCGCGCAGAGGGGTCAGCATTGCCGTTATCATCAAGATTTACCGGATTTGGGCGAGGAAACTAGAGAGACTACGAGTAGATATCGGCATGCGACACTTGTCGGATGCTTCCCTTGTCCTTACACATGGCCTCTGCCCCGCGACCCACCTAATTGTTTCCGTTTGACTGCTATTCATAGCACGGCGCGGAGAAAGTCGATGACCGTTCGTCGCCGAACGCTTCCCGTCGCACAGTGGCGGGTGGATTGTCTCTTGCCCTCCCTGCTGTCCTTGCTCTCCCTGATATTCCCAGTTGCCAACGCCTCCGCCGTTGTAGTAGTCCTCACGAGCACCCGCCGTGTCGCTGTTCGATCTGCCCTTCCGTGTCTTGGTGGCAACACTTCGTTTAGTAGTGGTAGTGATATTTCGTCCTTGGTGGTGTTGTTGCAGCCGTAGGTCTTCTGTAGTCGCGCTCCACGTCGCTCTGAGCGTTCGGGCGGGGAGACCCGCACCCGCGGTGGACAAGCTTGCGCTACCGCAGGTAAAATTGCTGCTGTGGTAGCCTTGCTGCTGTTGTTGTTGTGTTGAAACAACGTCGGCGTCGGCTGCTGTCTGTTGTGTCAAACCGACCTTGTCAGCTGTCGTTGCTGCGGTGTTTGCCATGGGAGTTCGAGTTGGCGACGCGTTTCTATTCGTCGCGTCCTGGTTTTGCCTCTCGGATTTTACGCCCGCGGCGCTGTAACTGTAGACGTGGCCGCGGTTGTGAGTGGGGGTAGGATGGCTGATGCCGCCGATCATGTTGCCGACGTCGCCGCAAAATGTCGGCAGCGGCAGCACTTGCCGGCAGCACAGCGGTGTCGGGTGTAAATCCAACGGCACCGCCTTTCATCCAGAGAGGAGTTACGTTGAATTGGTTGTCGGTATGGCGGGGGCGGGAGAGGGGGCGGCGATGGGAAACACGGCGGGGAGTGAGATCAATCCCTTCAGAAACTGCATCCACTTTTTTTTATGATAAAGTAGTTAAAATTAGCATGGGAAAAAACGCACTATTAACAGCAAAAGGGTCAACTCGCCTTTTTTGTCACGCTGTTTAACGCATGCCACCCTCTACTTCACCCCTATTATCGTGGCCGTGGCCTGCTCAATTTGGCGGAGTGACTACTTGAGGTGTTATCGATAAAGCACCAGCCGAAGTGAGGGCGGTATACGACTGTTGGTCCGTATTCGACAAAAGGGTTGGAATATGCTCGACCTTAAGCTAACCCTAGCCGTAACCCTATCCACTAAGCTAACCCTAAAACGCGTGCTACCACAGAGGTAGCACTTTTTTTGTGGTAAAAACGTTTTCTGATATGAATATGACGGGGGCTCCTTAACCCAAAACCGTCGGAATTTAATTCTTGTTTTTTGTTGGAGATGTGTTTTGTTAGAAATCTAGGCTATCGGATTGTTTCCTCGGCGAGCACTTTCAGTTTTTCCTCCAAATCAGCTTTTGAGTGAGGTGTAGAGCTCCTCAAGTGAGGAGCCTCAGAAAAAAAAATAATACACCTCTGCCGTGACATGTGTTCTAATCCTAATCGTGACCCTATCGATTAAGCTAACCCTGACCCTAACCGCGACGCCATCCCCCACCGTCTGGGAAACATCTCGGAAAAAAGACGTGTAAGGAAGAGTTAGTGTGGATGACCAACCATTTTCATCGAACCCGGGCTAAGCGGTAAGTGCTACTGAACAAAGGACGGCAAGGACGAGGAGGAGGACGAGGAGGAGGACGAAGGGGAGGCAGTCGTAGCATATGCAAAAGTTAGAAATAATAAAACATACCAGGATAGGATAGAGACATATCATGTATATGGGGCGGTGGTAGAATTTATATATATGGGGGGGTGGTGCAATCTAATCAATCATACCAATGCAAGACATTAAGTATTTTCGATATTAGAGGGAGACGATATGGGGAAAACCAAAATGTATTTATTGTATTTATACTAGTCCAGCCAATTAGTTTTAACAGAAAATCGCCGGGTTTTTTCCCCGAAACAAAGCTGAATTATGCTGTGGTCCAGAATTTTAATGTTTATAACAAAATCGTCGGTGTGATTCCGAACAAAGCTCACACGGGTCGGCCATGGGCAGGAGGAGACGGCGGAGAAGGAGGAGGATTAGAAGCGATGTATCATTGCGGTGGCGCGACTAACCTGGCTTTCCTCGAGGCTCGGCGCCCGAGATACTGCCGACAGCATGCCCAGCAGATTGAGCTCGTCGGCTCTAAACCTGCCGCTGAAGTCTTCCCTCGGAGGAGCCACCTGCGGCCCGCGCTGTTCCTAATCGCGCAAGATGAAGACGTTTTTCATGGTTAAAGACGGTATTACAGGGCCATGGTCATGTGGGGGGCGCTCCTTACGATTGTCGGCGTTGCGCTATTTTCCCTGAAGGTAGTGCGTTCAAGCACCGTCGACGCGTATTACGGTAGGATAAGCACTTTTTGGATTAAACGTCTCAGCCGACGGGGTTCCTCCACCGAGGAACTAGCCAAATATCGCCGGAATACAATTTGTGTGTTGACGCATGCTACGATAGAGGTAGCACTTTTCGGGACTTTTTGTTTCTGAATGACGGAGGCTCCTTAACCAACAATCGTCGGAATGTCGTTCTTTTTTTTTTCAAATCTGAATTTTTAGATACCTAAGCCATGGGTTTGTTCATCGGGTTGCACTTTCAGTATTCTCAAAATCGGTTTTTCGGGCGAGGTTTGGAGCTCCTCAAGTGAGGAGCTTCAGAAAAAAAATGGTGCATCTCTATCGATGCTGTTAGAGTTATCTATCTCGGCCATGGGATTGGTCATCAGGCGACGCGTGCTACGATAGAGGTAGCACTTCCTGCCTGAAACGGTTTCTGAACGGCGGGGCTACTTAACCCAAAATCGTCGGAAATTTCACTTCTTTTTTTTTGCAATAATAGTTTCGTTGTATACCTACTAGGCCATGGGGATTTTTTTTTCCATCGGGTAGTACTTTAATTTTTTCCCCAAATAATTTTTTGGGGAGAGGTATGGAGCTCCTCAAGTGAGGAGCCTCAGAAAAAAAATCTTCACCTCTACCGTAGCATGCGTCAGGTTTCAATTTTTCTTTAGAGTCGTGCTACGATTGAGGTAGCACTTTTCGCCTTTTTTGTTTCTGAATAACGGGGCGCCTTAACCCAAAATCGTCGGAATGTTATTCTTGTTTTGCAGTATGATTTTTTTGTACACCTAGCCCATGGGTTTGGTTCATCGGGTTGCACTTTCAGTTTAATCAAAATCGGTTTTTGGGGTGAGGTTTAGAGCTCCTCAAGTGCGGAGCCCGAGAAACAAATGGTGCACCTCTATCGTAGCGTGTGTCTATTTGGGTGCCGTATAAAGCTCCTCAAGTGAGGAGCCTTATCACGGGGGACCATAGTAATGAGGACCTACGATACACACAAAAACCTATATATTACCCTAATTTTTACTAATCATATTTGGTCCTAATTACTACTGTATTTAGTACCCCCGTAACAGAAAAAATTGGTGAAACCCTACCGTGGTTTGAGTCGATCATACAACTCTCTTCCGTACTATTACGGAGGACCATAGTAATCAGGACCCACGATGCACACAAAAAACTATATGTTCCACTTTTTTTACTGACCATAATTGGTCCTGATTACTATGGTCCTCCGTAAAAAAAATGAGAAAAAAGGACGCATGCTACGGTGTAGGTGCACCAATTGTCGTCTGAGGCTCCTCACTTGAGGACTCCTGTACCTCACCCAAAAACTGGTTTGGAGAAAAATAAAAGTGCTATCCGATGAACGATCCCAGGCCCTGGGTATACAACGAAACATAGTGCAAAACAAGAATTAAATTCCGACGATTATGGGCTAAGCATGCCCGTCGTTCAGAAATCGTTTCAGCCAAGATGTGGTACGTCTATCGGAGCACGCGTCTTCAACGCTACAACACGACTTCGTTCGGGCCTTATCATCACAAAGTTGAAGGGTGTCTTTAGTAGGGCATATTTAGGGCACATTTACATACTCGACAGGCCCGATTTAACCGCCACCAACCGCACTACTATACGCTGACCGAATTTCCTGCCTGGTCGGTGAAAACCCGCCGTGCTCCGTCCCGGCATTGTAGGGATGCGAAGGTCTATGATATTAAGACTACGCCACGCATGATGTTATTTCACCCCCCTCCGTACGGCGACGAGCCTCTCACCTTGAAAGGATCGACGTGAAAAGAAATAAACGACATCAAGGAATCCATCAAGCCGCGCCGCCGCCTTTCTTCCGCACCATCGCCCGCCCTCTTTTGCTCGGCCGGGGCTTTATTCCCTCCTCCCAAGACAAAAGTATCACCCCTCCCCTCTCCATCTCCAGCGTCTGCTGTCCGCCAATTATCTACTTCAGCGTTGTCTGCCCTCCCGACCCCGCGATCTAACGGGTCATCGTGTGCCACCGGTGGGAGAGTGCCACCCTGAGCATTGCTTACTCTGGGGTGGATTGGTTTGTTGCACGTGCCACAAAAGGATCTAACTTCCAAGGTGGTGATGCTCTCGGCGACCGTGGTGACATTGTGCTTCTGTTTTGCGTCGACACATCCCGATGACGGCGAATGGCTGGCGTCATTTGTAACGGCCGGTGATTGAATGACGTCATTTGTGACGGCCTGTGATTGGCTGACGTTATTTGAAACGAATGGTGATTGGCTGACGTTAATGGAAACGAACGGTGATTGGCTGTCCTCATTTGTAACGGTCGTTGATTGGCTGACGTCATTTGTAACGGCTGTTTCAGCCGGTGTGGGTGATTGGCTGACACCATCTGTAATGGCTGTTTCAGCCGGTGTGGATGATTGGCTGACGCCGTCTGTAACGGCTGCTTCAGCCGGTGTCGGTGATTGGCTGACGCCATCTGTAACGGCTGCTTCAGCCGGTGTCCATGATTGGCTGACACCGTCTGTAACGGCTGTTTCGGCCGGTATCAGTGTTCCGTTGGCGGGGGTGAACAGCGACGGAACGCTTGTAATGAACGCCTCTTCCTGCCGTCTGTCTGGTCCATTTCCAGCGGATTGTATCGTGTTTGTCGGATCCGGCACCGTTTCTACTGTTGTTGTATCTGCTGCTACAGCGGGTTTCCCCTCATGCGGTTGTCTTGTCACGGGCGGACAGTTGTTACCATCCCCTCCCTCCGTCTGATCCGCCTGAGGTGAAGTCTGAGGAGGCCTTGGTAGAGGTGGTGTGGTAGGTGCTGCTGCTGCCGCTGCCAATACTGCTGGTGCTGGTGCTGTTGATGCTGCTGCCGCTGCTGTTGATGCTGCTGCTGTTGCTGTTGCTACTGCTGTTGATGCTGCTGCTGCTGCTGCTGCTGCCGCTGCTGCTGCAGCTGCAGCTGCCCCCCCTTCCGAAAACTCCGAAGCTAAAACGTTGCTGTCTTGATGTTGCTGCTGCTGGTGGTGATGCTTCCGCTCTTGGTTAAGAAATAAATCACCGTCGGCGGCGGTGTTGGTGGTGGTGGTGGTGGGTATCGCCGCTATCGTCTCACTCACTCCCTTCCTGTTGCCCGAAGAAGCTCTGACAAAACACTCGCAACAGTTTCCTTTCCCATCACCCACACCATACACCGTCCCTGGAAAAATATCAGTTTTCACCCCCTCCTTCTCTCCCACCTCCCGCGTTACCCCCGCTACCCCTGCCAAGCCGCGGCAGGCCGGTTCAGGCCCTCCAAAAGACACCCGGGGGGGAAACCCCTCCGGGATTTCCATATGAGTGGAAGCGTTTCCGTGGGGCAGTTTCTTTTCGAGTAATGACGTTTTGAGCTGGTCGTCTTTACGAATCGCCTCATCTAGTTTTGCCCTGGGAAGGATTAGGCATGTCGCCCCGCCTCCAGATGCTGACACGTCCGAGCAGCACCTAACAGTAGTGTGAAACATAAGTTTTGGCGGGAACATCATGTTTAGGATGGAATCCTGTTTTTTTTTCAAAGTGAACGAAAACTCTCGAAAACTGTTGTTTTAAATCCGTTGGAGGTGTCATACCAATTTCGAGCGCGTCACCAAAAATGAAGGATTTTCGTCGAATATTAGGGGTTCGTGCAGGCGGGAGAGGGTGGGGGATGCGGAGCTGGTGATAGGGTACATATTATTATTGTTATTATCATTTTCTTCTTTCTGCAGCTCGTCGTCCATCACGGCTAGAGCGTCTGCATACCCCCTCAATAGTAGGCTGTGTCTTGATCGGTCATCGACAAGCGAATCTACACAAGCGTATACATCAGCCACGAGCCGACACACGCGGAAACCTGTTGATTGTGCTTTGATGCGTGGTACGGATATGGCAATGGTTGACGGTAATAGGGAGTTCCAATGGTAGTTTGGGATTATTGTATTGGGAAATACACGGCGGAACGGCCCCGGCGGAACACGATTCGAATAAGGGCCCTCAGCTATCTCCCTCACCCGGGAGTGTCCTCACAGCACCTAAAGCTCCAATAGGTCGTACTTCTACGATATATCGTGTTTACTGATGTTCAAGGAGTATCAACAGGCTTTCCCGCTGCTCGGACTGCAGCTGGGTTGGTGGAGGTCCCGGGGGATGGATAAAACGTGTACCTGGTATATATTATGAAGTATCTCCCGAGCACAGCGTAGAGTGCCTCGGGGAAATAGGAAGCGGCAAAATAGCCAGAAGATAATTCCGCCAACTCGGGGATGTTCCGCCGTGTATTTCCACCACAATAATCCCAAACTACCATTGGGAACTCCCTAATACCGCCAACCATTGCCATATCCGTATCACGCATCAAAGCACAATCAACAAAACCTTTCAGTGCGACGCCAACCATGAGCGTAGGCTATTACAACAGTTATTACATTCATTTATTTTTTTAATCTCACTGTTACTTTCCAGTTTCTGGACAAGCCGTGTTCACAGGTGTCGTCCGTTCTTCCCCCCGGTACGTGCCTTCATTACATACCAGGTACCAGGTAGAACTTAGTGTATGTAGCGCTTGCAACTGAGCACGAAAAAAAAAGCTAATTTTCTTAGCATCTCGCCAAAATGAGCCTGGCGTTCTTACGAGAATAGGCCACACTGGGGTTGGTTCTCCCAAAACAATTTCTTGTTTGCCCTTCCAGGTTCCAGGTCCGCCTGATCTTGTTACAGTACCTTGTTTTTTTGTCTGAAGTTTGCCAGTGTAACTCTCGCATTCGGTTTTTTACGCTTTCGAAAGATTTGCCAAATACTCGACTGCGACCAGTTTCTTTCATATGCGAGTTGTAGGAGGCAGTTTGATTTTTTTTCTTTCCACCTTGTGGCTTGGGGATGGAAATCAATATCTTGCCCAACACCTACGAGCGCGTCCGGAAAAATTCGCGCTATTTCGTTATTGCTGTAATATTTCCTGTCCTACAGCTTGTTGTCACGTGCCTGGGAGACTATCATATCGGTACGCGATCGTCGAGATAATCTGGGAAAATCCAGGAAACATTCTAAAACACTGCAGGAAAACCTAATAATAGCCAAGACTGCACCGTTGTAATCCACGACCATGCAGTCAAGAGGCTCAAAGCAAGGCGACAGTAGTGCTGGCATTTGAGATGTAATAGAGATATTTGAGCGCTTGATGCTAATCGGCCACGCATTATTTCCGCGACACGATCGTGCATGATTTCCCGCCAAACGATCGATGCCAGAAGAAGAGCCGAAATCTGAACAGCCAAGCAATACACGCGCGGAAGACAGTCAAACTCGTTTTTTTGTCCCATCACTTTTACTTTCCATCTCAACTCGTGGGGGGTTCCACCCTCAGCGACGTTCTAAACAAGCCGTGGTCAAAGGCGTCTTCCCTCCTGCCTTCCGGTACCTGCCTTCATGTTTTTCGATTGCTTTCTTCGACAGCACGTGTCAAAACCGATTGCTTTCACCAACACGAATTAGAACACCGTCACAACCGATTGCGTTCAACACCACGAACTCGAAACACCAGAGATCGTTCGATGCGCCTACGCGTACAGATGATAGTCAGTCGTCGATCATCCAGTTCCTTGCCGGACTACACCGGACATCCGTCTGTCAGAGCCAATCCAAACCTCGTCCGAAATAACAATTCTCCCAACAAAGAGGAGCCAGCAAAAGAGAGATACACGGCAGAGAAGAGAAACCCATTAGACTATCCCCGTCACTTACAATCCTTTCGCATATAACTGCATCCACATTTTGGGGGCAAACTACTTGGAAATAGAGTAGGCTAATTTCAGCATTCAGTAGTAAAAGGGATGTTATAACCCCTTTAAAAATACGCCCATATGTTTGGGGACAAAATACTAGGGATCCTTTTAGAAGTTCGAACAAGGTTAACGTCTCCAACAGTCAACAGTCATTATTCCAGGCAAAAAGAAAAAACCCTGGAAAACCGTAACCGCTCCCCCCCTACCTTTCTGTAGCACTCCTCCCCCCTCCCCCGGGAGTTCCATCGCTTTCCTTTTCCGTCAATCGACAAGCTTCCCGCAAAGCAAAAAAACTCAAACCATCATCACGTCAAAAAAAAAACAAAAAAACACACGGCTATGTATGATAAAAAAGCTAGGCAAGGTCCCCTTCCCATCTGGCGAGGCAGTCCACCATCCTGACGACGGCGTAATATTGACCCTTGATCTGCCCAAACAAAAAACAAAAAGTTTTTTTCAACCGACAAACGAGCAAAAGTGCAATCGGGGCAAGAGAAGAGTCATGTGAACTCATGTGAAGTCATGTGTCATGCGCTGCCATAGGGGTACTGTACCTCTTTTTGCCTAAAATATTTCTGACCCACGGGGCTCCTCAACTGAGGAACTACAAATACTACCACAATGTCGTTGAAATATTTATGACCCACGGGGCTCCTCAACTGAGGAACTACTACGGGGGACCATAGTAATCAGGACCAAATATGCTTAGTAAAAAAAGTGGAATATGTAAGTTTTTGTGTGTATCGTAGGTCCTGATTACTATAGTACTCCGTAATACTACCCAACGTCGTTGAAATATTTATGACCCACGGGGCTCCTCAACTTTTACGGGGGACCATAGTAATCAGGACAAAATATGGTTCGTAAAAAAAGTGGAATATATAGGTTTTTGTGTGTATCGTAGGTCCTGATTACTATAGTACTCCGTAAATACTACCCAATGTCGTTGAAATATTTATGACCCACGGGGCTCCTCAACTGAGGAACTATTTTACGGGGGACCATAGTAATCAGGACCACATACGGTTCGTAAAAAAAGTGGAATATATAGGTTTTTGTGTGTATCGTAGGTCCTGATTACTATAGTATTCCGTAATACTACCCAATTTCGTTGGAATCCCATTAGTTTTTTTGTTTTTTTTGTCCTCCGGCGGACGGGGAAAAATAAAGCTTAAGCTCACCACACTTCCCACGTATTTTCACAAGTGTCGTGTGTCAATTTAACTCAAATGTATTCGTAATCCAGCGTTAGCTTTCAGTTCCCGTGGCAACGGCAGCGCGAGCTATCCCATTAGTGTTTTACAATAATGTTCGTTGTACATCTAGGCCATGGGACTGTTGACCGGGTTGCATTTTCATTTTTCCTAGGTATATAGAGCTCAAACGAGGAGTCTCATAAAGCGCAGACACATCCCTACCGTACTGTGATATGTGAACTGAGGGAAGCTAAGGCTACCGTCCGCATCAACACGAAACTTCACACAGGAGGTTTCTGCAACTTGTCATCTTCACGCCTGGTATTGGTTCGTCTTGTAAAAATCCAGAGCAGGAGGATGGGGGGGGGGGGTGGGAAGTCACTTCAATATATCGTTTCCATGCATCGAGATTGACTCCTCTCGTGGGATGTTCGGGCGGGGGAGGGGGGAGGGGGGGGGAGGGTACTCATTTGTTGCTCGCGTTAGTCATTTCACCATTAACCACGCATCCCTTTCAAGAGGGAGCACCGTTCCTACTTTTTTTTTTGCATATCTTATCTCCTTGTTTCGACGTTTGTGGCCACAGTCTATCCCCTACGATAGCGATCGTTTTCTCGCTTTTATCTAGTGGTACGGCGGGGGACTCGGCAACGTCGAGCTTCATGTCGAAGTGACATGTCGCCACGATCACCCGTGACAATATGGAGGCGTTTGGAAACGCGTATACTATAAGGTCGGAGGGGGCGACGCTCTCATGCATACCCGAGCCGGACATTGAACGGAGTTCCAACGGGTCGGCGTCGGGGGGGGGTGGGGGTCGAGGGGAGGGCCGGCGATTTCAAGTTTTGGGTTTCAGTGAATACTACAATGAATAAACCCGTGACAACTGTGATACGCTTGAAAACTAGCGATATAAAATATAGTATCATATTAATGGGGTGGAAGGAGCAACGGCGTCGGTAGCACCGTTCACGTTCACTGTAGGTGAAATAACGCAAAAGGAAAACACGCAAAAGGTAAAAGGTGAAAGGCAAAAGCCCAAACGCGAAAGGAAAACGGCGAAAGGAAAAGGCGAAAGGCTTAAGACTGAAAGACACAAGACAAAAGCCAAATGCCCAAAAGTAAAAGCCAAAGGCGAAAGGAAAACGGCGAAAGGGAAAGGTAAAAAACGATGGGCAAAGGGCAAAAGGCGAAACGTCAAAAGACAAAAGACTGAAAGGCAAAGAAACAGGATACAGGCAAGAGACAAAACGCAAAACGCAAAACACGAAATATACATATAAAAAGGCGAAAAGCAAAAGGCGAAAGGCGAAATGTAAAAGGAACAGATGTTGAAAGGCACAGCAAAAGGAAAAAGGCAAGAGACCAAAGGCAAGAGTCGAAAAAAAAAAGATAAAAGGCGAAAGGCAAAAATCGAAAGAAAAAGGAAAAAAGGCGAATGATAAAATGGGAAAGGCAAAAGACGCAAGTCACCTTGATCTCTACGGGGGCGTACTCCAAGAACTTGACGCTGTCTCCGGGCTTGAAGGGGCAAGGCGCGATCGTGCCCACGCTCGTCGTGCGCCCGTCCCCGACTGCCACCACTCGCCCCTGGCTAGCCGTGTCCTTCTCTGCCGCCTAGGGATCGATACATACACGATACAACCGATAGATGACGATACACCAGGGTACAAACACGAAAAGCAGGAAAATACACAGATGAGTGTGGACGAACTTCTCCATCTTACAGCTGAAGTGTCTTTCATTTTTATACAAACAGGTACATACACAGATGGCCAAGATAACTTCGGACGGAATCCCCGATCTCACGGCTGAAATGTCCTTTGAATTTATGTAACAACAGGCACATACATACATGCACAGATGGGCACAGCAGCCCTAATACAAATGAGGCACAACAGACACAATACAGGAGGGCACAGCAGGCACAATACAGACGGGCACCACAGAAATACCAGGTAACACAGACGGGCATAGCAGACACGATACATATGGGCACAGCACACCCAAACAGAAGACAATCTAGTGTAGCTGTGGCGTTGATGGCATGCAAAGTGCAATACGCCATCAGCACTTATCCCCACCATGACAGGAATGAATGTAAGTTCAGCACACAAAAAAAACGGGCCCTTTTCCTTCTATTCTCTTGTAGACCTTGGATTAACCCCTACATAGTATCCCTGCAAAAACGACCCCGCTCTAATTCCAAGTAGGTTGTTCTCGAAAACACGTGCGCAGTTCTGAGGAGCTTATTTCGAGGGGAGTTGCTACGCCATGTCGGGATCTGGCGGCGTTTTTATTGCGGGTGATCCGCGGAAAAAAACTTCATCTAGTTGATTTTACATCGGTGGCTTGATGCTATGCTTCTTTCTTCGGCCGTTAGTACTCTCTTGCTGCTAGTACTCGCAGTACTAAATACTCTCAATACTCCCAGTATACTCGGAGTATGAAGCATACTGGGGGCATCTTTGATAATCGATCGGGTGAAAAAAACTCCTTTTAGTGGACTTAACAACACCGGCGGCTTGGTGTTACGTTTCTTTGGCCGTAGTACTCGCTGTACTACTGTAAGTACTCTCAATACTCCCAGTATACTCGGAGTATGAAGCATACTGGGAGCATCTTTGATAATCGATCGGGTGGAAAAACCTCCATTTAGTCGGCTTAACAACACCGGCGGCTTGACTTTATGTTTCTTTGGCCGTTAGTACTCCTATACTGCGAGTACTCACAGTACTAAATACTCTCAATACTTTGTTTGGCCGGTAATATTCTCATACTGCGAGTGCTCAGAATACTAAGATACTCTCAATACTCCCAGTACAGTATACTCGGAGTACAAAGCATACCGGGAGCATCTGTGATAATAGACAGATCAATCGGCTCAAAACACGTTAATTTCGTCGACTTCACATCGGGGTCTTCATGTTATGTTTCTTTCTTTGGCCGCTAGTACTCTCATACTGCGAGTACTTTGTATCAAAAACTCTAAATGCTTCCAGTATACAATACTCGGAGTATGGAGTATACAGTGTACTCGGAGCGTGGAGTCTACAGAATACTCGGAGAATGGGGTAAACAGTATACTCGGAGTATGGAGTATACTGGGAGCATACGTGGTAATACTCGACGGAGGTGATAAACATCGATGGAAGCTTACCGATGCGGCGATAACGATTCCAGCGTCGGTTTCGGACTCCCCCTTCTCTGTTACCACCAGCACCTGATCGCGGACCATCTTAAGGCTGTCCTCCGTCAACTAAAATCAAGATTTCAAAAGAGCACAGAGGCACGGGGGGGTGGGTGGGGGGGGGGGCAGGGGGGGAGGCAGGGAGAGGGGGAGAGAAGGAGGGTGAAGCAGCACAGGGGGAGGGAGAGTGCAGTGACACACAAGGACAGAGGGAGGGGGAGGAGGAGGGAGGGAGGGAGGGAGGGAGGGATGGGGGGGAAGGAGGGAGGGATGATCATAAACTCATCGTGATCGGGTTGGCAGGGGAGGGGGAGGGGAGAGACGTTGCAAGATCGGAAGAGCGT
>JAYJMJ010000236.1:506510-539779 GCA_036873875.1 Laminaria ephemera
TATCTCATCGGGGTTCCTGACATAGTCCGAGATATATGTCAGGTTTAGTGTGGGGGAATGTGGTGGAAATCGAGTATTATAAAAGGGTCTACTCCTGGGTAGCTTGTGTTGCGCAATACTTTTAGTCTACTTTCCTAACAATTGGCGTCGACGGCAGACGGTGAGATTTTGAAGAGTGAGGTCGTGGTTTCGATTCTCACCTTCATCCCAAAATCTACAAAACAAAAAGAAAGGGAAATTATCTCACGTTTCAAGAACTTGCAAAACTCACACACTTATTAGAAAATACAAAATACCCAGAAGGAACGATGAGAGCAATGCGATCATTGCATACGGTGTCCAATACCGAAATGGAGTCGGAGGTAAAATTGGCAGTATCTCATCGGGGTTCCTGACACAGTCCGAGATATATGTCAGGTTTAGTGTGGGGGAATGTGGTGGAAATCGAGTATAGAAAGGCCTACTCCTGGTAGCTTGTGTTGCGCAATACTTTTAGTATCACGCATCGAACAAAAGGAGTTATAGGCCCAAAAGAAAGGCATTCCAAGGCGGGGCGACGTACGACTAATTTCGCCGCTTTTTTCCGCGCTGTGTCACCAGTTGTGTGTCACAGCTCTCCCCCTTATTCACTTTTCAACACCGAGCAGTCGAGCCAGCCAAGTCCTTACGCTGCCCGAGGGTACACCATTCTGGACCTGGACTAGCAGAGTGAAGGTTACAGGTGAGAGCAAGCGATAATATGAAGTATTTGTCACAAGAGTTGGGGGTTCTTAGGGGCTTTCGAGCAACATGATCCGTTCGTTACGTATTAATAGATATCATGACCGGTATGAGCACGTGTCGACACCTCAGTTGATACCTGGTGTGTATCATATCATGGTTGTTACTCTTAGGCATATACCAGTAGTCTACGTCATAACCGCTGAGGTAGCAGTCAACGCTGACTGTTAGCTCAGTGACTGCTAGATCAGTGAGTATAGTGTACCTCTAACAAAAGCACAATGCGAACTCCGTCTCTGCTTGTGTATCTGACAGATATGTACACACACTATATCATCGTAACATCGTAACAGATTGTGTGTGCATGATTGTATCGTCGTAAAATAATTCACAACGTGGCATGTATCGCACTCCGCACGAAGAGGAGAGAATGTCGCACTCGTATAATACTACTGTACTATTAGGTCTACTGCTTGCTGTTCCTCTCTTGCACGGTGGTTTGTTCCATTTTCAGCGACAGCAGCAGCAGCAGTGGAAGCACGCAAGCACCCCTTGTTCGTGTTTGAACTGAAAAGCAATCGCACTCCGTGCATAAACAGAGGAAAGAGGATCGCACTACGTATTTAACACGTACTTACCTGGTACCCTGGTATGTATTACTGCTGTACTGCTATCGCTCTTTTACACGACATTTCATTTTCTATCCGTCGGCAGCAGCAGTGGAAGCACGAAGCAAACACCCCTTGTTCGTGTTCGAACTGAAAAGCAATGGCGACCGGCACCACCGCATCTACAACCTTTCCAGAGGTCAAGACCACGTTCTCCCGTCCAATGGGCAGGTAAGGTGTTACTCTAGTATCTGGAAGGTTTAACAACAAAAAACATCTGGCAGAGTAGGCTATGATCGATGGTACACACACGTCACACGTGCACGCGCATGAGAATTGTGGAAGCACTACAGTAGTGGTCCCAACAACAATAGTGCGATGCCTTGCCAGATGGCAATATCCCCCGGGATAGTAACTATGTAGGACGAGGCCGTGGAGCCATATTCGCAATAGTCTTTTTTCGGAATGTTGAATCTCGAATTTCGAATCTTGGATTTCTGTTGTCGCCGCCCCTCGGGGGGGGGGGGGGGGGTGGTTGTACTCATTCGCGCCCCTCGGGGGGGGGCGGTTGAAGTCAAGCTCAATTTGAACTTTCATGCTATTCAGATTTGTTTTGCGATTTTCGCCACATGAGTCGGGGGACCGTACTAAAGGGCACTACACTATCGAGGGACCACGACTGTCTTCGGAACGCTTATTACGGAGGAGCATAGTAATCAGGACCTACGATACACACAAAAACCTATATAGTACACTGTTTTTACTAACCATAGTTGGTCCTCATTACTAGATTACTCCTCATTACTAGATTACTATGGCCCCCCGTAATAGTGAGGCACAAAGCCACTCGCGCAGGTGGTCTAAACTCGGTGGTGAAAATGGGGATATCCCCCCCCTGTCATAGCCTTGATGATCTCAAACGAAAGCCATATCCGGGGTCCGTGTGGCGATCAAGCCTGGACCTCGGTTATACCCAAGGGTTGCAATCCCTTCAGTGAGCGCTATGACTGTTAGCTTAGTGGTTCGGCTACAACCTCTACAGTCAGAGATAACTATTTTGCTCCGTGATTATAGTGGATCTCTAACACGCCGACAAGACGCGTGCTACGATGGGAGGTAGCACGTTTTGTCTACCGTTGTACATGTTTGTACCTGGTACATGTTTTTTCTGAGTGACGGGGCTCTTCAACCCAATTATCGTCGCAATGTCGTTCTTGTTTCGCAAAAATATATATACATATTTTGCTGCGTACCTAGCTAGGCCAGGGGATTGTTCATCTCAGGTTGCACTTTCATTTTTTCTACTACCGACGCATGCGACGGCGGAGGTGCACCATTTATTTTCGGAGGCTCCTCACTTGAGGAGTTCTATGCCTCACCCAAAAAAAACTGATTTTGAGGAAAAATAAAAGTGCTCCCCGACGAAAAACGAAAAAACCCATATGGCCTAGGAGTACAAAGAAATACACATGACCAAAAAGAACAATATTTCAGCGGTTTTGGGTTAAGGCTGCCCCTTCATTCAGACACCGTTTCGTTTCAGACACATGCTGCGAGAGAGGTGTGCACCAGTTTATTTATTTCTGAGGCTCCTCGCTTGAGGAGCTGTGTACTTGACCCAGAAAACTGATTTTTAGAGTAAACTAAAAGTGCAACCCATGAACAAACACATGGCCTACGTAGGTACACAAAAAAAATCGTGCTGCGAAACAAGAATGACATCCCGAAAAAAATTGGGTTAAGAAACGGCGCCATTCAGAAACAAAAAACGCAAAAAAGTGCTGCCTCTATCGTACTATTAGTAGCATGTTACTATATCTCTACCCCTATCGCAGAATGCTACGGACACGGTTGGGGCGCGCGCGAGTGGTTATTCGATTCCACTCCAACCTCCAGCTGTCGTGCGTTTCGTTTTTGGCGAAAAGCGCCGCCGCCATTCTTATTCCAATCTCAAATCTTTCATGCCCTTCGCCTTCGCGATGTGCCCCACCGCCATAATCGCCACAACCTTGTGCCATACGCGTCGCCGATAAATCCCGTGTAAACCCGCGTTTGAGCGAGGTACAGACCGGCTCGCGCGGGCAGTCAATGGTCGGCAGTGAAAAAGGACCGACATCGCGCGACTTTGGAATATGCCAACCCGCCGCACATCGAGTTATTGTCGAACATATTCTGCGCGATTATGAAGAGAGCCTGTTTGTCGCTTATCATGGTATCATCTTGGACCGAGCCTACCATAGGGGGGGCACCGGTGCGTGCAACGATGGAGGGAGCACTCTTTGGCTGAAACGTTTTCTGAATGACGGGGCTCCTTAACCAAAAATCGTCGGGATTTTTTTTGTTTTTTTTGTTGCTGCTGCAATTTTCGTGTTGTATGCCTACTCTGTGGGATATGTTCGGCGGGTATCACTTTTATGTTCCCCTATATACCCACAAGTGAAGGGAGGGTTATGGAGCTACGCAAGTGAAGAGCTTCACAAACAAAAAAATGGTTCACCGATACCGTAGCATTTCACTACCGAGTTTAGGTGACTCTTGCCAGTGGCTCGGTACCTTCTCCGAAAGAGACCAAATAGTTCCTTGTTGGCGCAGCAGCCTAACAGCCAATTCTATGATGGTGCATACCGCGAAGGGCACATGCTACGATAGATAGAGGTGCCCCCGTTTTTTTCTGAGGCTCCTCACTTGAGGAGCTCTGGACCTCACCCCAAAAACCGATATTGAGTAGACTGAAAGTGCAACCCGATGAACAAACCCATGGCCTACGTATACAAAAAATTCAGATGGAAGAGCAAGAATGACATTCCGACGATTTTGGGTTAAGGAGCCCCCTCATTCACAAACAAACGAAAACAAAAAAAACGTGCTACCTCTATCGTAGCACGCGTCGAAAGCCGAAACGCACACATCGGGTAGCCACTCGGACAGGTGTGGCTGTCAGCCGAGGAAACAAGAGGCCCTAAATATGAGACCCCCCTAAGTAGCCTTGGTCCAATGGGTCAAAGAGACCTCGCACGATTTTGAAATTTGCCAACTTGTCGCGAAAATACGTTTTTTTTGTCAAACAGATTTCGAGCGATCATGAAGAGACCTAACCACGTCTCCTGGACCAAGGGCGACTACAACGGCGTTTGGATGGCCGTTAACCTTGCCAAGAAATTCAACGAGGTCACCTCCAAGTTCACCGCCTCGCCTAAGGTAAGTTCTGAATCCCGCCTAAAGGGATTCGCCGGCCCTACTGTGGTTCCCCCTAGAAAATGGTTTGGAGATCCGCACACTATGCTAGGAGTAGCAAGTTATTTTTGGTCAAATTGATTCCGACGCACGGGGCTCAAGACTCGGGGCACTAGTCACTATAGTTGGAATCAGACACGTTTACACACAACAAAATAGTTAAACACACATGGGTCATAGGATTAGATTATTGCTATTGTCTTGCCCTCCGACAATGTAGCGTAGATGCCGTTCCGATATATATCGAATATCCTTCCGTCAAGCAGTAGTATCTCTCCTATGACTATCTGCCTACTCATAGGGTTATTCATCGGGTTGCCCTTTAAATTTAGCTCCCAAGTCTTTGTTTAAGTGAGGGATAGAGCTCGTCAGGTGAGGAGCCTCGGAAACACATCGATGCATCCCTCTCGTAGTAACATGCGTCGGAAGGGACTATATTCCGTGGGGTGCGTCCATAACACCAAAACTAGCAGACACATGCTACCAATGGTACGATAGAGGTGCACCATTTAGTTTCTCGGGCTGCTCACTTGAGGAGCTCTAAACCTCACCCAAAAAAATGATTTTGACAAGAATGAAAGTGCAACCCGATGAACAATCTCATGGCCTGGGTACACAAAAAAATCATATTGCAGAACAAGAATGACATAATTCCGACAACTTTTGGGTTAAGGAGCCCCGTCGTTCAGAAACAAAAAAAGCCGAAAAGTGCTACCTCTATCGTAGCACGCGTCTGTGTGTTTCACTTCTCGAACACGAAGAATCGCGACGAATACTGGGTGGTGTGCCGATGGTGTCATCGTGAAGAAAGAACAGGGGTAAGGTGAAAAGGCAGAAGCCGAACCACGCTACGGATAGAGATGCACCAGTTATTTTCTGAGGCTCCTCACTTGAGGAGCTCTATACCCCCACCCAAACCCTGAGGTGGAGAAAAAACAAACGTTCTACCCGATGAACAATCCCATGAACTATGTATACAACGAAACAATTTGCAATAAAAATTTTTTAAAAAAGTGAAATTCCGACGATTTTGGGTTAAGAAGTCCCGTCGGTCAGAAAAACGTTTCTGCCAAAACGTGCTACCTCTATCATCGTAGCACGCGGTTTAAGGGGAAGGCAGCATCCATGGGACGCGAGTCAAGCTCAAGCGTAAGCACGGCCGAAGACGTGATCCGAGGACGCGATGTACATTTTCACGGCGTTGTCGTTCTCTTGAAAATGGCAGAGCTTGTAAAGACTGGGGCTACGGTAGGATTGGCACCTTTTGGGTCGTTTAATTTCAGCATGATCAGAGCCACTCTGAAGATTGACAACCGAACACTTTTGCTTGCAGTCTTCGCTATTTTTTTGGTTTTGGGTTTCGCGATATGCACCACCTTGGGATTGTCTGCGACGGGCTGCGCTAAGCAAAAAAAAACAAAAAGAACAAACTCTAGCCCTGACCCTAACCCTATTCTGAGTGAGGTAATGAGTCACTTGACACCTAGTGGCCTAAACGAGGAAGTAAAAACACCGTACTGTACCACCCGCACACTCGTATAACCTACCGTAGAAGTATACCAGGTATATGCGCTCTGGCTGACCGTTCGCTAGCAGAGGTTGTCGCGCTGGATCAGCTGGGCCCTTCGCTAGGTAATTTGGCATACATCACGTATGCGGAGTGCAGGAATTTGAGTATGCTAGGCTTCCCGGCCAGCAACATTTTC
Source organism: Laminaria ephemera (assembly GCA_036873875.1). Classification (NCBI taxonomy): domain Eukaryota; class Phaeophyceae; order Laminariales; family Laminariaceae; genus Laminaria; species Laminaria ephemera. The sequence goes on from JAYJMJ010000236.1 coordinate 512,779, forward strand.
GAAAGAGAGGCTGATGTCAACCTTTGTAACATTTGAGGGTCAATTTATGAATTTATGAATTAGTAAGAGATCAATTGGCTTGTTCGGGGGAGTAATGAGGACCATGGGGGTTGGTCAATGTAGTTTGTTTTTTTCGGGACTCGAGGGGACGATAGTCATCCCCGCCGTGTGTTCGCGGCCACCCCTTGCCTCGAAGCAGGTGGAGTACGCCTTTGCCTCCTTGCTTTCGGAAGTCGGCCGGCGAAGTGACACTTTCGTATTGGAGACCTTCATCGCACCGCCAAGGCACACCCCAATCGAGACGTGGTGAGCAACACGCACTAGCATCCTTTGTGCGACAACGAGACAGAAGGAACATTTTCCAATCCGAAAGCCATGATGATGATGTATAGATGCGTGCTACGATAGAGGTAGCACTTTTTTCGCCTGAAACGTTTTCTGAAAAATGACGGCGCTCCTTAACCCAAAATCGTCGAAGTTTATTATTTTTTCGCAAAACTATTTTCATTGTGTGCCTAGGCCATGGGATTGTGCATCCGGTAGTAGTTTTATTTTTACCCCAAATCGGGTTTGGGTAGAACGGTGTAGAGCTCCTAGTGTGAGGAGCCTCAGAAAAAAAAGGGCGCACCTCTTCCGTTGCAGGCGTCCGTGCTACCTGGTAAGACAGAGGTAGCAACGTCTGGCCAAAATGTTTCGGATCAACGGGGGACATGCTACGATAGAGGTGCACCAGATTTTTTTTCTTTGTCTCCTCACTTGAGGAGCTCTGAAACCTCACGCCCACAAACTAATTTTTGGGCAAACTGAAAATGCAACCTGACGAATAAACTCACGGCCTACGACCACGAAAAATTCAGATTGAAAAACAAGAACGACATTCCGACGAGTTTTGGGTTAAGGAGCCTCGTCATTCAGAAACAAAAAAAGCCGAAAAGTGCTATCTCTATCGTAGCGCGCGTCGGGGTTCCTCAACCAGAGATCTACCCAATACCGCGGGGGTTTTACAATGTTAGGCGTCGTATACCTAAGCCCATGGGACTGTTGATTGGACGGGTGCTACGATAGACGTAGCACTTTCTGGCAGAATCGCTTTCTGAATGACGGAGCCCCTTAACCCAAAATCGTCGGAATTTCGTTTTTTGTTTTGTTTTGTTTTTGCTATAACTTTCGTTGTATACCTAAGCCATGGGATTGTTCATGTATGGGGTAGCACGTTTTATGTTTCCCCAAATCAGAAGTTTTTGGGGGGGAGAGGTATGAAGCTCTTCAAGTAAGGAGCCCCAGAACAAAAAAAATAGTGCATCTCTACCGTAGCATATCATGCTACTAATAGTACGGTAGAGGTAGCACCATTTTTTTTCTGGGGCTCCTCACTTAAGGAGCGCTGAACCTCGCCCACAAAACTGATTTGAACTGAAAGTGCAACCCGACGAACAAACTCATGCCCTCTAGGTGTACAAACAATTCATATTCAAAAGCACGAATGACACCCCGACGAGTTTGGGTTATATATGGAGCCCCGTCATTCAGAAACAAAAAAAAGCCGAAAAGTGCTACCTCCATTGTAGCATACGTCACAAAACAACACATGCTACGATGATAGAGGTAGCACGTTTTTGGATTTTTTGTTTTCTGAATGACGGCGCTGCTTAACCCAAAATCGCCGGGAATGTCGTTGTTTTTTTGCAAACTCTTTTTTTTTTGTATACCTAAGCCTTGGGTTTGTTCGTCGGGTTGCACTTTCAGCTTACTCAATATCGGTTTGCGGGTGAGGTTCAGAGCTCCTCAAGTGAGGAGCCTCACAAAAAAAAATGGTGCACCTCTATCGTCATTGAGTTGCCAATTCATTTTTTTCTCACGTTGAGCTCTTGGGGTTGTAGATATAGATCTCCTCAAGGCAGGAGCTTCAGAAGTGCAGATAGAGGTGCGCACCCTTTTGTTTTCTCGGGCTCCTCACTTGAGGAGCTCTATACCTATCCAAAAAAAAAAAACAGATTTCGGGAAAAAAAACTAAAAGTGGTACCCGATGTGAACAATCTCATGGCCTAGGTATACAAAAAAAAATCATTCCGCAAAAAAAACAAGAAATGACATTCTGATGATTTTGGGTTTTGAGGAGCCCCGTCATTCAGAAGCAAAAAAAATGCCGAAACGTGCTACCTCTATCGTAGCACGCGTCTTCAATTCACTCTGAGATATGTTGGGGGGTTTTTCTGTTCTCGCTTATTGGCATGCTTGCGCCCAAGCTGACACTTCACACACTTGGGCAGATCACGATCTAGATCATCTAGATCATCTAGATCCTACATCTGTTGTGATTATGTGTTGTGCGGGATCTGTGTAGTGCAGACCCAACCCAGGAAACATGTACTAGGTCATGCAGATCGTATGGTTCCCACCGGACAAGATGATCTATGGGACGTGCAGATCATATAGACCAGGGATCTGTCTGACCTGAGAGACACAGATCATGAATAGGGCTCTCTGGTCTGTCTGATGTATGAAGTACGTTCTTCTCTAGGCTACTAGGGGTATGGTGACGGTACACGGTTTTGTTCGGTCGGGGGAACGCATACTACGGTAGACGTGCGCCATCATGTTTGTGAGGCTCCTCACTGGAGGGACTCTATACTTCTCCCAAAACCTGATTAAATTGGGCGAAGAATCAAAGTGCCACCCGATGAACAATCCCATGGCCTAGATATAAAACGAAAACTTTTTTTTTTTTAAATATAAGAATGAAGTTCCCACGATTTTGCGTTAAGGAGACCTGTCATCCACAGAAACCGTTTCATACAAAAACTGTTACCTCTCATCGTAGCACGCGTCACCCCCCTGCCGTAGGGGTGCACCATTTTGTTCAGGGGCTCCTCGCTCGAGACGGGTTCTACGATAGAGGTAGCATTATTTTTTTTTCTCGAACATTTTCTGAACGACGGGGAGGCTCCTTAACCCAAAATCGTCGGAATGTCGTTCTTGCAATGTAATATGGTTTTTTGGTGTACCTAGGCCATGGAACTGTTCGTCGGGAATGCGCTTTCGTTTTCCTCAAAATCAGTTTTTTTTGGGTGGGGTGTATAGATCCCCTCATGTGAGGAGCCTCAGAAAGAAAAGGATGTATAGATCCCCTCATGTGAGGAGCCTCAGAAAGAAAAGGATGTACCTGTACCGTAGCATGTTCCATATATCAACCACTATCTAACCACTAACTTACGTGGAGTGAAAATAATGGCACCACCCGATGAACAATCTCACGGCAGGCCTAGGTATATACAACGAATAATACTGTATCGGAAAAAAAAAAATGTATTCACCGGATTTTTCGGTTGAGGAGCCCCCGTCGATCAGGAAACGTTTCGGGCGACAAGTGACTGCACGTAGCGTAGCACACGTAACCAAGGAGGCTACAGTAGCGGGGCCACTTGTGGAAATTCTTTATGTGTTTTTTTTCGGTTTCGCCGTATCCGCCGTGGTGTGATCGCTTGTTGCGCCGCGCCAACAATGCACGTTTTCCACGAAGGTTTTGAGTGCGGCATAGAGCCTCTCGTGCGAGTGGTCTAAACTCAGTGGTGGAAAGGCGGGGGGTGCCTTCTCTGCGACGCGTGCTACGATAGAGGTAGCACTTCTTGGCTTTTTCGTTTCTGAATGACGGGGCTCCTTAACCCAAAATCGTCGGAATGACGTTCTTGTCTTTTTCAATCTGAAATTTTTTGTATATACGTAGGACATAGGTTTGTTCATCGGATTGCATTTTCAGATTACTCAAAATTAGTTTTTGTGGGTGAGTTTCAGGGCTGCTCAAGTAAGGACCCTCCGAAAAAAACTGATGCACCTCTATCGTAGTGAAAATGCGGGTACCCCCCCTATCATAGGCGTGGTGACGTCTTGCCCCCCTTGTCCCTCGTGCCGAACGCCCCCTCGAAAACCCTTGGTGCGACAGGGCGACAGAAGGAACCTTTGTCGCACCCGGCGGTGAAGAATCCTTGGAGGCGTTCGTCCACTTCACAGACGTGCACACCAGAGGAAAACACATGGTGGTTAACTTAGAGGTAAGACGCGCGTACTACGATAGGTATCACTGTTTAGCTAGAACATTTTCTGAAAAAAGTAGGGAGCTTCTTAACCCCACGGGGCTCCTTAACCCAAAATCGTCGGAATGTCATTCTTGTTTTGCATGTATGATTTTTTTGTATACCTAGGCCATCATGGGTTTGTTCATCGGGTTGCGCTTTCCTTCTTCTAAAAAAAAAACATTTTTTGGGTGAGGTTTAGAGCTACTCAAGTGAGGAGCCCGAGAAACACAATGGTGCATCTCTATCGTAGCATGTGTCTACGATAGAGGTACCACTTTTCGGCTGTTTTTTGTTTTTGTTGAATGACGGGGCTCCTTAACCCAAAAAGTCGTCGGAATCTCTGTCTTTGTTTTTGCAATAATTTTCAATGTATACCTGGGCCATCTGATTGCTCATCTGGTAATGCTTTTTAGTTTCCCCCCCAAATCAGTTTTGCGGAGGAGGATAGAGCTCCTCGAGGGAGGAGCATCAGAAAAAAAATGGTGATCCGATACCTGTACGAGTACTCGTAGCATGCGTCAACTATGCTAAGAGCGCGTACTATTACGGCTGAACATAGTAATCAGGACCAAATATGGTTACTAAAATCAGGGGAATATATAGGTTTTTATGTATATCGTGGGTTCCAATTACTATGCTCCTCCGTAATAACGCTTGTCACGGGACAATAGGGGTAGCGGTTTTGTGGTGAAACGGTTTCTGGATGACGTGGCTCCTTGACCCAAACTCGTCGGAATTTCATTCTCGTTTTGCAATATATGTTTCGCTCTACACCTAGGCAATGAGATTGTCCATCGAGTAGCGCTTTTATTTTTCTCCAAATCGGGTTTTGGGTGAGGTATGGAGCTCCTCAAGTGAGGAGCCTCAGAAAACACCTCGTGCACCTCTATCGTAGCATATCTCAATCGTCGTATGCTACGATAATAGAGGTGCACCATTTTGTTTGTTTCTCGGGCTCCCCACTTGAGGAGCTCTAAATCTCAACCAAAACCTGATTTTGAGAAGAATGAAAGCGCTCCTCGATGGACAATCCCATTGCCTAGGTGTGTACAACGAAACATATGATATAATGCAAAACGAGAAGGAAATTCCGATGATTTTGGGTTAAGGAGCCACAGCCATTCAGAAACAAAAAATATTAGCCGAAAAGTGCTACTCGTACCTCTATCGTATCGTAGCACGCGTCCACCGTGTGGCATGTGTCAGAGGGGGGGTGGTCTTGAAACGAGGAGCCCACCGCAGCCGCCTGCTACGGCAGAGGTGCGCCCTTTTTTTTCTGAGGCTCCTTCCTCACTTTCGGAGCTCTGCGATTTTTCCCCAAATCTGATTTGGGGTAAAAAAATGAAAGTACTACCGGATGCACAATCTCATGCCAGCCTAGGTACACGATGAAAATGGTTGCAAAAAAACAAGAATGAAATTCCAACGATTTTTGGGGTAAGGAGCCCCGGTCATTCAGAAAACGTTTTCAGACGAAAAGTGCTACCTCTATCGTAGCGTGTATCCGCATCATTCCTGGGTCAAAACAACTATGATTCTGACGGACGCATGCTACGAATAGTACGGTATCGGTGCACCATTTTTTTTTTTCTGAGGCTTCTCGCTTGAGGAGCTCTATCCTCCCCCCCGAAACTGATTTTGGGGAAAAATAAAAAGCACTGCCCCGGTGAACGATCAGATGACCCAGGTATGTATACATTGAAAATTATTGCTAAAAACAGAACGAGATTCCGTCGATTTGGGGTTTCGTACCACATCCCCGTCATTCACAAAAAAAAAAGCCGAAAAGTGGTACCTCAATCATAGCACGCGTCGACGGAGCTCCTCAACCGCGGAACTACGCAAATATCGCTGGAAAATACTATTTGCATTTCGCAACAAAACTCGAAAAAGTGCTTAGGCCATAGGATAGTTGATCGAGTTGCACTTTTATTGTACGTACTGAAAACGCCATGGCATGGGTGAGGTAGAGAGGTCCCCAGCCGAGGGGCCCCAGACAAAAATACAAAGATGAGACATACCCCCTTACCGTGGCATGCGTGAAGTGTCAAAAGTTGTACATACGTAGAGATTTTGTTTTAGTGAGTGAACACTAGGCGCATACTTGGTAGCGCGCGCGCGTCGAAGTATTGGATATTCCGTGCTCCTTCCCGGCACTTTTGTAGGGAGGCGAAGGTCTACGGCCTTACGCGCCTACGGTCGTGCATGACAGTGAATACACCCCCCCCCCCATCGGATTACCTCAACACACGGTTGTGCGTGTGTGTAAACGCCTGGCCCCGGTTGCCGATGCACAGGATGGCAAAGGCCTGTTAGATGGAGCGTATGTGTTATTTCAACCCAAACGAAGTTTCCCATGGTCAAGATTGCGGTAGAGGAGTCATTCACCGCGCGTGATACGGTGATCGTGCACCATTGTTGTTTTTTCTGAGGCTCCTCACTTGAGGAGCTCTATTCTTGGCCCAAACAACTGGTTTTGAGTAAACTGAAACCGCAACACGATGTCCAAACCCATGGCCTAGGTATGAAAAGCATTCAGATTGCAAAAACAAGGATGACATTCCGACCGTTTTTGGTTTAAGGAGCCCCGTCATTCAGGAAATATGTTTGCTTAAAGGTGCTACCTCTATCGCTCTATCGTAGCACGCGTCGTCTTGTGGGGCCTTTGTTCTCAGCGACTCAGAGCCACTCCCGCGAGTGGCTACCTATCTATGTGAGTTTTCGGGTTTTGCCTTGTCCACGGCAGGGGCTATTGTTTGTTACACCGCCCCAAACTTTTTTTTTCCTATTTCCGGGTTTTGAGCGAGGTACTGAGCCACGAGCGCGAGTAGCCTAAATGCTTTTTAGAAAATGAGTATATATAACATCCCCCCTGCAGTCGCTGTGGTCCCATATCCCATACCCTATACCCTCGGATCCAGCCTTTTCCACTGTTACGGGGGACCATAGTAATCTAGTAATGAGGAGTAATGAGGACCAAATCTGGTTAGTAAAATCAGTGAAATATACTGGTTTTTGTGTATATCGTAGGTCCTGATTACTATGGTCCTCCGAAATAGCACATGCTACTAATAGTACGGCAGAGGTGCACCATTTTGTTTTCTCGGGCGCTCCTCACTTGAGGAGCTCTATACCTCTCCAAAAAAAAAACAGATTGGGGGAAAAATAAAAGTGGTACCCGATGAAAAAAAATCTCATGGCCTACAGTAGGTATACAAAGGTATCATATTGCAAAGCAAGAGTGACATTCCGACGATTTTGGGTGAACGCGTGCTACGATAGAGGTAGCCCTTTTCAGCTTTTTTGTTTCTGAATGACGGGGCTCCTTAACCCAAAATCGTCAGTATTTCGTTATTTTGTTTGGCAGCATTTTTCGTTGTTTACGTATACGTGGGCCGATTGTTCACCGGGTACCACTTTTATTTTTTTTCCCAAATCTGTTTTTTTGGAGAGGTATAGAGCTCCACAAGCGAAGAGCCTCAGATAAAAAAGGGTGCACCTGTACAGCAGCATGCGTCCCTTGAAGCCCTGTCTCGTGGTAGGATGTGTATTCAATGTTCAAATGACCAAGGCAGGCAATAATGGAGTCTCTCCCCCCCCGCGCCCTCACATGTATGTTCGTAACACACACGTTGTGTGTCTCGTTGCCCTTCTCGCCGATGCACAGGGTGGCAAACGCATATCAGGTACAGACAAGGCGTATGTCTTGATCAACCCCAGTGTGGTTTCCCTTCTTGATGATGCAAACCCCAATGGTGCCAAGGCGCTACAGGCCTTTGCCACCAGCCACACGTGCAACGGGATCTGCCAGGAGATGGAGCTACACACCAGCAGGCGAGTATGAGGACTCTTTGGTGTGGTGTGAAAAATCATGCATGCTGGGGTAGGGGTGAAGGATACCGTACCCCACCAAACGTCTGGCTTCCAGAAAAATTGAAGGCGCAACCCGATGAACAATCCCACGGCCTAAACATTGTGCGAAAGCATTTAAAGAACGCCACATGCTACGGTATCGGTGCACCATTCTTGTTTTTTCTGAGGGTCCTCACTTGAGGAGCTCTATACCTCTCCCAAAAACGTTTTTTGAGCAACCTCAAAGTGCAACCCGCTGGCCAAAAAAACCCATGGCATAGGTTAAAAAAAAAACAAATGAAATTGCAAACCAAATAATGACATTGCGACGAGTTTGGGTCAAGGAGCCCCGTCATCCAGAAAAGTTTTTTTCCAAAATGTGCTACCTCTATCGTAGCATGCGTCGAACACAAATGGCTTCGTATTCAGCTATATTGGGTAGTTCCTCGATTGAGCAGCCTGGCCAGTCAGAATCCCAAATGGCCCAGACATGCTACCTCTAGAAAAATCGTGGCGTGCGTCGAACCCTACGGTAAGGGGGGCACCTGTTTTTTCTTCATCTCCTCACTCGGAAGGCTCTCTACCTCAGACGCGCGGTACGATAGAGGTAGCATTTTTCGGCTGAAACGGTTTCTGAACGACGGGGCTCCTTAACCCCGGTGTTGATCTGATATACGTAGGCAAGGATCGACGCAAACAGGCGATGAACTCCGCACCGATGTTCCCTATGTGTCTGTCGCAGCGCTTCTCGTCGTGTCAACCTCACGGTGATAGGCTGGCTTCGTATCTTCCTGTCCCTTCCTTGCGTGTGAACCACATCACCATAAGTAGGTCCCATCTGTGCCCTTTGCTTCCTCTTGCGTGAACCGCATCATGACGAGTATGTCCCACTTGTGTCTTACCACTTTCTTTGGTGCCAACTGCATCGTGATCATCATGTCCCATCTGTGCCTGTCGTTTTCTTTCGTGTAAACCGCATGATAATATCGGTTTTTCCCCTTTGCAGTCAAGGGCGGGTAAACAGCACGCGGCTTTGACTTCGGCGTCACGGGGGATACAGCTGCCGATCACCCCGCTCGGACGACCAAGCGCCAAGGCTACGATACGGGGGCTACTTTTAGGCCTTGCGCGAGTGCCTACCGAATACATTTATTTACGATCTTAAGCTTTTGCGCTGTCCGGTTTCGCGATATGCACGACAGTCATCGAGCTGTTTGTTATGCTGCGCCAACAAAATGGTTTCAAGTCAATTTTGGGTGAGGTGCACAGCCACCCTTCGGAGTGGGCTATGCTCGGTCGTGAAAATGATATTATAACATCCCTCCTACCATAGCCTTGTTCCAAGGACTAGACCAAGACTAGGCCAAGACTAGACCACGACTAGACCACGACTAGACCAAGGCTATACCACGACTAGACCAAGACTAGACCAGGACTAGACCAAGGCTATACCAAGACTAGACCAAGACTAGACCAAGCCTAAGATAGGGGGGACTAGACCAAGACTAGGCCAAGACTAGATCGCGACTAGATCACGACTAGACCAAGACTAGACCAAGACTAGGCCAAGACTAGGCCAAGACTAGACCACGACTAGACCAAGGCTATACCAAGACTAGACCAAGACTAGACCAAGACTAAGGCAAGACTATACCAAGCCTAAGATAAGGGGGACGGGGTGTACTCATAATCATGCATGGTCGTAGAAGGAATCGTGTTGGCGTTAAGTCGGGGGGGGGGGGGGTATTCATTTCATGCGTAGCCGTAGTATCAAGACCACAGACCCTCGCATCCCTACAATGGTGAGGCGGAGCACGTCGGGTTTGCACCGACCGGGCAGACTTAGATTGCACCAAGCGCGAAGCGCCGTAAGGCGTTCGGCAAGTCGCACGTAGGGTGAGCTGCGCCCTGCCACGGACCGCTTGTAAGGCAGACTTAGGGCTAAAATTAGGGAAGCACTTTGACGATCCCATGGCCTAGGAGTAAAACGAATATCATTGTAGAACACCAACGATGTTGATCAATTCGGACGCATGATACGGCATCGGTGCACCATTTAGTTTCTGAGGCTCCTCACTTGAGGAGCTCAATATATACCTCACCCAAAAAACTGATTCGGAGAAAAATTAACGGGTGCTCCCCGATGAACAATCCCTTGGCCCAGGTACACAACAAAACACATTTCCAAAAAAAAAGAACGAAATTCCGACGATTTCGGGTTAAGGAGCCCCGTCATCCAGGCAACGTCTCAGACAAAAGGTGCTACCTCTATCGCAGTCCCCTCAGCCCGAAACGTTTTCGCCGAAGACACATGCTACGATAGAGGTGCACCATTTTGTTTGTTTCTCGGGTTCCTCACTTGAGGAGCTCTAAAACCTCACCCAAAACCTGATTTTGGAGGAAGAATAAAAGTGCAGCGCCCGATGAACAAACCTATGGCCTCTCAGAGGTACACAAAAAAAAAATCATGATGCAAAAAACAAGAATGACATTCCGACGATTTTGGGTTAAGGAAGCACCCGTCATTCAGAAAAAAAAACGCCGAAAAGTGCTACCTCTATCGTAGCACGCGTAATTTTGAAAAGTTCTGCCCCTTAACGTATCACCGTTGTGAGCAAGTCGCCCATGGTCGACGGTGTGCATAGGCTGTCAGGATCGGAAATGGTGCTCCTTCGCGGGAGCAGGTCGGGTCGATCATCGGCGCCAAATTGAAGTTTGGTGCGAAACTGGTCATCGTCCACCATTGTTTATTTTCTCGCGAAAAGAATCGGTTTTGGTTGCCAACCCAAAAGCCGCCGGACAAAATTGAAGGGTGGCCAAGGACCGCGCAATGACGGCCTATGCAGAGAGAAGTTATTACCCCATTTACAGTAACGATTGTACACTTTATGTGAGTTGAATACGTAAAAAAGAGGGACCAAATTGTATCACGCAGCTTGAAAAGCTCGGTGTCGACCACCCAGCTGGTCGAACTCACGGCTGACTGCTTGAAATCTTTATGTTTGAACTGCATGCTTCTTTAACCCTCTTAGCACCCACTCGGAAACTGCAAAAAGATAATCAACTACGACCATGTCAAAAGGGCCCGGACTCTTTGGGCCCACGCCAGCAGACAGTACATCACTTTTCAAAGCTTTGCCGTTGTAAACGGGGCATTCAAAGTCCACTCAAAAAAGAGCATGCCTCTAAAACCAAGTAATACCACAAACATTATTTGGGCCCATTTCATGGGCCCTAGAGCGTCCTAGTGTTAAGAGGGTTAAGTTAGAAAACGGCAATTATTGACGGGGGAAAAAAAGGTTAATTTTCCCTTTTAGTACTTCATGAAGGACCCAAACACAATTCCAAGTATTTTATCCCCAAACACCAAGGTGAGGCTCCACAGGGATTCACACATACACGCAGACTCATGCTACGATCGAGGTGCTGCACCCATTTGTTTCTGGGGCTCCTCACCTGAGGAATTCTGTCTCTTTACCCACAAACCTATTTTGAGCAAACTGAAAGTGCAACCCGACGAACAATCCCATGGCCTAGGTATACAAACAATTCATACTGCAAAACAAGAATGACACCCCCCGACGATTTCGGGTTAAGGAGCCCCGTCATTCAGGAACAAAAATCTCCAAAAGTGCTACCTATATTATCGTAGCACACGTCACAAAACAACACATGCTACGATAGAAGTGGCACCATTGTTTTTCTGAGGCTCTCCTCACTTGAGGAGCTCTGAACCTCACCCAAAACAAAAACAGATTTTGAGTAAACTTGAAGTGCAACTCGATGAACAAACCCGTGACCTACTTACGAATACAAAAAGTTCAGATTGAAAAAAAAAAACAGCATTCCGGCGATTTTGGGCTAAGGAACCCCTGTCATTTCAGAAAAAAAAAAAAAAAAAAGTGCTACCTCTATCGTAACACGCGTCACAAAAAAGACACATACATGCTACTAATAGTACGATAGAGGTGGCACCAGTTTTTTTCTGAGGCTCTCCTCACTTGAGGATTTCTGAACCTCACCCAAAAAATCTGATTTTGAGTAAACTTGAAGTGCAACTCGATGAACAAACCCATGACCTACGTATACAAAAACTTCAGATTGAAGAACAAGAACAGCATTCCGGCGATTTTGGGTTAAGGAAGAACCCCTGTCATTTCAGAAACATAAAAAAGCCAAAAACTGCTTCCTCTATCGTAACCCGCGTCCGGCATTTAGACGCGTTTATGGCTGTGCAGCGGTATTTTCGTCTAGTGGTATGCCTGTAGTCGCCTAGCCGTGTGCTGTCGTTTATGGTCGTCTAGTTTTCTGGTAGTCTATTTCACGGAAACGTGCAGCAACCGTCCGGGGCATAGAAGTCCCAGAGTTCGTCTTCGTTGGCGGGTGCCATGGGAATTTGAAGCATAACGTTTAAATCGCCACGAGCATCGAGGCCAACCGGACTAGCCTGGTACGGCGGGAGCCCACGAGGATACCATTGGGTTTGACGTCGCCGTCTAGAGGCTACGGCCTGAGTACGGCTTGATCGCACGTTTTGCATTTCCCCCTAAAGAATGCGCGGACCATCTATAAAACCGCCCAGGCACTATTTTTCGTGTTTTATCTCTTTACCCAAGCTGTGGTATTCATTTGGGAATGTTATTTTTTTTCTGGGTGCGGCCAATTATTGTATTGAAAGAACCAACACAGGAATTCACCAGCCGTTTTTATCCAACGATGCCTTGAGTAGAAACGAAAACTCGCGTCCCAAGCAACTTTATTTTTGATTTTGTTTCGCTGTAGTGATATCATCAAAATTGCATTTCGGTAAGGATCCTACTAAATGGCCACTATCAAGATTACACAAATAGTGCATACTCAGAAGAGCACATTATACACATGATATTCAAAATGTACGCCCGGGGGATTGTTTTGGTAGGCTATAATCGATGATGATACAACTTGTTTTGGTGGAAATTTTTCATTTTTGATGGCGTCGAGGAAAGTCTTTTGTTCCCGATTTTTCAGCTTTTTCCTTACTGTTGGTAACTGATTGCTTATTCCCACGGGCTTTTGTCCGCGGCCAAGGAAATTGGAAGGAGGTAGTTCGGAAGGTTTTGAGTAAAAAGCTTCTCACAAACAACCAAGGGAGGGGCCGCATCAGACACGTCCCCTGCTACTACGAAACGCCTCTGAGGGCCCTTTTACCACCACAAGAAGAACGATCCCACATAAGCTCCAAGTACTGAATTCCCCAAAACGAGGGTGGGGTGCTAAAGAGGATACGCCCCCGAAGTGGTGCCGTCCAGAGCAATATTTCGACGCATGCGACGGCGGAGGCGCACTAATTTTGTTTTGCGGCTCCTCGCTTGAGGAGCTCGATACCTCACCCCAAAAAAGCTGATTTTGAGACGAACGAAAGTGCTGTATGTCCGATGAACAATCGACAGCCTACTGTAGGTATACAATGAATGATATTTTGCAACAAAAAACGGCATTCCAAATGATTTGGCGATGTTCCTCCTGACGCGTGCTACGATAGAGGTAGCACTTTTCGGCTTTTTTTTTGGTTTCTGAATGACGGGGCTCCTTAACCCAAAATCTTTGGGATGTCATTCTTTTTTTTGCGATACGATGTTTTGGTATGCCTAGGGCCATAGGTTTGTTCATCGGGTTGCATTTTCATTCATCTCGAAATCAGTTTCTGGAAGAGGTTTAGAGCTCCTCAAGCGAGGCGCCCGAGAAACATAATGGTGCACCTCTATTGTACCTGGTACTGTTAGTAGCATGTTCCTCACTTTTGAGGACCCCCCTCAATAAGTCAATAAGTCACACATGTCTTCGCCAAGAAGTGTCAGCACTATCGTGGCGCACGCGTCATTCCAAATGCGCGTTCCGTCGTTCGTTCGTGTCTGCTTAGTTTACACGTCTAAAAAAACCCTGGAAGTTTCGAGTGTCAGAATTCTCTGTCTTGGCCACCCTGCTGCGACGCGACCATCCCCTCCATAGGCCATCTTTGATCGCCGTACCGATTCTCTCACGAAGTTTCAGCTTCTTCGGAGGCGTCTAAGTCTAGTTGTGTCGAGTCGGCTGGCGCGTGGGTGGTGTCAGGTTGGTATTCCGAGACGGATGTGAGCAGTACGAGACCGCTTCGTTCGCGGAGGGAGCTCAAAGATGCCGCAACACAATGAAGTAATATAATGTTGTACGCACAAAAACGATGCCACAACGCACCTCGTTAGGTGTACTGGACAAAGCGCACACCAGCCACAAACTGACATGCAAGGTTTGAAGACACGGAATTAATTATTGTTATCGTCAGCACCAAAGAGGAGGCGTAAACACGACAAACCGCACACCTACGACCAACTTCACATTGGACGAGGAAAATTTGACGTAAGCAGAGCTTCGGCGCGTACGGCCGCGGTAGCGACGGGGATGAACGGTCCGAAGCAGCTTTGCGGGAGGAGCTCAAAGCTGCCACAACGCATTTCATTACAGTAGGGGTCTCTCTTTATTGGTGGTTGAGTAGTGCGGGTTGCCCGCTATAGCGTCTGCCAAACCGCTTGGCACAGATGGCAACAACCAGGAATGGCAGTATACGGAGTAGTGCCGGTTGCCGCTATATTGCCGGCATATCCGGCTGGCACACACCGGCGCGACAGAGGGACCACTACTGTAGTCAAGTCACAAAAGCGCACGACCAGTCAAGAAAGGATCGCGTTTGAAACCACAAAATGCATTAGAGTATAGTGGGGTACCCCGTTCAAGAGCGCCCAAAATAAGAGAAACGGACTTCAGAGCGGTCAAATTAGCTTATCACGTTATGTGAATCCTATACTAAAACCGATATGATGCCCAATCTGAGACCAGGGTGGTGACATCTGCCCGTTCCGAGGGACTCTTCAACCAGGTACACCCCTGTATCGCTATTGTCACCGCCAAAGCGAACGCGATACTTTCAGTAGTCCGAAGGAGTCTGCGAGACGCGCTCACGGCTGCCGTAACGCCATAATTGTTGTAAATCTGCAAGCGGACCAGTTGAAACAGAATAATTTTTGAAGCCGCTCAAGGACCAGTGGGTTGAAGAACCTCGTAGAGAAAAAGCAACGTAGGAATATCTAGACTACCATCACACCCGTACTGTAACTCACAACCATTGCCGATACATACAATACCATCAACAAAAAACTAAGCATGCAGGACGCGGTCATACAGCCCTCGGGGGGGCAAAATAACTCCGTACAACACAACAGGTACAGCACAGCACGGAAAAAACTCTAAAACACGCAGCTTGTTGCAAAATTTATGTTTCGACGAAAACCTCGATCTCACGTCTGAGGCGTCTGTTGTATTTCTATATAAAGTTGCTCTAAAAGACTCTAAACAAAAAAACACCTGTGACAGCCGTTAGTAGCCGGTAAAAATGCTTGTAACTCTCGAAACACCGTCCAGCTCACACCCGACCCACCACGAAGAACAGCTTGAAAAACGACAAACCCAACGAACTCACCCCGTCAAATTCTACGGCGATGCCGAAATAACGTCTACTACTATTGCGACCACTGATGCGACGTAAACCAAGTAAGCTAGGACTGTTGCGACTACTACTACTACCGTATACTATACTCAAGACAACGCACCTCCTCGGGCGAATTTCCAAGCGGTTGTTCAAGACAAAATGGAGAGCGTACAAGCCTGGCGATGAATCTATGGAAACACTCTGACGACATATTTCCGAAGCCTGCATTTTCGTTGTGTGTGCCCCCCGTTGAAGCGGAGAAAACCCTCTCTGAAATGTATATTTCATGGGGGGTGTGATCTTCCGTGTTATACGGCAATACGACGTGTACCTAGTAAGACGACGGTCAGGCTCCTACCCCGTCCTTCTTCCCTTCTTTCCTCCCATTCGCCACGCCAGCAGCCACAACAGTACGGTAGGAACAATTTTTAGACACGGGGAACACCACAGGTCAGACAGTTTTGGCGAGGTTGGGCCTTCATGGTTAGATTACCCCTCTCTCGCTCCCACCCACCACCCACACAACCACAACAGTACCACAACAACAAATTGTTAGACACTAGCATGTTGGGAAATTATCACACGTCAGACATTAATATACCGGGGGGGGGGGGGGGGTTGTGGCTGGACTTTCAAGGATAGGATGGATAGGATTCCCTTTTCCTCTTCTCCCACCCACCACCCACGCAACTCTAACAGTACGCCAGGAACTATTCCATACATCGGACAGGTCACGATCTAGATCATTTATTAATAGATCATACACCTGTCGTTATGATAGGTTGTGCAGGATCTGAGTAGTACAGATCCAACTCAGGAAACATGTGCTAGGTCCCGCAGATCATATGATTCCCACCAGACAACATGATCTATAGCTCATACAGATCATATAGACCAGGGATTTGCCTGCCCTGAGACACACAGATCATAAAGAGGGATATGATCTGCCCGACGTTTGAACTGATCGTAGACACGAACTCGTTTCAGAATACCACGGGTCAGACCCTAGTACCCCTCTTTCTCGTGTGGCTTGGTTTTCACTGGTAGGGTTCCCCTCCCATCCTCCCACCCACCACCTACCCAACAACTGTCCAACAGGAACTGTTTCTGGACACCGTTGAATCTGTTGGAGAATACCGCAGGTTATTCACCAGTATACCGGTTTTGGTGTGGTTGGGGTTTCAAGGTTAAAGTTCCCCTCCTTTCCGCCCACCCGCCTCCTACGCTACAACAGAAATACGACAGCAACTACTTGTAGACAATAATCTGTTGGGGAATACCAGAGGTCAGACACTATAATACGGGTTACGGTAAGATTGAGGTTGCAAGCTTTAGGTTCTCCCTTCTTCCCCCCCACCATCGACGCAACAACAGGAGTACACCAACAACCATTTGTAGATACTGTTGAACTGTTGTGGAATACCAGAGGTAAGACACTATTGTACGGGCGTTATATGTCGTTGGGGTTTCAAGTTTAAGGTTCCCCTCCCTTCCTCCCACCCGCTACCCACAAAGCCACAAAACTAGTTCAGGAACAATTGTAGACAGTAGCATGTCGGAGAATACCACAGGTCATGCACTACTATACCGGTTTTAGTGTTGTTGGGGGTTCACGGTCCGGGTTGTTGGATATACCCCCCCCCAACAAAAAACGAAAAAACACTAAAACCAGAACACAGTATCCCTAACCTGTTGTTTTCCCCCACAGGCCCGAGTTGCGTCCCAACAGTACACCCCAGAGACGGACGCACCCACATAATCTCCATACTCCTCTCTCAACATTCGAACAAAGGCGTGCTCTACACGTTACGTTCCCCGCATCCCTTACCCCCTGCCTACGTGTGAAACGCCTTCCACGCCACCTCAAAATCCCCCCGCTTCGAAATAGCGTCGCCGTCGTCGGTGACGATCAACCGGTACGTACCGACGGCACCACCATTCTTTCCCACCGGGGCACTATCATCGCCGTCGGTAACTTAAACGATTGGTACTTTCCCCGCCATACTTTTCCTTTTCTTGGTGCGTAAGCTGCACACTTACTCATTTCTTTCAAAAGAGGCATATTGTATATTTTACGTTCTCCGCATCTCCCATCCCCTGCCTACTTACGCAACGCCTTCCACACCACCTCAAAATCCGCCCACATAACATAAAAGGTGCCTTCGTCGGTGACGATGATTCGGTACGTACCGACGACACCGCCATTCCTTCCCACCGGGACGCTGCCGTCGCCGTCTTTAAGTTGAACGGTCGGAACGTTTCCCTCTATAGTCTCCTTCGGGTGTTTTCTCCTACAGGCTCGTGCCTACAATTATTTTGCGCCCCTACAACATTCCTCAGCGACGGGCGTACGCACATAGGTTGCGCACTCACTCAAAAATTTCAAAGAGACATATAGTATATCTTACGTTCTAGGCATCCCCCATCCCCTGCCTACTTGTGCAACGCCTTCCACACCACCCCAAAATCCCCCCGCTTCAAAACAGTGTTTCCGTCGTCGCTGACGACCAACCGGTACGTCCCGACGGCACCGCCTTTTCTTCTCGCCGGGACGCTGCCGCGCCGTCGGTAAGTGGAACGGTCGGTACATTTCCCTCCATTTTCTCCTTGGGGTGTTTTCTCCTACCGGCTCGTGCCTACAAAAAAATGCGCCCCAACATTACACAACCCAGCGACGGGCGTACGCAGATAACCTCCAAACTACAGTAACTCAAAAATTGCAGAAAGGGGCGTTTACATTTTACGTTCCTCACATCCCCTAAACCCCTGTCTACTTGCGCAACGCCTTCCACACCACCTCAGAGTCCCCCCGCTTCAAAACAGCGTTGCCGTCGTCGGTGACGATCAATCGGTACGTACCGACGGTCCCGTCATTTCCTCCCACCAGAGCGCTGTTGTCGCCGTCGGTAAGCTGAACGGTCGGTACCTTCCCCTCCTTTTTGTTTTTCTTGGGTCTTTTTTTCGGCTGGCCGCCTGACCACAAGAGCTTCCGCTTTTCCCGTAGCTCCTGTTTGATCGTCATAATGCAGCGGTAATTTGTTTTTTTTTCAAACGGAAATAAAACGACTAAAAAAAAATCAGTCGAAAGCAGCGCGACACAATGGACGTCGAAGCAGAAAAAATCAAAACGATGGTTTCTATTAGCATGGTATCTCTCGTAGTCCCTGTTTGATCGAACACGCAACGGCGGCAAAAAATTACGGAAACAATCGAACGAAGGTGGGTCCAAAAAGCCGCGTGGTATACCAGACGGAGAAGGAAATAAGAACGGAACGACGTCTTAGGTACAGTATGTCCCGTACCTTACGTTTGATCATGAACGCCCCAAAAAAAAACAAAAACTTCCTTCCCCATGCGGTTGCGTGCCCCCTACCGATATTGAGTAGTACCTCAGTCGAGGGGCCAAGCCAATCAGAAATACCTCGGCCAAACCGTGTTAACCCTATCGCAGCAGGTGTCACTAACGCGCGAAACGATGGGGACATCGGTGCAACACACCTCCGCTTGCACGCCACAAACAGTACAGTAGATGTTCCTCTATAGTTCCCGGTTTCCCGCTATAGTGCCTGTGATATCGCTTGACACAGATGGGAACAACCAGTACGGGCAGTATGCGGAGTAGTGCCGGTTGCCGCTATAATGCCGGTATTTCCGGCTTGCACATACCGGCACTATAGATAGACCACTATTATACTGTATTCCAACGATATTGGGTAGTTCCTCAACCGAGGAAACCCGTTACAGTCATGGTCCCTCCATAGTGCGGTGCCTTGCCAGACGACAAAACCCGCACCAAAGTGGAACCCCGAACTATCGCGGGGTAGTGCGATACCCTGTAAGACGAGGTTCATGACAAGCAAATTTCACCGCACTAAACTGGGGCCCCGCACTAATGGAAACCGCACAAACGTGGGACCACGACCGTAGTCATGTTGGCCAAAAACGTGCTACCTTTATCGTGGGACGCCACTATGAAAATAGCTATGGCGAGCGAAAACAGTCGGGAGTTCCGTGCGCGATAACCGCGCTCGCTGGGGGCCCACCACAAAGCATGTTCCAACGGATAAACATCGAGTAAACCCTGCCGCACGCCACGGCAGAGGTGCACCTGAATGCGTCTCAGCCTCCTTACTTCGGAACTCCACACCTCATCCAAAAATAGACGAAAGCGCCACCGGATGAACAACCCCATGGACACGTCCTGCGATAAAAGTAGCACCTTTGGCTGAAATGCTTTCTGAATGGCGGGGCTCCCTAACCCAAAATCGTCCTGAGTTTCATTCTTGTTTTGCAGTATGTGTCGTTGTTTTTTGCAGAATGGACGCGTGCACCGATAGAGGCAGCACGTTTGGACATTTTTTTTTTCTGAATGACGGGGCTCCTTAACCCAAAATCGTAGGAATGTCAATTCTTTTTTTTTCATCATGAGCATTTTCACACCCTATCATAGTCCATGGGTTTTGGTCATCGGGTTGCACTTTCGGTTTACTCCAAAATCATTTTTTGGGTGAGGAATGGAGCTCCTCAAGTGGAGGAGCCTCAGAAAAAAAAACGGTGCACCTCTATGGTAGCATCGTCTAGAGCTTTTAGATTTCTCCAAAATTAGTTTTAGGGAGAGGTACAGAGCGCAAAAGCCGACGCCTGCCACGACAGAGGTGCACCATTTTTTTTTCTGAGGCGCCTCACTTGAGAGGAGCTCTATACCTCTTACAAAATATTATTTGGGCAAAAATAAAAATGCTACCCGACGAACAATCCCATGGCCTACTGTAGGTATACAACGAAAATTATCGCAAAAAAAATAGTGAAATTCCGACGATTTTGGGTTAAGGAGCCCCGTCATGTCATTCAGAAACAAAAACGTTTCAGCCAAAAAATGCTACCTCCATCGTGGCACGTGTCGAGCGCAAAAAATGAGGAGGAGCCTCAGAAACAAATTGGTGCACCTCAACCGTAGCATGAGCTATGTAACGAATAACAGCGTAAAGCTCAAATGCCATCCCAACGGTACTGAGTAGTAACTCTCAGCCGAGGAGCCTCACCAACCAGAAAAAAAAAAGTTTTTGTGGTCAAAACGTGTCACCCCTGCAGTCTTGTAGAGCACGCCTCCTCAGCTGCTTTGCCCCGTCAGCCTGAAACGGTTCGACCAACAGGTGCACTCGCACGCCTTTTGCAGCGCGCGTCTCGAACGCGCGAACTTCGTTGCGCGACAGCTCCGCTCGCCCGGGACCCACCACCAAAAGGTATTCCAACGATAGCGAGAAGTACCCTCAGTTCAGGAACCTCGTCAAGTCAGAGCGGTTTTGGTCCAAAACGTGCTGCCCCTATATCGAGGCATGCGTGTAGCGTGGAGAAACCGACCCGCAAAAAACAATACTCGTGAAGCACCCATCCGTCTTTCCCCCTACCGCTGCGTGGCCTCCAACGCGCAAAACAGTCGGGACGTAACCCCTCTGAGACTTCAAGGGGGAAAAATGTAAAAAAAGTGACGACTACCAAAACACGTGCACGCAGCAGCCCGGGCTGTTGGGTACAGCAGCCCGGGCTGCTGGGTATAGGGTGTGTGTGTCCGAACCGCTACGTCAGGAGTTATACCAAATGCGCACAGCATGCTAAAATACGCATACTACCGCACGCTCTTCCTACCTGTTTAACATGACCACAATCCTCGACTTTTTGGTCGCTGTAGGTGGGTCCCAAACGACTTCAGTACACGATAAACACTTCCGCCGGGGGCCCTCTGCAAATGGTACTCCAACGATATTGAGTAGTTTCTCAGTTCAGGAGCGCCGTCGGGCAGAAATATTACGATGTTTGCGATTTCAAAACTCTTTTGGGTTGGAAAAAATGCAACAATAGTACTGAAACCTACGAATTTCATAGTCCATGGTCAACCAAATTAGGTTGGAAATTGAAAACAAATTGTAGGAAAAAAAATAAATAACAACCTAATTTTTATCTGATTCTTCTTGGGTTGGGTTGGCCTTGGATTGTGATTTCGACGGTTTCAATACTATTACTATGTGTTTCCTACCCAACTCCTACCCAACCAAAGATGGTACATGGCAAACACGCTAGTGTTGTCAAAAAGTTCCACCCCTATCTGAGAATGCCTCCTCTAACGAGTGAAACAGCGGGGAAATTGGTGCTTGACAGCTATGCTCGCCCGTTCCTTAAACGGGAGCATTCGTTAGATACCTCGCCCATGGGACTGAAAATCGGGCTTAGCTTGCATTTTTTTCTCAAACTCTGTTTTTGGGTGAGTTGTAGAGCTCCTCACGTGAGGAGCCCCCGAACGTTTTCGTGCTACCTACGTAGTGATGGCAATCAGCAAATATAATCAACGTTAAAGTTGACAAAAAAACTGCGACTATTTAAGATCATCACGCAATCGGCGGGGCCGTGATTATTTGATTATTTTAGCTGTATGGCTCTCAATAGGTATACTAAACGCCACACAAAATAAAGTGTACCAGGCATGAGTTTTAGAATGCCCAGCATAAAACAGTACATACAAAAAGTGTATGTGTTTTACTGTGCGAATAAATCGTATGGGTTCCAGTATGACTATACTAAGATGCCGTACAACTACATATATTATGTTTTAGTATGACGCCTACTAAGGCAGAGGTGTACCATTTTGTTTATGAGGCTCCTCACTTGAGGAGCTCTATCCTTCTCCCCAAAACGGATGTGGGGGGAAACAAAAGTACAACCCGATGATGACCCAGGCACACAATAAAAACAGTGCAAAAAAAAGAATGAAAATCTGACGATTTGGGGTTTAAGGAGCCCCGCCGTTCAGAAAACGCCTCTTGTCAAAAATTGCTACCTCTATCGCAGCACGCGTCGTCGTGCCATACTAATCATCACACAAACCAAAATAGTAAAATAGTCATCATTAACCAAACACGGCAATACCAAGATAATCAACAACAAAATCAACCCAGCTTTTTTGTTGATTACCAACACTGGTACCAACACTCTACCTAGCCCTATGGTCGCCTTCTTAGCACCCGATCGGGACCTACCATTCGTCCCAAAGGGGAGACAGTAAGCATGCACTCCAAGCACGGCCTTTCCTTGGGCTGACGCCGTATAGTTCGCCAGATCCAGGTGACCAAGCCGCGCCGCTTCCTAGACCCCCGTGCCATCCAAACCTAACGAAACATCACATCGGAGGATGACGCGAACCCATCAAGACACACACGGCGAGGTAGGACAGGACAGGACAGGACAGGACAGGACAGGACAGGACAGGACAGGACAGAACAGGACAGGGCAGGACAGGACAGGACAGGACAAGACGGAACAGGAAAGGGCAGAACAGGACGGGGTAGGACATGACGGGACAGGGCAGGACAGTGCATGACAGGACAGGACAGGACAGGACGGGACAGGACAGGACAGGAGAGGACAGGACAGGACAGGACAGGACAGGACAGGACAGGACAGGACAGGACAGGACAGGACAGGACAGGACAGGACAGGACGGGACGGGACAGGACAGGACAGGACAGCACAGGACACGACACAACGCGGTAGGAGAGGACGGGAGAGGAAGGGACAGGTCAGGACAGGAAATGACAGTGTAGGGTAAGACAGGACAGAACAGAGTAGGAGAGGGCGTGACAGGACGGGACAGCGCAGGACGCGAGAGGGCATGGCAGGGCAGGAAAGGACACGGCACCAAAGGGCCGGACGGGACAGGACAGAACAGAGGACGTGTAGGACAGAGCAGGAAAGGACAGGGCAGGACAAGGTAGGAAGCGACAGGAAAGGGCCCGAAATGACAGGAGCGGACGGGACAGAGCAGGGCAGGGAAGGGCCGGGCACTTAGAACAGGGGAACACCTTTAGTGGCAGAAAAACAAAATAGTCAATACTCGAGCAATTGGGTATGGGAAGCAGCAGAGGGGCACCACGGCCGCGTCCGACGCCCCGCCACAACGAGGCGACCAAACAAAACGAGCCCCACGACAGCGATCTCCGCACCCCCTCTCCTGCACTCCCGCCAAGTCGCAAAAAACAACATCCGAGGCGCACGAGGGCGGAAAGCAACCCAACACATAACTCCAACCCTAACCCTAAACCTAGACATATAGCCATAGTTTTGATATCCAACAGAAACATCACAAAAAAAAACAATCACCCGACAGCGGACAGGCGTAAAGAACACTCAAGGGTAAGCTCTCAGCCCAGGCGATAGTAAAGCTAACACAAAACCGGTGTTCTTGGGCGCGTCAAGGCCTCTGTCGGCCTTAACATACTAGATATAGTGTAGGGGGCGGTCATGTCGAGGGTGAAAACTGCGGTCTCGTTGCATATTTGCCCTATATAAACGAAAATCCTACGGTACGGTACGTACGGTGCTGATTTTTGTTTCGCGGTTCGGTGCGGTGTGTTGGGTTTTTTTTTCACTCCTACGGTGCTGTTCGGTGCGGTTTTTTCAATGGCAAAATCATACGGTGCGGCGCGGCGCAATCGCAGCGAACCGCACCGTACCGTTACAAGCGCTGAACAAAACAACACATACCCGAGCATAAAAAAAATTACAAGGTTTCACACCCGAGCAATATACCTCAGGGTATATACCTCACTACAGACACCCTTGACGTAGGTGTCAACAAAAAAAACGTCACACCACACCCGCAGAGGTCAGCATGAAAAAAAAAACGGAAGGGGTGTTGATCACAGGACGAATCAGAGGTTTAATTATCTATATGTTCACTTGATTCTTGA
Source organism: Laminaria ephemera (assembly GCA_036873875.1). NCBI lineage: Eukaryota > Phaeophyceae > Laminariales > Laminariaceae > Laminaria > Laminaria ephemera. The sequence goes on from JAYJMJ010000236.1 coordinate 536,946, forward strand.
CAGCCCCCCTGTTTAGAAAAACAAACTTCCAAGTGCCAAATTGCTTTTTTCGCTCACCCTTGCTTGAAATACTACCAGGTATAAAACAGTATTGAAACACTATCAGGTGTAAACCAGTACTGTGATTTCTTGCTCACCCGTTTGCCGGCCTCAGAGAGGACAAGATCCCCGTTCTCCATGACCCTCAGCTCCGTAGTCCCGTTCGAGAGGGCCCTCTCCGGTCCAAGACCTTCCCCCTCTTCCAGCGTCGATGTCTTCTCAATGGCTGCTGCTACCGCTACCGCAGCCTCCCTATCCTCCCTCTCCTTCCTCCTGCGGTTTTCCTCGGCACGCTTGTTGTCGAAGTCGTCCTGCTTCGCTCGGACGGCCTTGGCCCGCTTCATTGCCGCTTGCCTCTTGTTCTCCTTCACCAGAGCCTCCGCTTTTTGTCGCTCCTCTGTACGCTTCTTTGCATCATCCTCAGCTTGGCGCGCCTTCTCCGCTTGCGCCGCCGCCTGATATGATATGACATGATGTGGGAGAAAGAGAGCGTTTTAGTCATCAAGAAACAAAACAGAACACTCGGAGGTAAGTACGAGCGTTTCTTAACCCTCTCAGCACAAGAACGCTATAAGGCCCATGAAATGGGCCCAAATTTACGTGGTATTGCTTGGTCTTAGAGGCATGATCTTTTGAGTGGACTTTGAACGCCCCGTTTACCACGCCAAAGCTTTGAAAAGCGATGTACTGCCTGCTGTGGTGGGCCCAAAGAGTCCGGCTATTTTGACATGGTCGTACTTGATTATTTTTTTTCGGTTTCCGAGTGGGTGTTAAGAGGGTTCAGTCAAGAAACAGAGGAAAATGTATATATATATATTCTGATGTGAGCGAGATGGGGTTTTCTTCGACGGGAAACCAAGGAAAACCAAACAACACAGGCGGGGGTAGTTGGGGTGGGAAGTAATAGATATGATATCCATGTTTCTCCGCGGCTTGGCGCACGTTTCCCGCTTCCGCCGCCGCCTGATACGAGAGAGAGCGTTATATTTCCTAACAAAAAAACAGGAAAACAACAAGAAAAAACTACGAGTAATGTGCTGATGAAAGAGATAAAGTTTTTTTCGTCAGTGAACAAAAGGTTAAAACAACAAAAAATGAACGGGGGTGGGCGGGGTGGGAGATAAAAACGAGAGGTATGATACTCACGTTCATCGTTGGGACACACAAAAAAAAAGAAAAAACGTGCGGGGATGGGTGGGGTGGTAGAAAGAAAAAGGTGTGGTACAGGATTCTTATTTCATGGTTATGTGGTACGACAGATGAGCTTTGGAACGGTGCAACCCGCGGAGTAGTGTTTACGACTCGGCCGAGCATCGAAAAAATGGTTGAATAAAAAAAATACAGAAACTGTAAACCATTGTGCGCGGGTGGGCGAGGTGGGAGAACAAAATGACACATGGCATTCGTAGCTGATGTGGTGCGACCAATGAGCTTTGGAAAGGCGCACCCAAACGGGTCAGGACAATGTTCACCTTCGCCTCCACCTTAGCCTTAGCCTCCGCCGCCGCAGCTGCTTCGAGCTCGCGCTGTCTCTGGGCTTGCCGCGCCTCCTCTTGCTCCCGCTCCTCCCTCGCCTCTCGCTCCTCCCTGGCTTTCTGCTCCTGCATCGCTTTCTGTGCTTCTTTCTCCTCTCGCTCCTCCCTCGATTTCTTTTCCTCCCTCGCTTTCTTCTCCTCTTGCGCCTTCTTCTCTTTGGCAGCCCGGTCCTCCCTCGCCTTCTTCTCCATCGCCCTTTGTTCCTCCTTCGCGGCCCGTTCCTCCCTCGCTTCAGCCTCCTCCCGCGCCTTCTTCTCTTCCCGAACCTTCAGCTCTCTCTCCTCTTTCTGCTTCTTCTCTTCTCTAGCCTTCCGCTCCTTAAGATCCCTCTCCTCCTTCTGCTTCTTCTGGAGCCGCTCCCGCTTCCGCTCCTGCTCTCGCTTCTGCTGCTCCAGCTCCTCCTTCTTCCTCAGCTGGTCCTGCTCCTTCTGCTGCTGCTCCTGCAGCCGCCGCTGCTCCAGCTCCTCCTTTTTTTTCTGCTGCTCCTGGCGCCGCTTCTCCTCCTGCTCCTCCTTCTTCTGCTGCTGCAGCCGTCGCTTCTCCTGCTCTTCCTCCTGCTGCTGCCGCCGCTGCCGCTGCTTCAACTCTTCGGCCTCCTCCTTCCTCCTCTTCTTATCCGCCCTCTCCTGCTCCTGCACCCTTCTCCTCTCGTCCGCCTCCCTTTCCAATCGCGCCGCCTTCCTCTCTTTATCCACCTCCGCTTGCCGCGCCCGTTCCGCCATATTCTTTTCGACGGCCCCTCCCTGACCCGCCTCCAATTTTTCCTCGAACTCCGCACCCCGGGTCTGATCCCCACCAGCTGACCCCGCCCCCCTCCTTCCCTTCTCCCGTCGCCCCGCAGAACCACCGCCACCACCAACCCTACTACCGCCACCATCGCTAACCCTACCGGCCGCGCCCACTCCAGAAAACACGTCTCCGCTCTCGAGACCGCCCTCCCCTCCCACCCGGATGGAACAACCTTTTTCGTAGGAGAGTCTTGCTCGGTACGTCTTGACAGCGAAACACGTGGCGAGGTAGCTCGTCGACAGCGTCAGCGACATCAGAAGGAAACCTCGGGTGCATTGCCGCAATAACAACAGTCTCCGCTGATGATGCAACCGGTAGCAGGTGTTTCGAGGCCAAAGGGTTGGGGTAGGGGAGGGGGGGTGTGAGGGTTATTCATTGGCTTGGCGCGTTTGGGGATCGAGCGCGCCGAACGAGCGAGCGAGAGTGAATAAATTCACAGAGAGGGAGGGCCGGAGAGTGATGGATTATAC
>JAYJMJ010000236.1:549146-563201 GCA_036873875.1 Laminaria ephemera
CAGGACCCAATATGGTCAGTAAAAACAGTGGATATATAGGTTTTGGTGTATATCGTGGGTCCTCATTACTATGGTCCTCCGTAAATACTTCGGTTAGTTGGCTTTCACTCCGCCGCCTAACTAAGAACTACCAGGCCGTCAAGTCCAGCCATTTCACGGCCTTAGCTACACGTGCTTGCGTTTTTTGACGACTTAATTTTTGTAAGGCTGGCCTTCAGCGCGCGCTCATTGTTTTTTGGTTGCTGGTGAGAACGCCGCTGCTGTTGGTGAGGGTGCTGCTGCTGTTGTTGGTGGCGGCGGCTGGTTGCAGTTGGTTGTGCAGTTGTTTCGGTTGTCGCTGTAGTTGCTGGTAATCGTTTGTGGTGTTTGTTGGTGATGTTACTGTTGCTGGTATTGGCGTAGATTCTGACGTTGGCAGTGGCATTAGGGCTGTTCTCTGTTTTTTTGGGCTGCTGTTGCTGTCACTTCGGGGTGTGGGCATGCCGCGTTCATGGTTCCGTCGTGCCGCACATCCACCACGTTCATGGTGGCCCATGCACTGGGCTCAACCCCTGTAAGACTGCGCCCTCGTTCCGGGCATACACTGCTTAGAACTAGACTCGGATACACGTTTCTGTACGGCGCAGAAAAAACGAAATTTATTCAGCGGATAAAGGGTAGTTACTCTTACCTCAACTCCGATCACTGCGCCTCTGTGCCAAACCTAGGTCTCGTGGCTTGTGCCTATGCTCGGAAGTAGTCGTGTGCGCCGCCGGAGTTGGTAGGCCGTGATGAACTATTTTACCACTGCGAAACTGAGCCCACACTAACGCCAAGTAGTTCGTCCCCAAACGTCGTGGGTGCAGTTCTTTAATGCGTTAACCACACTGCGCAAACGATCCCACATTAATCTCAAGTATTTTTTCCGAAAAACAATGGGAGCAAACGTGAAGGGACTTAACTCGCGCTCTTAGCCCTAGAACGCTATAGGGCCGACGAAATGGGCCCAAATTTATGTGGTATTACTTGGTTTTAGAGGTATGCTCTTTGAGTGGATTTTCGAATGCCCCGTTTACTACGCCAGAGTTTTGAAAAGAGATGTACTGTCTGCTGGTTTTAGAGGTATGCTCTTTGAGTGGATTTTTGAATGCCCCGTTTACTACGCCAGAGTTTTGAAAAGTGATGTACTGTCTGCTGTGGTGGGCCTAAAGAGTCCGGGCTCGGTTGATGTGGTCGTAGTTGATTTTTTTTTTGCGGTTTCCGAGTGGGTGCTAAGAGGGTTGACTCGCCTGTGTTTGCACGTGTCGCATTATCCGCCAAATGTTGAGAGATCTCTAAAAGCAGAGCTGAAAGTAGTGTCATGGGTGTTGTGAAGGAGAAGCCCTCATAATGGTTACCTATTTTTGAACATTCGAAGCATTCATTTCTGCAGTCCCATTGGGCGGTGCAGACGGTGCAAGTCTCTACCGCCAGGGATTGTATCTTACCGGGTACTTTTTCGCGCCGATTGCTTGCGTAGGAATCACGCGGCAAACGCGACTCCCGCCAAACACACCAATTCGAAAAGTGCACAAACCCTCTTCTACAAGTACAAGCTTGTCGAACTATCACAAGCAGTCGGTCTCGCCTACGTAGCTCTACGACCTGCCCAGCCACGACTCACGATTTCATGCGTCAACGGATCGACAAGTACTCCCCGTTTTTTGTTTAAACCGCGTCGGTTTGTTTACCCAATTCTGGAATGAACTCGCTGACAAGTCGCCGATGTAGCCCGTACGTAGCGTCACCGCGCCATACTGCACTATTGCGTACTGCTTTTGAATCGGCGCTCTGATTATCACTGAAAACCAAAACCAAAACATCACTAAAAGCCAAAACCACGGAGGAAGGAGCGCCCTTACAATCGGCGGTCACGCTATCACTCAAAATCAAAACCGAAACCGTAACCAAACTAAATATCAAAACCGAAACCTGAAAACCAAGGCCAAAACAAAACCAAAACCAAAACCAAATCCAAAACCCAAAAACTCAAACTTAAACCAAAAACGAGAAAAAACAAAAGCAACAAGAAATCCAAAATCAAGTTTTAAACCAAAGCCAAAACTAAAATCAAAACCAAAACCAACACCAAAACCAAAACCAAAACCAAAACTAAATCCACAAAAAAAAAACGTAACCACAACCTAAAAATCATTTCCAAACAGGTGTGGGAGGCCCGGTGGTGTCTTGGCTCTTGGACGGCTTCAACGCCTTGGTTTTGTCGTACGGCCAAGCATGTTCCGGAAAGTCGACGCTCTTGTTGGGAAGCGGGCGGATGCTCTCACCGTCGTCTGCCGGGTTAACCCGGGCTGCGGTTATGCCCGACACGAACCAAAACTCCCACGATGTGAATCAAGCCCGCAGCAGTGGCAATCAGGTCGAAAACTCGAAAAGTGGAGGTGGGGACATAGACTTCGCCGAGAGAAACGGTGCCGAGAATAAACACACGCCATCACAAGACGCCGCGAAAAGTTCGGCTGGGTCAAGGGGGGGGCTGCTGAAAGACATACTCCGAGACCTTTATGACACCGTGGTGACCACCGCCCCCGACGATAGTGACGGCGATGACCATGGCGAGCATAACCACGGGAACGACGGATTTTTCGACAACGAAATGGAGCGCGACGCTGCTACCGCCGGGGCTCTCCTGCAACGACCAGCAGACGGTCGCATTTGCGAACCCGACAACGGGTTCCGGAGTGCTGTCCACGCTCTTACCGGGAACGTGGAACACGAACCTCGAGCCGCGGCGGCGGCGGCGGCGCCAGGCGGGCATGTTCGGGGTGTTGTTAGAGAGGCGGTAGTTGAACCGCCTTTCGAAGGGATTCGTCCGTGCCGGCGCGGGCGAACGGTCGTGGCGCTGAGCGCGTGGGAGATGACGGGGACCGCTGTCAGGGATCTCCTCCTGCCGCGGCCGAGTGGTGCGAGTAGTTGTGCTAAGAACGCCTCTTGCCAGCCGGAAAACCCGAACGGTCTCGCCGCGAAGGAGGGAAGGGCGGCAGACGACAAGGTAGAATCCGCCCGTTTCAACAACAAAAATTGCAGCAGCAGCAACAACAGCAGTAGTAGTATCAGCAACAGCAACGGCAACAGCAACAGCAACAGAAACATCAACACTCACTGCCACAACACCACCACCATCAACGACAGCAAAACCACCCCCAACGAAGAAAGGGGAGGAGGGGGGCATCATCGCGGATGGTATGACAATATCGCTTTAGGAGGGTTTCGAGAAAATCCCGAAGAAGGCGTTAACGGTACCGGGGGCACGGGACGAAATAGAGGGGGGAGAAGGGGACAAAGCAAAGGGCGTTCCGGCAGCAACGACTCATCCGGCTGCCCCTCCGGGTACCCCGATGGGTTCTGGACAGTCAAGACTCCGAACCTCACGACGGCTCTCAAGCTGGTCGAAATTGCTCTGGACCGTAGAGCTGACATAAGTCAAGGAGACGGACCGTCGGTAGTTGCGTCCGGGGGGGGTAAGGGTGGGCAGACTGGGGCAGGAAGGGGAGGGGGGGAAGAGAAAGCTGAGGCAAGAAGAGGAGGGGGGGGGGAGAAGGCTGGGGCCGTCTCCTTTCAGGGGCACGTGTTTTTCAGGGTGGTGCTTTACAATGGTTCTCAGGAGACGGTCAGCACGCTGCACCTTGTGGATATGGAGGGAGGATGGGAGGTGAGAGAGAAGAGGGGTGCGGTTTGGAGCAACGTATGCCGTTGTGCAACCCGCAGTACTCGCGGGCAGAATTAGGTAACACCGTTGTTGCTTTCCTGATGCACGCATACTTCGTTAGCGGTGCGTTTCTTGGTGTTGTCGGTAGATTTAGGGTACACCGCTGTTGCTGTGCTGATGCATACGTGCTGTTAGCGTTGTGTTTTCATGGTATTGTCGCAGGGCTATATATGCCACACAAGTACTGAAGTCACTGTCGTACCCACCAGCGCATGTGACTTACCAGGTACCCGGTATGTATATGCTTGCGGTTCCCCCAGTGTTAAGCATAAGGAAAATTTACACAGGCTCATCCAAAGTAATCAAGCATGGGACAAAAAAAAAAATGACAGCATCGCATCGCAGCTCATTTTCCGAACATACCGTACTCGATGTTCTACTCTAAGCAACCACGATGGCACCAAAACAAGTGCACCTTCCATAACTTCACGGCATATGTCTTGTGCTGCCCAGAAGTGTTTGTGTACTAGATAGACTACGCAAACGGGCCCGCTGATATCAAACGCTCCGAATTGGGGCGAAATCACGGTCATTTAGCCGTGTACGGCGTTGCGTGTCGCCACCCCTTTTCGTGACTCCTCGCCCCGCGCTTCAACTCTCGTACCTCTGCAAAAAATATCCCGCACTAATTTTAGGTAGTGTCCCCCCCAAAACGTGGGTATAGTTGTAAATGGGTTAACCCAGCGGCTTACAGGTGACAACAAACCGCTCTTTAGTTAAAGCGCATTTACATGACGGGACGGTAGCTCGCGGCTACGCTACGGAAGACAGGCCCCTTTTTCATACGGCACGGCAGCTGAGATTCGAAAAACAACCCCATTTTCTATACGGTACGGTATCTCGCGACTACACTACTGAAGACAGCCCTCTGCCAACCGATGACTAAGTTGAAGCACGTTTGCAATACGGCACGGTAGCTCCCGGTGATTCTATGGAAGACAGCCCCCTGCCAACCGATATTTCCGTAAAGCATATTTACAATACAGTACGGTAGCTCGCGTGGACGCTATGGAGGACGGCCCCTTCCCAACCGATACTTCCGTAAAGGATATTTATGAAACGGTACGGTAGCTCGAGACGACGCTACGAAACGCAGACCCCTGCCAGCACACCATGTAGGGCGGCGACGCCTCGGTTGCATCAGCGCACACGCCGTCGTCAGACACACCCATCGCAAGGTGACCATATCATGTTAGCCCGTTTAGAATCGCAAAAGCTGTTTAACATCGTACGTCCAATTAGTTTCTTTTCAAAAACGTGGGTGCGGTACTAGAAGGGCTGATTGAGTTGATACCCTCGTCCGCGTGCGAACTCTCTCGCCCAACTTGCGCCGTTCCTTCTAGAATCTTTGGTTTTCTTCCCACACCTTTCCGCACTGTTACCCCCTTTACGACTGCACGAACACGTGTGCGGACAAAGTACTTGGAATTTGTGTCGACTTTTTTCAGGGTAGTTCAAATATAACCCCACCCTCCCTCCGCACACGCTGCGTCGAGCAGCCTCCCAGCGAAAAGTCTACTGGAAAGGCCGCTGGCAAGCCCGTCGGGAAGCGGAAATCTAAGGCATTGGCGTCTGCCTCGGCACGTCCAAGTGCAGCGTCGAGGGCCTGGAACAGCTTTGATGCGATGCTCGTTGGACTAGCTGCTGCCACCCCGTCGGCGGGAAGCACCTTGCCCTACAACAGTTCATGCCCCGGCGGGGGTACTTCGAGCGAGCGTTGCGTGTGTGGCTCCTGCAGTGGGGATGCCGTGGCGCACGGTTCAAGCAACGGTTACGTCGGTGGTGGCGGAGACGGGGGGAATCATTTGGAGCCTGCTGCCGTGGAGGAGATTTCTACCAACGCGGCCGCCGCCGCATCCCCACCCGCTCCACCACCGCCACCGCACCCCGTGTACGGATCTCCCAACGGAAAGTCTTTTGGCGGCGGGGGTGGGGGAATGCTGGTTGAGGCTCTGCGACCACTAATATCGGGGAATGCACGGACGTGGCTGGTGGTGTCGGTCGGAGGGGAAGGGAAGGGGGGGTCCGGGGCTGCGTGGCGGGCGCTCGATGTCGCTCGCAGGTCTGCCGACATCGCCACCACCTGCATTCGCCTCAGGTTAGACGCGGGAAATGCGCGCTTGTGTAGTCTGACGTATACCGGTATTTTTCATGTGTATGCTCGGCGGCCGCGGCTCTAGACGGGACAGAGAAAACTAGAGGGAGGCACCAGCGTTTGACGTTGACGTATTGTTGTTAGAGGTTAAGTTTGTCCATCCGAAAATGACCGTGTGTTTGTTTGAGCGCAAGTTATTTTCCATTCGAAAATGACATATTTTTGTTACGAGAGCTTGATTCTTTTTTCCCGTTCGGGAACATAAGTAAGGACGCCCTATCCTGCACATCGTATCTGTGTGATGCCGACACTAACGCCATGCGTGCCTCGGTGGCTGGCCGCAGCGTCGGGTTATAGTGGCCAAGCACTGGCCCAGCTGCCGCGCTCTCTGGTTAACCGTTTCAACTGCCCGAAAAAAAAACTACACTAATTCCAAGTGGGGTGTTGTAAAAACCGAGGGTGCAGTGCTACAGAGGTTAGTTAACGTGTGCTAAATGAAGCGAAGGCGTCCTTCGTCCTCGCTGTGGAGTGCAAAGCAGCGAAAGTTACATATTATTCGCCAGGCGGAGGCTCGTATGTAGGTATCACCTACCATGTACGTAGTATCGCCCCTGAACAGCTTTGGTCACTTGCGATGGTTTGGGTCCGGCGCATTTTCACTACGAACAGGGTGTGGAGCCCGCCGCTACTGCTGTGTGTGCGGCTACCGCTGCAAGGCCCAAAGCGTTTCGGCTGTTACCAATGATGTGCTCCCCGGCATGCTTGAGGTCATCGATTTTGCGTGGAAAATGCTCTAAAGTTGCTGAAACTCCCATGTAACTCTTCCTACGCTTCTGGGGCCCACGAATAGCGACGGACGAAACGAACAAGAGCAGTATTTCCACCTCCGTCTAGGAAGGGCGTGAAAGCAGAACAAGTGCTCGTGTTGCGCGCGCGATGCGCATCCCCCTACGTTACATTGTGGATACGTCCCTTTCCCCAGCAGGCGGGTCTGCTTCTCGTGGCCACTGTTGCAATCGTCACATTGTTTAAAGACTGTTTCCCCCCCTGAAATCCGGTTAATCAGACTTGAAGCGCGGTATGGTTCCCTCTCTTCGCCCAGGTATCCTCCCGACCTGATCCCCTCAAAACCCGTTCAGAACTGCATCCACGTCTTGGGGGACAAACTATTTGGATTTTTTTTGTGGGTTTTTCTTGCAGTTCTGAAAGTGCTAATCGCGTATTCTGCGCGGTATGGGTGAACGACTCTTGATCTCCCGTACGCAGGGGGGTGTCGCTCGCCGATCTCCGCTTGCGAAGCATGAGCGACGTGCTGGCCGGGGAGAACTGCTGCCCAAGTTGCTCCGCGTGCGGAGCTGCGGGGAAGGACGGTTTGGAAGACAGTGCCGGGGTAGAAGGGAGCGTTGGAGAATGCGCTTCAGGGGTATTTTCTCGGTCGTCGCAGGAGGCGGCGGCGACTCATGGAGTGCAAGAACCAACAGCGCATTTTGACAAAGATGGGGACATGAACACGACTCTTGGAGCTCAGGAACGAACAGAATATTTTGACAAAGAACGGGGGATCAATACGACTGGTGGCGTGCAAGAGCCAGGAGCATGGTTTGACAAAGGTGGGGGGGGCAGCACTCCTCAGCGAGGGGACTCTCAGCGAGAAGAACCTCAGCGAAGAGGGTTGTTCTTGCCTTGGCCCACACCACCAGATCTCAAGGGTGCACACGGGGCTAGCGGGGGCCTCCAGTACGAGGCCAGTGTCAGAAGCGACGCAAGAGAAGCGCCGAATGTCCGGTTCCCATCCGATAGATCCTCGGCGGCTCCATTAGCCGAAGTGGATGTACGGAGACCATTGGTCGCATTGGCTGGTGGTGGTGGTGTTGAAGGTGGTGCGTTTGATGGCGGTGGTCGCGGTGGTGTTGGTGGTGTTGGTGGTGATAGTGCTGGGGGTGCTGGTGGAGGGGTTGGGGTTGGGGTTGGGGTTGTTGGTGTTGGTGTTGGTGTTGGTGGTGGTCGCGGCGTTTGTGTTGGTGGTGTTGGTGTTGGTGGTGTTGGCGTTGTTGGTGGTAGTGGTGGTAGTGATGTTGGTGTTGTTGTTGTTGGTGGTGGTGTTGGGTATGGGGATGATGGTGCTGTTAGTCGTGCCGATGATCGCATTAATACTGCAGCACGTGCTAGTGTGGCTAACAGGGGAGGCTACCAATCCTTAAAAGCGGCTCTGGGAGGCGGAGGGGCGGGAGAAGAAGCCGGGTGTGTAGACGCCTTTCTTGAGGGGTTTACGAGGGGGGGCGATGGAAAACTCCGAGGGTCCCCTTCCGGAGGCGTAAAATCAGACGGTCGCCTACAACACGTCGGTTCTGCTTGGCGAGTCGGACGAAGTGATGCCGGCAGTGGCCACGCAGAAACGCCCAGAGGGCGTGGCAGCCCGTCTGACTCCAACGCTGACCCTGGTGACCCTTCTTGTGCAATAGCAGCGGCTGCTCTGAGCGAGCTCAATCTCCTATTGGGAGATCAGCCAGCATCCCATAGAATGCCGTCACCGAGCCAAACGGAGGGTCAGGCTTCGACTTCGCGCACGTTGTGGAGATTAAGACCGCGTAACGCAATCGACGCCGGAGGAAAAATGAGCGCTGCACAGCCTTCATCGCCGGTGGGGGTGGGGGCTGACAGCGCGATGGAAGGGGCCGAGCCTGAAGGAGGAGGTGATGACGTGGAATCAACGGCGGTAGCGCGGGCGAGAGCGAACATCGACCGAATGATGTCATCGCTGCTGGAGGACGTGCTTCCCGAGAGCAGCAAGAAAGAAGCCGCGGTAATATCGGGGAAAGGTAGCCCCAGAGGGGACGGGGCACTTAGCTCTCCTCGACGGTGTCTTCCTGGGCCTCGGGAGCCCCCTCCAGGTACCTGCGACGACGCAACAGCACAAAACTCTCCTCCGCCGCCGCTTCCTCCTCCTCATTTTGGTTCCGCTCCGCCGACGCCCATCGTGCCGCCGGCAAACAAGAGCTCGACACCGCCAAGGCGCGAACCCGGGAGCGAGGGTGGGGGAGACCACGCTGTATTCCTGACGCCGATAGAGGTCCTCATGCATGCGTCGCCGGGAGGTCAGAAGGGGCAGGAAGATGATGGATGCACAAGGCCGAAACAAGAACACAGGGGTCGTAGTATGGGGGGGGGGGGCTCATCGGGGTCGATAACATTTGTCGGAGGACATTCGCCGGATACGTACCAGGCTGGGGGTGGAACGGCGGCTGCAGTGGTGGTGACAGGGGCTGACGCGGCTATTGAGCACACGCTAGCGCCCTCTCGGTTGAAAGTAAACTCGGGAGGCAGTAGTCGTAGAGACGTGGGCGGCAGCAGCGACTGTCTTGCCAGAACGCCGAAAACACAGAACGAGTCGAGGGCGAGACGGCGGCGTAAGAGTAGCACGAGTAACAGCGATCGTCGGAATCCACCGGCGGCCAAGAAAGAAGGAGACGTGCCGAAGGCGCCAAAATTTGAAAGTGCAGTACCTCTGTCGGCTGCCGCCGGCACTGCCATAAACGGCGACAGTGAAAAAAAACTCGGCCGAAGCGGAGGGTTCGAGGAGGATAAAGGGGCTCAATCGCGTAACGGCAGCCGAGCGGCAGGCTTGGAGGGGGCCGTTCGGGGCGCACGGCCGCGCTCAACAGAGCGGAACGCGAGAAAACCAGAGACAACAGAAGCGAGGTCCGACAGAGCCACGAATGCGGCGGGAGGGGAGGCAGGGGAGAAGGTGGACGCGCTAGTTGACCGGAGTAACGCCGCTCTTTTGCGGGTGATTCGCGAGCAGGAGGAGCGCCGGAAACAGGTGTGTGGCGAAGATTGTGTCCCGTAGGGGATAGGGAAAGGGTAGGCGGGGAGGGTGATCTTGCCGTCGCTGGCACGGGAAATACCCAATCCATTGAATGTTGAGCCTAATGCTAGTTGGCGGATACGCGCCGCGCATGTACTGCTGTATGCTATGGTAGCAATTTACAGCGTTGGTCACACTTGATCAACAATGTTTGCCGCCTGCAAAAATGCTCTCGAACTGCGGCACGAACACGTGCAGCGACGATGGAGATGTCTGCTTAGGTCCCGGCGCGTAGTTCGAGGGTAATCTGACTGCCCATTAGCGCATCTAGCGCTAGTGAGGTGTGGAAGCGGGTGTAAAAAACAACCGTACTGGCGTAAGCATCGCCCTGTAAATTCTCCATATATATTTTGCTTAGTTCGTACCGACCTGTGTCCCGCAGAAGCTACAACGCCGCGTGTTCTCCGATGACAAATCAGATGGATCGTCGATTCGAGGCGAAGGAATGCGATTGGCTGGAACGGGTGACTACCCTGGAAGCCGAACGAGAGGGCCTTCGTGCGGAGGCTGTTGAGATGAGGGGACATTTGAGGAGAGCCGAGTCCTCATCGGCATCTGCGGAGGTGTTTGAGCGGTGGGTGCTCGTGCTGTTGGTCCCGCACGTTTGATTTAATTAGCCACTTTAGAGCTGCACGCAAGTTTTAGTGACAAATTATTTGGAATAAGAGTGGGATTCTTTTGTCCGTAGTAATATGCGTTCAGTGCGTGATACAAACCGCCGCTGCCTATCCCAGACGTCATTCCACGTGTAAAGGTCCTCACCTTGGTGAGGGTACGGCGGTCTTCCGCGCGAACGACGGGGGTGCTTCGGCAAGCCGCTCGATGAGATCGTCACGGAAAATTGACGAAACGCTCGTTGCGATTGTCGTTTTGGTTGCTGTTGTTGCTGTTATTGTTGTTTTCGTTGTTGTTGTTGTTCTTCTTGTTGCTGTTTTTGTGTGTGTGTGTGTTTTTTTTTCTTCACTTGTTATGTTTTTCAACCCCATCATTTGTGCTGCCAACCCACCCGTCGGTGGCCAAGGGTTGCGCAGAACCCAGTCCGTATTAGCTGAATGTCCGGCACCCTTCCGTGAGACTTGCTACGCACGAAGGTATCAATGCCATACGTTGCGGTGCGTGCTGCAGTCTGTCTCGCTCATCCGCACCACCTCCGCGGCAGTATAAGCTACGCTTTCGAACGATGCTGCACGATAGGATGGTAGATACGGTCATCGGTCCTTCTACGACGAAGTGGAACGAACGGGGAAATTACACGTGATTGGGGTTTGTGGAAATTGTAGGACAGACACCAAGGTTTTGAGATACGGCATTGGCCCGTTTTCATGAAACTGGTACCCCAGGGGGAGGCTCAAAAGTCAACATTATGACGACGATACTGACCATTTATCGCCACAGACATTGCATGGATAGCGACTGACAATGGTTTAGAACGAGGATATTATGAACCTAGCCTTACTCACCCTCAGCATACCATATTGTGCCGTTTACATTGATTTGTTCACTTGGGATTGTGCTGTTCACAATGCCCTGAAACTTTATATCGTTTACCTTTACGATATGGGTGCAATGCGCGCAAGGAAAACATAACCGAATACTGTATTTCTTGGTCCCTTCTTATCTCAGCTCATGTATTAATTGTGGATCAAGCACGTACAGTGATTCACTCCCGCGTCGAAAATAGTCACTAGAGAAGCGACCCGAGCGGCGGAAAGCACCCGTTGAGCGCAAGCTGACTCGTAAACCTTTGGCCCCAACTGAACTTTCGCATGCCAGCTCATAGATTAAACGCGCGTGGGTTTCCAACACCCGCGGCATGCCTAAGGGCGGTCGTGGCGCCCGTCATTACGACAAGTGTGGTGGTGCTGCTTAACCCCATTAAGACTGAATCCATGTCTTTGGGGCCAATTTACTTGGTATTTTGTGTGAGAATGCTTTTGCAGTTGTAAGACATCTGACGCACGCATTCTGTGAAGTATGTTGGAGCGAAGGCCGACCAAACAATCGAACCGACCTGCCGTATTCTTTGGCACAAACACGCACGACGCGCAGAACAACAGACATACGACAACGACAATCGATCCGTCTTGCGACGTGCAGAACAACAAAAATACGACAAACGATCGATCGATCTTACGACGTGCAGAAAAACTATAACGTGACAAACAATCCACCAGTCTCTTGCATAATAACCGATTCCACCTATCACGCGGTAGGTACGAGGCGCACGCCGGCCTCCTCGAAGCAGAGAACGCGTCCCTGCGCGACCAAAACATCTCCCTCGAGCTCCGACTGCTGGACGTGCTGCGACACTCAGCCGCAACCGCCGAAGACGGCAACGCGAGCTGTACCGCTACCCCCCGCTCCGCCGGCAGCCCAACGTCTGCCGCTGGCCCGTGCGCCGCAAATTCACGAGTCGCCGGACAAACCACCGGCCCCCGCGCAGTCCTCGAACGCCGCCGACCCTCCGAGGGTGGCGGTTCTGACTTCCCTGAAGTTGGCGGGAGTTCTGTTTCGCGGCCGCCGGTCACCGCCGGGCTTAAGTTTAGGGTAGACGGAAGGGTGGCACCTACTTTGAGGCTGGAAAGACAGGCAGCGTCCACTGCCGCTGTCGCAGTTGGCAGTTTGGCGGTGCCGGGGCCGCCAGTACTGGCGGCGGCGTTGGGGGACCTGCGGCGCCGGCTCAGAGAAGCAGAGCTGGAGGTGAAGGGGATGAGGGCGGAGAGGTTGTCGGTGGAAAAGCTGGACCGTCGGGTGAGCTCACTCTTCCTTCTTTGCGACGCGGTCTTCTGTGAAATACTCCTCTTTGCTCAAAATACTCTCTTCTGTATGAACCAACATTATATTCTGTACGAAATACACCGGTCTGTGTTGAGTGGTCGAGCTGTTTGGCCGCGGGAGAATTGTGGTAGAGTAGTCTTCGGTGCAAAGGGTGCCTTGGTTGTTCGATAAGCTCTTCTGTAAGATATCTACCGGTTTCCGTTGAGCGGGCGTGTTGTTGGACGTGGCAGCATTGTGCTACATTAGGTCTATGCTACAGTAAGTCCATGCAACAGCAGGTGGTCTCGGTGCCAGGATTGCCTTGGTTTTACGTTACTTCAACTTAAGATAGCGGTGGGAGCCCTGTTTCTTGGTCGATCCCGTTGGGGCCGTCAGTGCTTGGTGTGTCCGTGATACTCTTGTTCCTATATACGAAAGGGGTTTCGAGTCTTAGAGGCATGTTGTCGGTCCTACTCGTTGTCGACGCACGCTACCGTAGGGCCGCACCGGATGTTTCTGAGGCTCCTCACTTGACGATCTCTGCACTCCATCCAAACCCTGACGTTGATAAACATTGAGCGCTTAATCTGATGAACAAGTCCATGGTCTAGCTATACATGGAAATTTAATATATAATAAAAAATGGTCTTCCAGCGGTATCAAGTACTGGTAGTTGGTTAGTGGAGGAGCTCAGTAAGTCTATACCAGGTATTTGTTTGCCCAGAAGGGTCTACAGCACCCGTGCTGTAGCACGCGTCTGTTACCAAACCTAATACCTAATACCCGCGCCAGCATATCCGGGATGGATTATCGTCGGACCCCCCGGCCTCGAGCAGTTCGACCTATGTTTGGAAGATCGCTCAATGAACACCCAGATGACAGCGACTGCGACGAAAAACGCATTTGAGGTTGTTTATTTTGGATATTTCCTGTCTGTTTGCTTGGCACCCGAAAGAACTGAGCCCGGAATTTTGTACCAGGTAAGTGGTAGCTCAATACGGGTAGCGCGCTTCCCCTCTGTTTTGTTTCTGCGCTCGCATCAGCCTCGAGCATTATTTTCTTTTTGAGGCTGATGCATGTGCCGATTAGTGCGTGAGGATGGTGCGTGTACAGGGAATACTCGAAGGAGAAGCGCGACGCAGTGTTCAGCTACTATTAATAGTTCATCTTTCGAGTTGCTTGCGCATGTCGTTTCGCGTACAGTTGGGTAGATGTTATTTCCGGATGGGCCCGTGATTTCGCTCCGATATACGGTTTTTAAACAAAATGGCAGTGCAACTGTTCAGATGGCGCCGATGAGAAAGAAAAATCGCGTGGGGGCTGAGCGAAGGCCGCGGCACCTGCTGCCATAATTTTTCCAGATTCACCGTTTTACTACTGGCAAACTGTTCCTACATTAATTCCAAGTGATTTGTACCCAAAACACATGGGTGCAGTTCTAAAGGGGTTATTTCCAGTGCAGCTCGATACAATTTGTGCCTACCCCCGTAGCGAAAAAACACCGCTATGCGTCGTAAACACATCTCGTTTGGAGAGCTACCGGGTCACGTGATGTCCCCCATCTCTCGGCCCCCCTCTTCTTCCCTTCCTCTC
>JAYJMJ010000236.1:602298-621193 GCA_036873875.1 Laminaria ephemera
CTGGGGTAGGAAAGGATAACTAGTACACGACATCAGTGGTCTCAGATGACCTCGGGGTTGGAGGAGTCGAATGGTACGCTACCCTTGGGAGGCTTGGTAATCCGAGACGACTGTAGGCGGTAATAGTTAGGAACTCGGCTGGTCTCATCGTAGGGAGAGAGGGACGGTTGAAGCGTGGGCGAGATACGCAGTAGATCGCAGGAGGCTGCGATGGGGGTATATGGCCAAGGGGGGAAATCTCTCTCTCCCAAGATCCAGAAAAACGATAACAACAATGCAAGAAAATCAATAAAACCCACACGTGCACTACCCGTACCCCCTGTGCATTGCAGCAAATACTGTACATATTAATTATGTATGCACTGAACAACACGCCACGTCACAGTGTAGGAAATGTCGACATGGATCGCTTGTCACTCCTGCGTCACCACTCTTCTCCTTGGTACGGGGCTCTACCAACACAGCTCAGCGTACCATACTGTAGTATCACGCTTGTGGAATATACCCCATATGATCTCAATCTTCAGCACGGTTGGTTGAGCGGCACACCGCGTTCCTGAAATGATGGTGTACGAACGATTTCCTGTTATGCGATCTTCTGCCGATGGCGCTTCGGAACCTGGTCCGTGATCCGTAATGGTTTCGTGTTCTTAGTGGCATGCTTTCCAAGTTAAGCGAAAATGTTCATCATTTACGCGAAATTCAGCGAGCAAGTTAGGTCAGTTCCAAGCTCTTCCTCGTCGCCAATTTGTCGTGGATACACCACATTTTCGTAGAAACTAGAGCGTTGGATCGGCTTCAATTTATCCGTCACCACGGCTCCAGACAAACGGGCAGACCCCGAGCCGAATCTGTCGATAACAACTGCGTTCCTACTCGCAACCGTCAGGCATATGACTCTGAATCAACGGCCTTGGCCGTCATTCGTCCATCTCATGTAGCAGTGTTTCTTCAGGCCGGTGACAAACCCAGCAACCGTTTAAAACTCGCAAATATCGGAAGTCTCGCCCACGATGGGGTCAGCACTGCCGATGGTGACTTCGCCTTCGTACCAAGTGCAGAGGTCCCCCGACGACCCGCACTCCCCAGTCGGATCGTCGATGTCGCCGAAGTGGTCCTCATGCGAGTGAGTTGCAGTGTCGTAGTTCTTGATGTCGGGGCACTGTGGGCGAAAACAATCGAAGCACATTCGGAAAGGAGATCGTAACGACGGAATACGCCCACAAGTTCGGTGTTTTCGGATCCGGTTTGTGCAGGGCGCCATATTGAAGGGGCCAAGTATTCAAGCTCTACAGGTATAGCAGCAGAGGCAAGGCACATTAATTATAATCCAATAGATGATACAAACTCGGTTGAGATTATAAGTCAATGGCAGTACACCCCCGCAATCTACGCGGACACTGACCAAAGACTGAAAAGCTTGCCTCTTGCGACACTCTCGCTTCACAGTTGCAAGCATCTCTTATTGCTAACGTTTTACAGCGACGAACAAGTCAAACGCGGAAGTGGTCCGAAGGTCTCACCGATTCTTCGCCAACGTTGTCGATCATACTGACGAGATCGGCGGCCGCAAACTGGACTTTACCGCCGCCGTTCATAATGGCCCCGCCGTTGGCGGCCTTGTTTCGCCTGTGGCAACAATGCAACAAGAAAAAAACGATGCGAATGAGAAATGCCGTTTTGCATTTGTTATCACTTTTACATTGAGCACCATCACCCTCTTTCGGTCTGAAACGAATGCACCCAGAAAGTATGCTAAGCGGGTTCGCATATTGATCCAATTTTCCAAGACAACATACCTGGCGAAAACAAAATCCACGAGCATTTTAAACCTGTCTACTGTGTCTGGCAAGTCTCCCCGAGACGAACCTGTTGATGTGGAGCTGCCCCCAAAGACGTATGGCGGGGAAAAGGTGATATGAATTGAACCCATTGAACACCGCTCCAGGTGAAAATCGTATTTTCGATTGAGATCCCTACAGCACTTGGTGTAAACAACCGACTCTCTAGACGTTGAGTGCTCTATCAATAAAAACGTTTGTACCAGGTACAACAAGATAATCGACTGGCATGATTGATCGCGGGACTACGTACACTTGTCGTCGGAGGCTGCCATTGACATGAGATACGAACTTGTGTCATCGTTAAGGGTGTAAAAGACATTTGAACCGTGTACATTGGTTCATGAAGGATGTGAATAAATTATCGCACGGTCAAAATAGATACGAACTGAATATACACAGTTAGCACTGCACACTGACAACAACAGGGCAAATACATTTCGAGAACAACCAGGGACTCGGAATACCTAATGATCGGAAACTACACAACATTGCATGTATTGCATTCAAATTGGGAGCTGCAATCACAAAAAATCAGGACAAGGCATATAGCACCCGCCAGTACAGTGGAAACTTCATCTAAACGTGAAATTTGTCCAGATATCGCGAACGTAGGAAGTTGTAGCTCCCGCGAAGCGTCCTTGACATATGCTTGCTTTTCTCATTGGAAGTTAGTGTCAAAGTGTTACTAGCTTCCGAATGGACAAAAGAGAAAAGGACTTGAACCGCTGATATATACGCCAAGCTTGGTGATGTAGTAATCATACCTTAGTCCGTGGGCTCTGTAGAGTGGCACACACTTCTAGTCGAGAAGCCATCACCGTGAAAAAACAAAACATGCACGAAGGGGCGTGTCAGTCGTGCTTTCGGAGTCGCTCGTTTGCTTGTGATGTCTTCAATACTCAATAGCCACATCGCTATTCGTAGCAGTTGACCGCAAGCAACAACCCGAGAGGGTGCTGATCATGAGTCGATGTCGAGAAGGGCTTGTCTTCGTTCGCGGAGATGGCGCATATACACGTGCATAATGACGTTTTACAGCTTATTTGGCTGCTAAATTTCCAATTGTTTGAACGAGGGACTTGTAGTATGTACGAGAACATGGCAAACGTCGACCGACCGAGCTGCTCTTAATAATAGGTTTGCCATGCACTCACACACAGTGTATGTTATGGGGACTTGGTTCGATGTCTTCCCGTCGCACGAAGTGCATGCAAACGCGCTAGGTTTGAAACGAACACATTTCACGAAAGTTGGTACAATATTTCAACAACACGGCAGTAAGATAAACGTGATTTTGTTGTTGTATTATGTACCTAAGTAAAGGGCACGACCGTGACGACAGTCCAAAGTGGCTAACTATAGGCTCATCTAACCTTTCTGACGGCTGTCATGCAGTTTGTCGATATTTTTATGACTTCACCACCGGAGCAGGGGACAGCCGCTTAACAGTAACGTTCGCACCGCATCGCATTAAGACCAACCTGAAGACGACCTTGTCCTGGAACTCGACCGTCGCATTTATGTAGACCCACAGTCCCGCGCCGCCGTTGTCCGGGCGTGTGTCCTGGGGTTCCGGAACAATCAATCAAACTCCGATCAGTACGACGCTCGTAACCTTGGCGCCTCAGATATGTAAAAATCAACTTCTATATCCTTAATGTTGCATGACTTACGCCGTTCTCGCAAAACTGACCCTCATCAAAGCTGATGCGCATTTAAGCACAAGCGTGCAGCGTAATATGATCCTCAACGAGCAGCGTGGCATCACCACATGTCACTTGTCACGCATTTTGCTTCATTTACTATAGCAGCAGTAGGGTGCGACAAACAGACATTAATCCGAACTATTATTCGTACGTCGACCCAGTGCAGATGATATATTACCTCACGATTTGTGCAAATACCGCACCCGGCGGGCAACAAGCAGGCAAAAAACAGACAGTTTCTCAAGGGGAGGGGTAGCATACTATAATGTGCGGCATAGGATCTACAACATGTACTACAGTAGTCCACTACCTGAAAAACAATACGTTCAAAATGCAAACACAGCATGACTTCTCAATATGACCATGTTGAACGGTACATTCACGTGCCAAAGTTGGGGTAGAGGAAACGTAAACGCTGGCGAAAAATAATGTCGACTGACTTTCCAATTTCGAGTCGTTACTTGACGTCATTATTTTACTGACGTCCAACATAACTGATATGCCCCCACCCCCGCCCCCCACTCAATTCGATGGGGCCAAGCAAAATATACGCACATCAAAGCCGTTGTCCTTGAAGGTAGTCTCGTGCTCGAAAGTGATCTTGTTGGCATTGTCAGCAGTTGAGGTCGAGCCACCGCCGTCTCCGTTGGCGGCCACCGCACCACCTCGCTGAGAAACAGGCAGCCGAAACCGTATCCAAACAGGTGGTATGTTCATGTCTACTAGCGAAATGGTTGTTTGTAAGCAACACGAGAACCAATATCAGATATTCAGACAAAGAAACATTTTCGACGAACGCGCGTGCACATGATTCAATCGTTTAAGGGGTTTGACTGTTGCGGGACACACAGCCTGGCGCATTATGATTCTCCATGTTAACTGCGGACAAAAGAAGCAAAGAGGCAAGCTACCTGTCATAAAATCTAGATGTGAATAAATTGGACTCACGAATCCGCCGACGTTGTCCCGGAACGAGGCCTTGCTGAAGAACTCGGTCGTCGCCACAGGTCCAAAGTTGTACAGTGCCGCCCCATGTCCACCGAAAATTGAAGGCCCCTCTTCGGCGTTTTCATCGTCTACGGTGTTGCTGTGTATTTTAAGGGTGCATCATCAACAGTCATCAGTGGTGCTCAGTTGGGCAATAGACTACCAGGTATGTACTAATACCAAGCAGTTGTTGCACGCTTACGCCAAGTGGAATTGTACTGTACGAAGGCCGTTGCTAGAGCTGCTGTCGCCAAAACTACGAAATTTTATCAGACCGAAAGTGTATATTATCTTACCGGATGCGGAGGGTCGGGGTTCATATATTTATTGTTTTATACGTCCCATACACCTCTGAAGCCACAGAACCCCGACGCCGAGGGTGTGTATACTCCTGTATTTGCAGCTGTTTTGGCACCTCGAGGAGGAAGCGGAATACAACAGCGCGTACACGTGTCAATGGGACAACTGCGACACAACGACTAATCGCAAGAATAAAACAACGGCAACAAACAAGCATGATCGGTTGGCCTTTCCTTCTGGCTCTGACAAGGGAGAAGTGACGATGGAAAGTAATTACCGCTCATGTAGGTCTCACACGGTTGTTCTCGCATATACGTCGTGGGTCATCTAACAAACCTGCACTGTCTTAAGCGTGTGTGTACGAGTACTTCAGTCGACAGCAGTACATCACTGATGATTCCGAATAGTCAGTCCATAATATAGCGATTGGTTAAGGTAAAATCCTACTTCACAACAATAGAACGCGCAACGCTATCGTGCTCACTTGCGCCAGACCGTCCTTAGGTGAAACCAAACTTGGCCGCTGTTGGCGAGACCGCCCCCGTTGCCACCAAGAGGATTAAAGTTGGACCAAAACTTCGCTTTCCGTTCGAACTGAAGCGGAAAATGGGCAACACAGACGGGTGACCCCGATAAGCAGAGCGACGGTGTCATCCGCGGTAGGTGAGAGGACGATTTGGGAACAACACGCGAGAATCAGCTAAAAGAGTTCACCGCATACATATGGCATGCGCTTGTTAAGTGCTGGTTACAGCCAACCAAGCTAACGCGCTTCACGGCCAACCCTCCATACCTATTGATACATAGGTTAGATGAATCTAGATGCTTTGCCGGGGAAGGAATGTCACCTCCATGTCGCCGACGTTGAGGATGGCGCCACCAGGAGGATTCGATGAGTACGAGCCATCCTGTTCGAATAGTCCGTTGGATCTGAAGTAAGCTTGTCCGCGGAACTTAACGAGTCCAGCGTTAAACACCGAAGCCCCGCCGTATTCGTTCTGCGGACAGAGTGTGGTTCGTCAAGGAGTGCAGCTTTTAGATTGGACCTGCGAAGATGCCGGACTGTATCCTACATTAATCTGTTGGCAAATAGACTGGTGAGGCCCAAAGACACACTCGTGAAACTGGTAAGCACGCCTCTGTCGTGGTCCGCAAGTGTACGGCAAAGCAACTACGATCTTGATGCCACCAAATGTTGGGCGAGCAGCTGTATCTGAAAGCTTCCGAACAAGTGTGTGTTCAAACGTCAACTGGTTGAGAACACGTTAGGTTCTGGTACACGAATTGACACAGTGCTGTGGTAGACAGCAAAACCAAAGCGAATGAAGCGCTATCCCTGCCAAAGCCTTCACCAGTAAGTTGTTATCGAATCTCACCCAGGCACTGTCCGTCAGGTAGGCTAGAGTGTTGCCGAGGAACTTGACGTCCCACCAGAACTCGAGGGAGCTACCTTTGTCGACATGAGTTGAACCCCCGATTCGCTGTCCCATAAAATCGCCGGGTCAGCGTGAACGACGAGTGCAACAACGATTTTTGTCAGACACAACGTTGTCGAACACGACCAACCACCACGTACAAGCCTGGCTACGGCAAGGAAGTAACACTGCATCATCGCTGCCACATGTTTCAAGTGCAACCCTAATCGTGCCCCAGCTCGGGTACTGTGGAGTAGGGGAGCATGCATGCGGCGGCTGGAGTAAACCAAACATGTATTCGTCACATGTTCCATATCACGCGAAACATGTAGCTCCAGGCGCTTCTCAGGATGTCATATGTAAGAACGCCCCACGCGCTTGCCAAGAACGACACTACGCACTGTTGCATGATTTAAAATATT
Organism: Laminaria ephemera; assembly: GCA_036873875.1. Lineage (NCBI taxonomy): Eukaryota > Phaeophyceae > Laminariales > Laminariaceae > Laminaria > Laminaria ephemera. The sequence goes on from JAYJMJ010000236.1 coordinate 608,973, forward strand.
TCTAGGGCGACATTCTGAACCTGTGCGAGAGCACTAAGCTCCTCACGTTTCCGACGTCCCCCGCCAGATAGACGGACCAGCGTCGCGTCGCGCCTGAGAGAACATCAACGCATCAATACAGTGTAGCGGTATCAGTGACGTGTGTTTCTTCCTAACGTGGCATTCATCTCACCGAGTTTTCAATGCCTGTCATGGTCAGCTCTGGTACGTCGAAGTAGAGGTTGGAGTAACCTCCGACCTCGAAGCGGATGTTGGTGAAGACCGAGCTGTCAGTCGTAGATGTGACCGTCAATTCACCACCCCCCGTGACGAAGACTATCTGACATACAGTAGTAGAACCAACAACATGCCGTTGTGTCAGTGTGTACGATGCAATATGGTGTGATTATGTATCGTGTGGTAAAATATCGTCTGGAGTCTCGAAATCTGTTCTTTAGCACCATATGTAGAATTTTCTACACACTCTGATAGCCTGCGTACGCCTATTTTGCACTTCGCAAGGGTATATTTCCCGTTTGAATGAACAAAATAAAGATTATCAAGGTAGGTGCCACTAAAATAAATGAGCGCATGTAATACTTCTTGTGCTTCTCTCCACTCACCGACTGTATGGCACACGATACCTCCAAAACATCGGCTGAGCCGACGTCAAAGATGATGTCGGATATCTCCCTTGTGTCCAAAGTCAAAATCGGGTAACCGCCAAGCGTCGTTCCTTCAGCAAACAGCGCATCACAATTGGCCGCTTCAGAATCAATAGTTACTTTAACGTCCGGATCGGTGCCCACAACCTCCCCCAGATAACAAAGGTCGACGGAGCTGCCTGAGTATGTAGACCCGCCGTCGGAGAACTCCACGGAACCGTCCGGGTCACTCCAGCTTCTGCTATATACCGGCGAACTCCGTTCCCAGTCTTCGAAGTTCTTGATGCCCGGGCACTGGCACGAGGTTCGAACAAGGAGAGGGGCAACGAGAGGATGAGAGGGGGGGCGACGGTGGTGGCATGTTTCGACTAGGGGTTCAGTGGTTGTAGAATCCACGGCAAGAAAAAAGCTCTGAGATTCGTTTAAAGGCCACAAACACGCTTCGCAAAGTCGAAATATGACAGGAGTTTAAGACTCATTGCACACATGACAAACTACGTCAGGTGAATGTTTTCTACCCCCGGTACTTACCATGACGGCCGTGTTACCGGAAATGTGGGCGTCTTGGGGTATGGTCATGTTCCCCGCGTTCCAAATGGCTCCACCCTGGTAGCGCGCCTCGTTGCCGGTCATCGTCACCGGTCCTTCGATGTTAACGACGGCGTCTCTGCCGGTCAGTGTACAGGGGGTTTCACGCGAGATGGGGTTGAGTCATATCATGGTTCATCTACACGATACTACATTTTGGAAGTGGCCAATCGAGTTCTCAGCACCTAGCTAAAGTGATGATATGGATCCTACAAGTTACAAGCTGCGATCCAAACGTTGACAGTTTCATCCCTTCATCCACCAACGACGTGGGGGCTGCACTAGTCACGATGCCTCGAGCACCCCAAGTATTTCACCTCGACAAAAGTTTAAAGGCGCCACCATCCTTGGCCAAATTTCCAGTAGCGACAACGCCTGCTTGGAACTCCACGATGGCCTCATATACTGCCAGCGCACCTCCGCCAGAAGCGTCGCCAATGGACTGTGGAATGTATAGTTCAGTTTCAAAGTATGCGATGCAGCACATAGCGGGGAGTTGAAAAAATTGGCTGGCGCGTTGAAATTCACAACATGTGCATTAGTATCCTTGAGGTAGATAAACTTTAGCGAATTTCAAGTTTACCGCGGTTTGCCGAGAACAAGTAAATTAACATTTGATGATCTTGCGTTACATTCCATCACCCTCGGATTGGCATGAACAGCGATGAACTGACGGACATACTGCAGGATTGACCTGCAGCTGTGAAACGTGTGGTAGTCGATGCCACCTATGTTTGGGCCTTCGTTTTCAACGTTGAATATAAAAAACAATCTGATGTTTGTGATACGCTTACTGTTGTCCATTCACGCTGGACACACCATGACCATGAATACCCCCGTGGCGCATCACATGCCGTCAAGGGTCTGACGCGTTTGATCAAAACCTCAGTTGAATACCAAATAAATATTGGTTCGCAGGGTACGACGCGCATTCCCTCAAGACTGAGGACAAACAATTACAATACACCGGGCGGTGACCGTCCTCCGGAGCATGGCAACGCACGAATAGCTCAAAAGAGCACAGTGCGGTAAACCCGATGAGCGGAAATGTTGTTGATCTCAACGAGCTGCAATGTGGTGCCAAGCACGACCCGGGATGGGCTGGGAAAAAGTGAGTCCTATGATACTACTGTGCTGCATGTGAATATATCTATCATAGTGCGTGTGGGTCACAAAAGAAAAGTCGGGGGCAACTCATATCAAGGGCGACGTTAAGGCTGATGCTGAACTGCTGTTGCGATACGCGCGGTCAACAAGGCATCATCGTGACAGAACACATGTAGATACATCTTTCGATGAATGCGTAATTACATTATGCAAGCGCGCTGTTATTTACTATCTGAAAGATTCAGCGGTATCTTACATGTGATTATTGACGACTAGAGATGTGAAAACATTCATTTTGGAATAGAGCAACAAGGCGCTCTCACCGTAGCCACATTGTCCTCAAATGTCACGAGATCTTCGAAAATGACCGCACCCGACGAGTATGGACCTACTCCAGAGGAGTACAGAGCAGCTCCCTCCTGTTGTACGTGCATCGTAAAGCGGGACGGAAGGGTGGTGGGAGGGGGAGGGCAACCTGACATGTATCTTGTGCCGTCAATTATCAGTCTGAAACCGCCGTCCACGGGAGTGTAGTGGGATGCAAGTTGGTTTGGCGGACTTGGTTCCAGCGTGCGGGTGTACGACCAAGCACGTTGTCCTCTGGTCAGGAAAATGCGGTTGGCCGGGGAAAGAAAAACACTCGACACATTATTGATGGAGTACGACCGATCGGAAAAAAACGATGGATTGAAGGATGGAAATGAACCATTAACCGTGCATTGATCTCCCTACGCCGCATCTCAGCACTACGACCCATGAACCTGCTTTCGGGCAGAAACAACTCACAAGCTCAGAATTTGACATTTGCAATATACGAGCGAGTTATCTTACCCGGGCCTTGTTGCCACTGAAGAGCACGGGACCCTCGAACACCACGGTGACGTCGTCGCCGTCGTCATCACTGATGCACAAGCCACCTCCCTGCCCACCTGTGTACTGAATGCCTGCTGATACAGACTCATAAAGCTCTTCGGCTTCGTTTCCGATGAAACTGGCAGAGTTCTTGAAAGTGATATATCCGCCTTTCGTGAACAGCCCACCGCCGCCATACGTGAAATTCTTCGTAAACGAGAACAAACGTTCGAGAACAATGGTTAGAACCCCAGCAGCTAATGGCGGGGTTCAGTAGGGTACCTGGTTTATGAGACCTTCGGAACAGGCCAGGTGTACCGCTCTTATCTGCGTTCCGCTCTGGTCTCCGATTGGGCATCATATATGTTTGGGTGTAGAAATTCCAACGCGTGACAAGCCGGTTTGATCGATATTAACTTCGTTTTCTCTTGTTATGGACCCTCTTAAACCGGGTACCCGACTTTATGATTATCTCGGTTGCGGCAGGCTGCAAGCGGTCACGAGCAGAGTCTAAGTCGCATTGTGAGTATTGCGTTCAGTTCTAGTCGTACCGAGTCACACTAATTACGGAGCCGTGCTACAATGAAGGTAGCATATTTTGTGCAAACAATTTTTGCCTGTCGAGCTCCAAAACAGCGTTGCAATACCATGCGGTAGTTTTTGTATATCGAAGCCAAGAGAGATTGCTGATCTTATTGAACTTTTCGTGTTTTTCAATAAGTCGGCATTGGTAGGGTTTAGCCTTCTCAAGTCAGGAGCCATTGAGAAGTTAACGTTTTTCCCTACCAGGAACTTACTAATATTTTCGATGGTGGGTGACCGACATTCGGAGACGCTTGCACTTGTATATCAGGTTTCTCGTTGGGGTATTGTTGCACTCCTGGAATACTGTAGACGCAACTCACCTTGGATTTCATGTTGTCTTCAAACGTGGCGTCTCCAGAGAACTGTACGGCGAAGCGGCGGCAGACGGTATCCCACGAAGGCGATAAACTTAACGCCTTTAAAAGGCACTCGGCGAAAAAAATTGCAATACATAGAGAACGTCAACGACACTATGACCTAGTCAAATTGCTCGGTCAAACTTCCACATGTACAGCAGTTGGGGCAATCTTTCGGCAGGCACCTTCCAAAGATGCCTGCATGTACGGTGGTAACTTGCTATGTGCCTATAAATGGAACGACTTGATGGCAACTACTTGCGGATCCTAAAGGACAACCCGAGACCTGCTTCCAGAGAGAGTGTGCGAGACGCGTATATTTCACACTAGGATTTTACCCTGAAAAGATAGACGTGGCCTTTGACGTGGAAATCGAACGTTCGAGACGCCTAATATTACCAAATCCCGTTTCCAGCCGTCTTCGCTGTGGATCCTGTCTCGAGAGTCACCGTTTCCATGGTGAAACCGGCAGCGTATTGCAACAATCCATAGGCGACGACAGAAAATCGAATAATGTAGATGAAAATATAAAAGCTAGACCGACCCTGAATTCCTACTGAAATCGTATTATTGCCCTTGAAAGCTGCCAGAACTGTGCCCAAAACAATAAGAAAACGCGACGTTCATGCAAGCCCCGGGGAGTAGAGCGCCGATATCAGATTTCCGTTAATACGGCAACGATATCTGATGCAAAACCTCACGTTCGCGTCGTGGTAAAGTAGATACATCGGTATTTTTAGTTTTACTGGTATATCACGGACTGTGCTCACCGTCACACTCCCAGAGTTGTACATCCCTCCGCCCTGCGCGAGTGCCGAAGTGGTGAAGTGGTCCGCACCGAGCGAAAATGGAGGGTAACATGAAACGGATTTTGATGAACAAAGGCAGCGTGGGCCTCAGTTGGAAAGAATTCAACAGCGGCGTGTGCTACGACGGAGGTAGCACATTCTGGCTGAAAGGGCTTAATGATTGACGGGAAAATCGTCTGAGTTCTAGTCTTGTGTTTTGAAATATTTTTCGTTGTATACCCGGGCCATGGGAACGCTCATCGGGTAGAACTTTTAGTTTTTTTTCCCGAATCAATTCTGGGGAGAGGTATTGAGCTCCTCAAATGAGGAGCCCCAGAACAAAAATGGTGTATCTATTCCGTAGCATGAGTCCAGTCGTTCAACGCCTTCGACGGCGGTAACGCAAAGAGTGGAACCGGTTGGCGTACGAGAGATGGCCCCCGGCGGGAGCAAGGGAAGGTATGATTTGCAGGGGTCCGACATCAAACACACAACTTACAGTCAACAGCGCAGAGGTTACCCGTCCCGCGACAAATATCACACAGTGCTGTGGTTTGAAAAATACAATGCACGTTTTGGAAGCGAAGTATATTGTGGCTCAACCTCTTTGTGTCTAAATCTCAGCGAGATTTTATAGTTTTCTGTCCTTTTTTACGGCTACAAGGAACCAACAACTAAGGAAGCTCTGTATACACATACACACCTCGGTCGTCCCGATAAACGTTACGTCACTCATGAACTCGATATCGCCCTTGTTGAAGACGGCCCCTCCGCTCTCGCCACCGTTAGATTCCTCCTGAAGCCGCATGGGGGGTGACGAGGCGGGACACACATCGCTTAATTTTCCCATGTACAAGGAAGTTTACTCCGTGTGGCGCCCAAGAGCTGGGGCTCGTACCCCCGTTCTAGATGGCGACCAAATGAAACGCGTTCCCGAGCTGTTTGTCAATCCCAAGTCTGGCATTGCTGGGCTCAATATGTTTTTTTATATAGGGGGGCTTAGCGGGACCTCATGAAAAGGGTGTGACACTCGCAAGCAATTGGTGTCGATACTGAATGTAGGATCCTATGGAGAAAAGCGGTAGGGAAGTTCTCCGTCGAACAAACGGGAGAGGGTTAAAAGTCTAACAATCGTCCAGACACTGTTCCTGCTCGGTTCCGACAACAACACGGCGCCACCACACACTACCGATAATATTTCGTTCAACCAAACTCTTTATGGCGTCCCCCCGAGTGTGAACAAAGAACAAAGATTGGGTTAGCCTTCTCCCACATGAGCGAAATATGTCGACGAATATGTCACACGGTTGGTGTCGAGGGCAGATCTACTAGCTGGAAATACTGCTTCGTTCGCTCACCACGATGGAACACCCGGTGAAGGTAACATCTTCTTTGAACGTAGCTGTGCCCCCCGCAGACACGCTCAGTGCAGCACCAACCCGATCCTGGTCGATGACGGCATGTAACAGTTAGTACGACGACACCCTTAACTGACATTTGAAGAAAAAAATAAACGCTCTCGGATGAACATCCCGTGCCCCAGGTACACAACGAGACATACTGCAATTTTTTTTTGAAATTTAAACGATTTTGGGTTAAGGAGCCCAGTCAATCGGAAACCGTTAAAGCCACAAAGTGATACCTCAATTGCAGCACGCCTCTACCAGCGTCACAGGCGAAAAACTCATCACCTCCCGGCTACTGTCATCCTGACGGCCGATATCGATGCGTGCTCGTGATTAAAGTCCTCGAAAGCTGGATCAAGGCCGTTCCCCCTTTAAATTTGACTCAACGTGAGATGACGCCGACACACATTCAGCATCGCTACAAATTTTACCCCGGGTACAGTAGAGACACATAAAGCAGGGAAAAGTCCTTGGATACTAAGACGTTGCATGACGCAGTGGTGAGCAGACAGACTAAAGCGCTAGCGAACAAAAGAGAAAATAGAGCATCTTCGGGTGTTTGGTCAATAGCTGTTCGTTTATGGGGACGCGACGCGCTCAGGCTCGAAAAGCAGATGGTATGTGTGGACCAGGTCTGTTCCGTTAACAAACCGGGTGTTCGCGCAGTACGTCCAATACTATTAGAGTGTCCACCACCCACGTCCCCGGGTGTACAGTGGGTAACACCAGCTACTAGAATGGCCAATTTTTAGGAGACCCCCCGAGCTTACACTCGTATATTCGCTTTTTACGGGGGGATTCTTCTTGTGAAACGAAATATCTATTAATAGTGGAACGCGCGACAGTATACATCAGCGAATTACCATGAAAACCAACAAGCAGCGGGAATTGTGCACCCCATGCACGTTAAAATTGAAGGGAATGTACACCGAGGGGAAAGGGGACAGACCTTTGGACACGGGTTGTCCATAAGGTGGTTGAGGATAAAACCGCCAACGAGTTCAGATGGAAAACGAATAGGATGACAACATTAATACATTATGAATATGCCAAACATGTGTATGGGTATGTATTTACATATCAATAAGTAAAGTATGCACTTGTTAATTTTTTGGCATGCTGTTCTCCGGCGGCCGAGGGTCTTTTCTCGCACTTTCGGCTCTGTGGTTCGTGGGTACATTACGACGCATACATGTCTGGATCCCGGCCGAGCTCCGTGGCGGTACTGTGAGCATTCAACGTCGCTAAGCTGGCTCTTATTTTAAAGATGTTGCGTTCCCCCTCCGTGAGCCGAGTAGGTGCACGGAAAAACCCACCGTTTTTTGTTATTTTTAAATAGCCCGCTCCCTCTCAAATCTTTGTACTTCGAAATATTCACTCTGCACGACAACACTAGCACGTCCAATGAAACAGTCAAACTCACATCGTCGGACCTTATACCAGGTATACGAAGCATACAGCAGCAGCAAAAGCAGTTATGTAACGCATACCTGTACGTATCATTAGAACGCCTGTGTCACCCCTTTTCGACTTGCGACGCCCCCGGGATATCAACTCAACCCCATCCCCAAAGGGAACCTTCTATATACTATGTGATATTGCTGGCCCCTTCGCCCCAATGGCGGAGGGGCCATAATTTGGAACGTATATTACTTGTATGAGATATGTATGTGCGCTGTGGTCGGTATGTTTGAGGCTTGAGTATTGCTTGCGCAACTTTAAGCACACACCCTGTCACAGCCCTGGCTGCCAGCTAGAGACTTTGGTCGAAAGTAATCAATGTAACCAAACCGCGCGTGGTATCACATACTTCTGTCAAAAATTAGCTCCAATGACCAGCGTATATTTCCTGTCATTCTGGGAACAACGTCCGTTGGATCACGTTTTCGTTGCCTGTGGGAACGTGCCGGTGTCGTACTTACTACTTGCCTTCGCCAGCCTTGTCAAGCACGTGGGTCATCTATCCACGGGGTGGTTTGAGCATGCGAGGGCAAATAAAATGAGTAGCAATACACAGAGCATTACTGCTGTATATTCACAGAGATGCCTAGCTTCAAAATGGGTTTCTTTGCGTACGACTTATGACGCGAGATTGTATCAGCGCTTTGCACTTCAGACTCCAACGATTATATTCCTGTCAGACCCTCGCCTGCGCGTTGTTCACGCGTACCAGTATGGCGCAGGCTGTGGACTCTGTACTTCTTTCACCATGCTGCACCAGACCTGGGCAGTGAGGTGGATATACATACATGGCTTGGTACAGCACACAGCGCAGAGCAGAGGTCAATTGGAGCTCTCGACGAATATATTCGCGAAACCGTCTTGTGGATGCCACCGACCTGGAAACATCGAGTGTGTGCCTATTACATCAATATATCGATAGTGGTTGGTGTACGGCTGCAGCTGTTCTGTTGCTGTAAGACTGCTGTATACCTGGTACCTACTATAGCAGCTCACTTTGCCAACAATCTCGCCGACGTTTCGTCACACAAGAAGGGGGTAGTTTCCGGAAGGTCTTCTCACTGGGAAAGAAAAACAACGGGATTTGGTTTTGGCAGCCCGACAAACAAACTACAAGGTAGGCATTTTCAACTGATACACATTCTCAAACCCATTAACACGATGGAGAGGCCCGGAGTGGCATGGAAAAAAATGCGCGACCGTCGTCGACGTAGTCGACGGTGACATAGCCAAGCCTATGCCGTTGACCCTGTTGCTTGCGGTGCTCTACATCGCTCTCGCACGAGGTGAGCCATTCAACACTAAACCCAAGGTATCAAAATACCGAAACAAACCGCGGGTTATAGATAGTAGTGATATACATGCACTGCGGCGGTAGCAGCCTGCACAAATTGTCGAGTTAAGTCGCTTGGAGTGGAAAACAAAAAAAAAAACATCGCACAGAATGCATTCGATAGTTTCGCCAATCGCACCTCCCGCGTCTCCTCGCTTTGCCATTGAAGGTTAGGTGCCGAAACCACCAATGACGAGCCGGACTGCAAACTGAGTCGAATGTTTTCGAGTTTTAACTCGTCAAGAGACGACGTTAACTCCAAGGTGCTGTCATTCCTTACCCGGATGTAGGTGTTGGTATCGCATGATATCTGGACGGGGAGAAACAAGCGTGAGGGGGAAAGTTTGAAACACAAAAAAAACACAGACAGGGTGAAGCGTCATCCAAGTATGGCATTGAACAGCAGGTAAGCCTAATCACAACGGGGGGCAGCTTCCTTTCATCATGACACGAGCTCTTCTAAAAAAGATTCCCGGTTCACCAAACAGCACAAGAAGATCTGTGGTCAACCGACGGTTATCTCATACGATCGTCGCTTTCACTCAACTGGGTAGTAACTGCTCTTTCGAGGGAAATAATCGAGTGTGATGTACAAAACAGTGATAAAAGCATACAGCCCAAAAGAGAGATGCACATTGAAAGTATACCGGCGGGTAACGGCGACAAGGATGGTGTTTATGGTCCAATACGTGCTCGAACGTTCTTATATGCAATTCATTCCAGAGGAAATACGTCGTGTTCTCTACGCCGTAGCTACAGTTCCATGCTGACCATGTCCACTCCAGAAATCGAGTGAAAACAACTGACTTTACCGCGGTGCTCTCCTGACTCCAAAAACGGATGACACATACCACAGTGGTTGATCCTCGTGGGAGACGCACCACCGTCGACGCGGTGGACATCGAGGGTCCGCTACAAGTGCAGTGAGGAGTGAATCTACCAATAATAGAGCTGAAGGGATGGTACCAGGTATTACCCTTGTACACCAAAGCGGCAATGGACGGCACAAAGTCATTTGGAACCTGACTAGTCTATTTCAGGCCGGACACCGGAGATCCTTGCCGTTTTCGGATAAAAACTAAAATAACCGACACAGCATTTATGTCCCGCGAAGAACCAATCCATTGACCAACCCATCCCTACGCAACTCATTACGGAAGAGCTTAGTGATAGGAGGACGCTTTCGAAGTCGTATTAGTTAACTCCGTCTCGGTGTATTGCATGAACTGCCATCTCAGTTATCTACACCCCCTTGCTAGTACAAGAAGTCGTACTCTCTCGCCGCGAAGCAAATAACAATAGAGCCCGTGCCCACGAAACCGCCCTCGCAAATACGAAGTCGTGCTTCGGGTCATCTTCGATATACAAGCACATTATCCAATGCATACATGTGGGGTCGCAGAGGAGTACTTTAACGGGGGATGGTTGTTTGTACGTTGCGCGCTGAAGTAGAGTGAGTTATACATAATTGTCGCAGATGGAGTCTTTAAATCGGGCAATTGACAACTTATTTTATATATTAGATGCAGGCTGCTTCACTCGACAAGTCCAAAATATTCTCCACCGCGAATCTTGATTGCAATAGATACTCGAAAGCCATAAATTTGGTATCGTACTGACCCCCATAATAAACCGTGTAAGAGGGTTGACATTATCAGATTTTTAAACAGAGGCCCGGGGATGCGGCTAGCGGCGAAAATGTGTCTACACCAACCATATGCCTTTAAACAGGCCGAAAACAGTCAGTTTCCAATGCAAGAAAACAATACGATATCTATCGCTTTTATATTAATGGACGCGTCGGTTCCAGGTACTCCGAGGCATGCCTGTACAAGTTTCCGTGCAATTTGTCGAAAAACTGACTGTGTTGAGTCGATATCTAGTAGGAGAGTACGCCCCGAAGTCGACGTAACACTGAAACTAAGTAATTACGTTTCAGTGCAGCAAATTGAGCCATTTTTGCGCACAAAAGCCCCAACGTTCACAACGTTTTGTCGAGACAGACCCTGAAATTATGTGCACGTGTTCTATTTCACCTTGTCGAAGCATTACACAATGGGGTTTGGTTTGTATTTTTTGTCGCCAGAAATTTGCGGTCTAAGGAGGCCTAAATATCGCCAACTAGAAAGAATCACGAAATATACGTCGAAAAAAAACAAAAACAAAAAATATCCCATTAGGTAACGGCTGGGCAGGGACTTATAGAACACGACTGCAAACAATCAGGTCTTGTCTCGAAGAAACGGCGTGCACTTCGGCCGGGGAAAAACATGGCACATTCAGCGTGAACCAGCCAGTACGTACCTATTTCATTTGGTACACCGCCTCCCCCCCCCTCGGGCCGTCGTTACACCTTGATAGTGAACACCAGGTATGGTATATTGGCGGGGGATTGGCCGTGGCGCCTAGAGCCAACCAACCGACCCCAACCGTATGATTAATAGGTTGATTTGTCCGTATCGGGCTGTTGTGTCTTGGAAAGGCTCCCGGTTGGCTGCGCCGCTTATTAGATACCCCTTCGTAGCCAACCAGAGTGCGTGCCGTATAACAAGTAAGAAAACACACCCGCTCCGACGATTTTCATATCAGATTTTCTTCAAAACCACGGGTGGGTGCATCCACAACGGAGATGACAGCTTTGGAAGTATCTCGTTGAGAAATTTTCATCGATGCGGCGCATGACGTTGGCACCCCTTCCCGCTTTATAGCGAAAACCACCTTTGGAATTACTCTGAGGGGGTTCGAAATTTACCGTGTCAATCGGTGCATAGGTATCTTAGAAATATATCTACTGTTTCTGGCGGTATGCTTGTACGGTACTACCATTCTATCTAATACTAGGTTTATGCTTGGCGGGCAACAGAAATACTGACAAAAACAGAAACAAAGGGGGTTCTGAAGCGCGCGCAAGAGGCGAAAACAACCAGGGGCCAGTACGAAAACCCCGACTTTCTTTATGCAAACCGCATGTGATTTAGAGAACCGCTGGCAATCTACCATAGTTTGATGACATGACCACAGCGGTAACCGAGACCCTACTGTCGGCTGCGGCGGATATAGCGCCCCCTACTAGGCGCAAGCAAGTACCGAGGGGTTGGTGT
>JAYJMJ010000236.1:621293-634700 GCA_036873875.1 Laminaria ephemera
CACAATAGCTGTGAGATCTAGGATTTCGTCGAAACTCATATTTGCAAGCTGTGTGTGATACTCCGATCGCGCGTGTTATTCTTTTCTCTCGTTTTTCTTTCTGTCTTCCTTTTTATATTTTTTTTGCTCCTCGGATTTGTACATTATTTGGTTTCCCTTAGTGGCATGCGGTATAGTCGGTCTCAGTCACGTCTGTCTATTGAAACGTATGTGCCAGTACGGGCCTAATACGTACGTACGCTGACTTCCGACTTCACTTTTACGTATTTTTTTGGCGGATGTATGACTTGCTTCATCTATGATATATACGCGTACGTACCACTTTTGATTTGTTTTGTTTTTTTTGCCTGGGGTATTCTTCCACTCCAGAGTGGCTGGAGCCAGTCCTGCGACCGCGGACTCGATTATGAGAGTTAATGAGAGAACAACAACAACAACAACAACAAAAACAGCACCTACCCTATCTGCAGCAGCAGCAGCGGCGGCGGCGGCGGCAGCAACAGCAGCAGCGGCGGCGGCGGCAGCAGCAGCAGCCCTAGCAGCAGCAGCAGCAGCAGCAGCCGTGATGGTGCTCGCCGTGCAAGGGGGGACATGCTTGGGTCAGTGGGGACAAATAGAGAGAGAGAGCGGGGCCATGGCGATGCTGTTCGAGATAAGCAACTTTTACAAGCTGGGTGGGAAGTAGGAGTATTGCCAAGTAACACGATACGAAATGAACAGTTGTTGCGACGACAGTGGCAGACACGACACCCAGGAAGCGGCGGGCAGGTCAACAGATAGGTAGGAGTGCACCTTTATGCCTTAGCAACAACCTTACACTATAACACTCATTCTAGTTTCCAAACTGCAATATCTACAGCAGTACAGTAGTAGCGGCATGTATGATGAGCTTCAGGGTGGTTCTATTTTATAAAACATATTTCAAATACGTCAGCTGTGAGTTCTACCAATTGAATGGTCGATACTCAACTTTTACAAGCTGCGTACTACTTCGGCCGCGCGTTTATATAGATATATTCCCCGTTGAGGATATAGGTCAGTGCCTCCCCTGGATGCTGCCAGGGTGAACAGGACAATTTTACTTAGGGCGATTTCGGTCCATAATCATTCTGCGCACTGATACCATATAACCCGTATGGAGGGGGACAAAAGCTGAGAATAACATCTGGTATTTCGTTCGTTGAAACTATTATGCTAAACCCCTTTTATTTCATTATTCGTATTAATAGATTCCGTCCTTTACCCTTTTTTTTTTTTTTTTTGCTCCCAGGCCATTTAGTATCTTCGCAGTTTTTTTTTCTCTTATCTCCTTCCCTAGTCGTTACTCAGATCCGGGGTCACTTGCAGGCTCTTCTTCCCCTACTACGGTACGCGCCTCAACTTTTATCGCTAGAATAATTCAGCACTTGCTTCCCTCGTCGACTCGAGTCGAGTTGTGCTTACCCACGATATGAAGCGCTCTCGGCAGTTGGTGTCTCAGAAATAAATATTTCCATACCGAGATTCGAACCCCTGACTCCAACCTTAGTAGTCTTCGAGGGCAACCACTTGACCACCTGGGCGATAGCAGATAATAATGCCATGATATACAAGGTACCTGGTATGTACATGCGAGATCTTGGAAACGTGCATCGATCTCCCTTCGTATAAGTCTCACCTCTGTTCAAATCTGCCGACCAAGAAGGAGCAACGCAAAGGATGCGTCTTCACTTCAGACCGTTGTGTTCGGGCACGTCAGCTAATGGCGAGAGATACGTATACGGAGGCGCGAGGTGCTACTCGTATCACATCGGGGTTTTCGAGATTTTCAGGCTTCAACGATTTGGTTTTATGAGGAAATCGGTGGCGTATGTGTTCGGGGATGGGGGACGGGTATCCCTTTGTACGACGCAAGGGGACGAGCTGCACACATCAGAGCTTGGGCGTGAAGGCGTGTGGTATCTACAACGAACCCCCGCAGACTGCCGTAAGTCCGGCCGTGTACCACCGTGGCCAGCGGGGACTGCGTTGCTGGCGTGAGAGAGCACCACCTGTCGAGGTGCGAGTGTTGGCGTTAGCTACGAGTTCGACCAGTTTGAGTGGCCGATACACCATTTTGCAGGCTGCGTGATACGTCGGCTGCGCGTGTCCCATGTTCTCATATCAATAGAACGTGTGCGTTGTACGTTGTAGGGAACATTCGACGGCCACCGACCATGCTCGATGATCGCGGGTGTTGTGTAAACGTGTGGACTCTACGGGAGTCAGCCCACCATGTGGCGACAGACTTCGCGCTGAACTACTGTATGATACATAAATGAGTGGCCCGCTCTAGGACCCCACTCCGACGGCAAATGCCGTAAATGTCGTGTATTGACAATGCAGCATACGCCGATGGGCCGTATCTGCCCAGCCCTTCGTAAGCTGGTTTGGAGAGTGCCGTACGCTCACTTGATGTAGGGTAGCATACCATACAAGTAAACACTCGCAGAGGCCGCTGCTGCTGCACGAGCAGGGTAGAAAAACCACGGCAGTACTGCTGCTGTACGAGAGAAACGAGGGTGTGTCTGGAGGCGGTCGGGCACGGCTCGCTAGGGCATACTGTTTCACGGGGTGAATGCGCACATTCGCCATTGTCCCTACAGTAGCCAAGACGCAAAATACGTAACGATGTTCGATTCTTATTCGCAACAAGGTCGGTGCGGGCAAAATCGTCACTGTTGCTGATGGCACCAGCCGACTTCGTCGTTGCTCCCGAGCGATTGCTACCCCAAGTAAATTCTTAACAGTACCAAAACATGGAATGGTCATTGGCGTTGGAGCAGCTGCTGTTGCTGCTGTTGGTGTCGTTGTGGCCTTTCATGTGCAAGACTCTTCCCATCCAGTTCAGGGTGGCGGGTGACAGTGCACATGCTATTCGTTCACGACTGCTTCCAGCCATATCGGTTTTACACTATAGTTCTCACATGGCGTGGTCTACTGTAGATTATCCCTTGCCTTTTTCTAAAGGCCACACAAAATTTATGCGTTCGTTTACTACAGTGTCAATGTAGAGCGAAACTAATCCTCATAACTGCATCCAACTACTCTTTCTGAGTTGGTGGTTGTTGTGTTGGTAGATACATGTGGTGCGCAGTGGTGTGTTCGACCTCACTAGCTGCAACAGCAGCACAGGGCATTGCTGCTAAACACACATAGCCTCGGCAGCACCAACCAGCACTTCATTGGTTAAGCAGCAGTGATGGCAACAATGAAATCAGCAGCAACAGCACAGCAGTCACGGCAGCAGTGCACTCCTTCTTGTTTGGTGACTGTGGGGGTGAATTCGTACGTTGACGGGCTCAAGCCTCGGACGCCCTGCAAACAGCGGTCTGGGGAATTACTTCAGTGAAAATCCAACGTTTGAGATATTGTATACAGGAACTCATAGCCAATATCCCAACGACTACAACAAGCACAGGCACAGCGCAAAACATATCATCCTACGAGCTCTTCCCGCCCGTACCCGGTCCGAGATAGGTGTGCAGGTTGGGTCCTACTCATTAGTCAGCGCCGGCAAGACTTTTGAAGCCAGTATTCACCCTTGATTTGTAGTGCATGCACTGTTGTTGGGCAATTTTGATTGCAGCCAAGAAGACGCAAATCATATCTCGCATGGTCAGCACACGCACAGAACATAAGTTGAGGACTCACGAACTCGGCGCGCGCAACACCGAGCCCCTTCAGTGTGCGATAGAATGCCCATCGTCAGCAGGGGGGTGCCTTCTTCTTATTGTACTCGTAGCAGTTTAAACAGCCTCTCTCTGCTGTTGTGGAGTACGGTGAAATCGTATTACGGGTAGCTGGGTTTAAGGCCCCGAAACTTGACCCGCGACGACACCGCCTCTTTCAGAATGGACTGTGGTTGCATCGAAGCCGGATCGCATACAGACGTTGTTGTTGTTCGTACCGCCTGAGACTTTAGCCATGTCGCCATCGGTGCCGTTTTCGTATTCCGCGCTCTTAAACGTTGGTCGAAATTTACGCGAACAACCTAACCCAACGAATCGTGCTCCACATTTTGATACCGATGAATACGGCACCCTGCAACAGTTATATTTGTGTTAGGTCATGTTTTATTCGTTCACCCCCCCCCCCCCCCCCCTTGTCGCAGACACACTCCTTCACCCGAGGTTGATATCCGGAGATTTATTTCAGAAACCGAATGCCTCTATTGCCTCGTTCGGCCGGCTGTCGGTGTTCTTCCCCTTCAATGAACTTTACGTTTTGCACTTGGTATCTGGTTTGAAAGTTCAAGAGGAATGAGGGAGCGCTTCTTTGTGAAATTTTCTCTTGCCCGAAATTCTGCTCGAAATCGAAATGCAGTTTCAACTACAGTACACCCCATCTACAATACTATCGCAGGGAAGGCCATTTTTCCTTACGGCAGCATGGAAGAAACATCAAATATTTTATACGATCTGCGTCGGGGTACATGATTCATGTGAATTATTGTGCTTTCTGATGGTCTGTACGAGTGATCTGTCTATCGACGAGCATCGAATTTGACGAGACGGTTTTGGCCCTTCCTAGCCCTCAGTCGTCCTACTAGGGTATTTTTTGATAAGACGGGGGGAAGTCGGTGCGTCCTTCGGGCCACGCACGGTTCTAATATCCCGTCTCGTAGGCTCTGTGATATTACGGAGTTTTCGCGTCCATGTGTTGACATGGTCGCATGAGCTACGGTTTGTATAGTATGATGTGTGGTGATTAATCCAAACACGAAATGAGGACAAAACCGTTTCAGAATGTCCAAAACTATCCGACCCGTCGGCAACGCTCCCGTCATGGAATTATATATGTACAAGTAGATCATATCAGCAATCATCGATGGTCTCACGTGGTATGTGTGGCAAGGGTGTTGTGCTTGAATCAGCACTCAGTTGTGATATTGTTGATAGGAACATCGCAATGTGCCGTGTTGCAACTCATTCTACTAGTGGTATAGTCCCCAACTCGTAGTCGCATCCGTACCTTGAGTGGCTGCATTTTGTGTCTCCTATGGGTTCTGCTTGTGCTTAGAATTAGATTTTTTTGTGTGTACAAATGTTACAAGGCTTTACTTCGGAGTTATCACAACGAGGGTGACACGAGAAGTAATAATATGGTATGCACCCGCGGAAAAGTCTCCCTTTCGGAGAGGCCTCATGGCGGTTGTTATGCAAAGAACGCCATAACAACGTGAGTTTCCGTTTCTGGTAAAATACAAAACTGAATACCAGTAGTCTGCAGCAGTAGATAGTCATATACTTGGAAGTATGTTGGCCTAAGTTATGTCCCAGTCGATATAGAAGGGGGTGACGGCAAATATGCTAGTCTGGTGCTTTAAAAAGCAACAGCACTACGGAGGGTGCGTTCTACTGTAGACTGTTATTATAACATCTAAACGTAACGATGCTTTGATATTTTCCCGAAAAAACACAGTCTGCCTTTCACTGTGCCTGTTGCTTTCCTATGCATTTGTGCCAGGTAGTACGTAGGCGTCCCCTGAAGTTCAATTGTACGCTGCGTACCTATTGAGATCGATGTCGTAGATTCGAACCTCTCAAGAGACCCTTTATTTCAAATTGACAGGCCGAAAGTGCGAGAGCGCGAGTTGGCGAAATTCGATGCAAATCGATCTGATTAAAAATATGAAAAATGGGAATGCAGAACCCTCTGTATGTGCGATAACAATAAAGGCACGTACTGGGGGGGGGAGGGAAGACGCCGGTGACCACGGCGTGTCCAGATAGTTGCGGACGGTAAAACCTCTTTCGAGTTCAGCTGGAAAGTAAAAGTGATAAAATAGAAATTAAAAAGAGGTGTCTCGAGTGTCCCGTAGTACGTGCGTATGATCTGTACTATTCTCTTGATTCTAGCCTGGAACAAGCAGCCGGTGTCAAAACATTGCTGCATTCTGTAGTTGGGCACAGCACGTCGCAGCAGGCGCACATGAGGCGTTCCAAAGGATGTGCACAGCAAACAAACAATAAACTCGACATCCAGCTCCCCCAGCAGTGCAGATGCTGATGAGGCTTCTTCCTATAATGTATCTCGTACGGAGTATCACTCGTTCGCAGAACAGAAGCACGCGCATAGTATCGTAGACGGCATGCAACCACGAGTACCTTCGTACTGCAATAAGTCTACCGCAGTACCAATTATGAAAATAATTAACGACAGCCTTTCCACGTACAGTCAACTACGGTAGTAGCGGAAGGTTGTATCATACCACGGATCGCCGGCAACAAAAACACCACCAGATCTCCGGTCGGGGTGATACAAAAACCAACATGAAAAACAACCCCAAACGTGTATTAATAGTCTAGTCTACTACGAGTATAAAGTACGCATCGGCAATTTTCAAAGTCAGAAACGTTAACCCGGGTATAGTACTTGAATCCATTGCATTAGTTCGGCCCTCTGGATGAGTTGCTAATGGCTGAATGGGACAAGTACGTACAGTAGTTAGTTAGTTACTGCATCAAGCATCAAGCAGCAGCACCGACAGAAGCAATAGCTGAACCAAAAATTCTACGAGAACAGAGTGCAGCACAGCATCGAAGCGTCACCTAGAAACTATCTTCACGGGCCAAAGCGGGTCATACAGTAGAAACTTCTGGCAGCTCATTTGGTGCACCAGCTAGTACTCTACCTGCTGGCATAGGGCCGGGACATGCTAGACATCCGACTGGCAGGGGTGGTCGTTGTACGTAAAACAATATGTCTGTTTTTTTCGGCATTATCTGACCCAGGGCTCGGTACAACCTAGCACAACCCAAAGACGAGACTTGGAAATGGGATGCTATAATACCGGCTTACCGTGTCCCATCGTGATCCCGCGGCATTTGTCACGGTATTTCTGGCGCAACGAGATTGTATGTGACCCAGAACATTTGGGCATCCCACCCGTCGGTGGGAGCGTATAGGATTCGGACGCGGGCCAGTCAGCTATACTGACCACCGTATTTATTGATAGAGACAACTGCTGCCTATACATACTATCAAATTGAGCCAATAGGCTGCTTGAAGAGCTGTCTACCAGCTGGACTGTTTTCGAAGAGCTGTCTAGTAGTCACGAAGAGCTGGCAGGTAACACTGACTCCATTCTTTGTAAACGTAATGAGGTTTATATCTGGTACCAGGTGACATCAATAACATACCACAATTTTTTGTATGTTTTCCGTTCTTGTACTGCTGACAAGGCATCCTGAGAACAACTAAAAACAACTCTACGAGAGAGTTTGATAGATTTACTCGTTCGTGCAAGTACTCGTACATAAATTTTCGTACGAAATGCTGGCAATTCATGGCTTGGTCGTGTCTCAGGTACATGGAAAGTTCAAAACATCTGTGTGTCTGTGAAGGGAAGCACCATGCAGCTATTTAATGTGCTGTATCACGACTGAAGCCGGTTTTATCTCTTGGGCCAACCCTTCTCAGGATTTTGACAGATCGCATACAGCTCGCGCCAACAAGAGCGATATATCTGTTTTCTCACGTCCTCCCAAAAATCACACAAAACACCACATCTCCTGCCACACAGGCTCGTTTGATCACGCGGTCCGTGCGTGATCTCAGCAATTTGAATGAGCCTATTGTAGGGCATATTTCGGCGGTACCTCGGTAGTGGAAGTCACCGACTTGGCCAATACTGTCCCTATTCTCGAGGTTGGAAAGGACCGAACCTGTTTCTTGGTCGGATTGTGTTCTACTAGGCAAGCACCAACACTGTTGACACGAGCAACCAAACCGCACGAGAACTTGATGGTATTCATGTATAACGACACCAATCACACTTGTGCCATTCACTGCTGACAACTTCCCGCAAGGCAAGATCGCCCTCTAGGCTCATCTATCGTAGATGCGATTTGCCCACACTCTCTGCGGTTTTCAGCTGAAGATTTTATGATCGAACCAGTAATTATTTAACCGACCTCTCATTGGTCCTGGACTCCGGCCGCATGGCGTTTTGATTCTGCAGCCAAAGCATCAATTGGTTGGTTTTTGAAAAAACATTGACGAGGGACAACGGACTACACCCAGCCCATATTTTCGTATTCGCCCTTCATCATCACGAGCAGAGCGGGTTCTTAAGTTTTCCGGCGGCGACAAGTAGCAAGGGCTTTTTTCTTGCCTCGTGTGCCCAGGTTTCGATTTTCCGTGTCCAGCCTACGAGCTGACCTCCCAAAATGAACACTTAAACCAGTTTGGGACGCACAAACACAACGCCCAAAGACAGCAGATATTTGGAATGGGCTGGATTGGGTTGCGTTGGCGTTAGCTTGGGTTGGAATTGGTGGGAATGTTTTGCTTGCCACCGACGTATGCAGTTGAGGACAGCTACAAATGTAGATCATAGCGAGGTCCTAGCGAGAGCTTAAGTATATGCGTTTTAGCGAGAGCTACGTTTTAGCGAGAGCTACAGTACATGCGTCTTATATGTGAGAGTCACATAGTCTCTGCAAAACGTACTTGCTTCACTGTGGCTCTGCCGCCGTGGGGGCAGAGGGTGCACTTATCGGTGGCTTCTTGTGTTGGGTTTTAATCCCCTACTCTAGTCTAAACCTTTCGCAAGATACAGAATGATACGTACACATGGTATGCGTTCACCACTACCCTCGCATATTTGGTTTTCCTAGTGAAGTAGTTGCGTGGCCACTCATTGAAGTGCTTATCTCCCTCAGCAACGTTTCATGGACGTGATTTTTCATGAGCAACTCAAGTGCAGGGCGTAACTACACCGTGAACCAATTCTACTGTGTGTTTACGTTAGCCACGTGTTCAGACGCAAAATTGACAAGAATCAAGTTGACATTTGCCGTCGAATCAACTCGTCCATCCCATGTGTCCAGAATGCGAGCGTTGTAGGGTTTATGTCATCGATAGAATACTCTCTATGGCGTCCAGAGCGTTAACATGCACTCGACGATTTTAAAGACCAAACGAAAATTACTCCTTTTTGTAGAAACGTCAATCATCTGCCATTTTAGTTTTTCTTCATACGACTACTTGATAATTCTCATTGGGTAACATACGTTTTTATTATTGAATGAAAAACAAAGCAATCGCTTCTAGTAACTGGTGAAGGTATATTCATTTGGAGCAACATTTCAGTAGGCTGCTTCTGCTTTATCCGTAGATACATCTTTTGTCGTGCTACAAATCAATGCCTATACTTGATTTTCCGTGCCCGGGAAAATACCTGGTGAAATATATGCGGCATACCAAGATTCGAACAATTGGCCCATTCTATTGAAATTTGCGTGATGATCATGCTAGGGCTAGAATCGTACTACAGTAGTAACTATACCTGGGAAACCATGTTTGGCATGCCGACATTCGAACCAGTGACCCATGCTGTTGAAATTGGCTGAAATGCCGTGATATCTCGCTCTCTTGTTGGACATCCTCCGTATCAGCTACCTGCATACCGAAGGTTGCACATAGGGCAACTTTGTTTCAGGTCAACTCAACGCCTCTTTGCTGTGTCCGCGTTTTGTCCTGATTTTCCCTAGCAGGTAACAGACATTTCACCCGCAGCAACTGCAGTGGAAATGGGGCGTTGCTCCCATATCTCTTGCACGAAGCGACCAGGGTTCAATGTTGTGGGCTGCAAAACGCCAGCGTTCTGCAAGGAGCATGCTGAGGAGAGCATGGTGGACGTTGCCTCCAGACGTTGCCGGCATGACTCCTGCATGAAGCAACCGGCATTTAATGTTGAGGGCGCCAGGATAGCTGTGTGCTGCAAAAGCCATGCTGACGACGGCATGGTGAACGTTCACGGCAAACGTTGCTCGCATCCTTCCTGCAAAAAGCGGCCGCACTTCAATGTCGAAGGCACCAAAACGGCTGAGTACTGCAAAACTCATGCTGACGACGGCATGGTGAACGTTATCTCCAAGAATTGTTTGAATGCCTCCTGCACGACGCGACCTGTGTTCAATGTCGCGGGCAGCGCTACGGGGGCGTATTGCGAGCAACATGCTGGTGAGGGCATGGTGGCCATCCGCGGTGGTAGGCGTTGCTCGCATGATTTCTGCATGAAACGTCCAACCTATAATGTCGAGAGCAGCAAGACAGGCGTGTACTGCAAAGGCCATGCTAAGGACGGTATGGTCAACGTTCGCGCCAGTCGCTGCTCGCATGAGTCTTGCAAAAAACGGCCGAACTTCAATATCGAAGGCACCAAGACCGCGGCGTACTGCAAAAAACATGCTGAGGACGGCATGGTCAACATTACATCCAAGCGGTGCCGGAAGAACTCCTGCATAAAGCGACCGGTGTTCAATTTCGAGGGGAGCAAGCCAGGGGTGTACTGCAGTCAGCATGCTGAGGACGGCATGGTGGACGTTAGTAGCAGGCGTTGCTCGTATGCCTCCTGCATGAAGAACCCGAGCTTCAATTTCGAGGGCTACAAGATACCGGTGTACTGCAAAGACCACGCCGACGAAGAAATGGTGGACGTTCGTGGCAGGCGTTGCCGGCATGACTCTTGCACGAAGCAACCCGTGTTCAATGTCGAAGGCACCAAGACGCCGGCGTACTGCAATTATCACGCCGAAGACGGCATGTTGAACGTTCGCACCAAGCGTTGTTCCCGTGACTCCTGCACGAAGCGACCGAGGTATAATGTCGAGAGCAGCACGACACCGGTGTACTGCAAGGAACATGCTGACGAGAGCATGGTGAGCGTCACCAACAAGCGCTGCTCGCATCACAACTGCACGAGGGCTACCAGATGGGGCGTGGCAAACGATATTGCGCCCACTGTATGCGGCCGACATAAGAGCGACATCACGAGCGGCCATTTGATCAGCTTCAAAGCCCTGTGCAAGACAGTTGGTTGTACCAAAGAGTCCCGATGGGGACTCATCGGGAGGCAGCCTACCCACTGCCCGGAGCACGGCCCTCTCGCGGACGGCCTCGTCTGCACTGTTACGACGAATCGAAGTATGAGAAGGTTTGCCAGCGTGTCGGAAAGCGCCACATTGAGATTTGCGTCTCTCATAAAGACTGAGATAAGCTGTTGAAGTGGTTCGGATTCAACCGGGACATTGTTTGTGGCAGTCTAGTTATCCCTGCTGACTCTCGACAGTCATTAAAAACTAGCAAACATGTGCATGTTCGGTTGGGAATATCTTTTTTTAGAGTGAGCAAACCTGACAACTGACTTAAAAGCTATGTATTGGTGCGTTGACGGCCATCTTGCTAGATGGGCGTTCGACGGGGGCGGGCGGAAGGCAGATCGGGATGGTGGGCCCGACTCTGGTCAATACCGGAGATTGCGGAGAAGCCGTTGTGACCCGTTGGTCGCAGAATATCATCGGACTGATTTGGGTCACTCTGACGTAAACGTTATTACAGTACAATAGGTATAGATACTTCCTGGTGAATGACGGCTGTCTCGCGCCACCAGCGAGAGGCAATGCTACCGCTTGTCACGCATGCTACGGTAGAAATGCAGACTTTTTTTTTCTGAGGCTCCTCACTTGAGGAGGTCTATGCCTCTCCCAAAAACTGATTTGGGGAAAAAACAAAAGCGCTCCCGATGAACAATCCAATGGCCTAGGTATACAACCAAAGACGCATGCTGCGATAGAGGTAGCACGTTTTGGCTTAAACGTTTTCTGAATGACGGGGCTCCTTAACCCCATATCGTCCGAATTTCGTTTTATATTTGCAATGTGTTTCGTTGCCTACCTAGGCCATGGGACTGTTCTTCGGGTAGCACTTACATGTTTCCTCAAATCCGTTTTCGGGAGAGGTGTTTGAGCTTCTCAAGTGAGGAGCCCTCAGAAAAAAAGAGGGCGCACCTCTACCGTAAGCAGTAGACCGAAAGCATTTCTTTTTTAAAAAAAACGAAATTCCGACGATTTTGGGTTAAGAAGCCCCGTCATTCAGAAACAAAAACGCCAAAAAGTGCTACCTCTATCGTAGCACCCGCGTTGTGCAGTGCCAGGGTTGGGCGGCCGCCGTCGGGGGACGCATGCTACGATAGAGGTGCACCATTTGTTTTCTGGGGCTCTTCACTTGAGGAGCTCTGAATCTCACCCACAAACCAATTTTGAGCAAACTGAAAGTGCAACCCGATAAACAAACTCATGGCCTACGTACACAAAAAAAATCAGATTGAAAAACAACAACGACATTGCGACGAATTTTGGGGTAAGGAGCCCCGTCATTCAGAAACAAAAAAAAGCCAAGAAGTGCTACCTCTATCGTAGCACGCGTCGGGGAGTCGCGGGCGACATGTACCTGGTATGTTCTCGGTCGGGTTGATCAACCCTCCCGGCTTGTGTGGACGCCATTTGACAGAACCTACGCCTATGGACTCCTGCGTCAATTACGTGCTGAACTTGACTGCTTTGTTTATACCCCTAATCCCCGGTAGTTCAATAATAAGCCGCGTAACTATTGAGGTGGATCTCGCAGCTTCGAACCCCGCAAGGGACGCTTTCTTTCGTATTGACAGGCCGAAAGTGCTTGTGAGAATTTGCGAAATTCGATGGAAATCAACGATGATCGTAAAAAGCTGAAAAGTCGAAATGCTGAACCCTATGCGCGATAAAAACGAAGGCGCACACCGGAGAGAAGGGAGGATACCTGTGACCACAACTTGTCCACCAGGTCGCTGAGGGTAAAGCTTCTTACATGTTGAGCTGGAAAGTTAATGTGATGATTAAATTAAAAGAAAACGTGTTCCTGGTAGGTGCTCTTACGTTTATTCGCTGATGCCGTCTGTTCTCTGTTGCAGGTAGGTAACTATTGTTCACGAGCGCGCGGCGGCCTGGATCATGTAGCCAGCGAAAATCGCCTTTTTTTGTATAAAAACATGGTCGGCCGTCGCCGTGAAGTCGCGGCGGACGCGGACCCTAGGGTGCGGGTTCATCCTCCCGTCATGGGTTACCGCCAGTTGAGAGGATCCGCGCTTGAAGTATTCTACTTACAAGGGTTATTTGTGTCGAATGTGTTAAATGTGTGAGTGCATAATTTCTTGATGCCGTCTGGTTACTGCACTATACCAGCACACAATTTACTGCCTGACTCTGGAATAGGCACATCTACAGTCGGTTAATTGCTTGCTGCCAGACATCCATACGTTTCTGAAACTCTTGTATCCCGACGTCTGCGAGTAAACCTGTCTCTTGGACGTGATTGGTCCAATGATTTCATGGAAATGAGTATACCGTAATGGGTTCTAATGGTATCGTTCCGGGCTTCCGCTCAGACGAGAACCTTGATGATCATCAGATGCAACGGCTGGAACCCAAGTCTTGCTGGTGCCCACATGGGGGGGGGGGGGTACTCATTTCATGCATAGCCGTAGTCATATGACCATTGACCCACGCATCCCGACGATGCCGGGACGGAGCACGTCGGGTTTTCACCGACCAGGCAGACATC
>JAYJMJ010000236.1:729973-741122 GCA_036873875.1 Laminaria ephemera
GCCATCGAGTCACCGAGCCACAGAGTGAGGCACGGGTCATGGCAAGTTTCCTCCACTCATTCTCCCGCAGGAGCACACTCATATCCCCACTACAATATTCCCTCATCAAGTATGGAACTCCCTAATCTCCGGCGGAACATCTCCGTCGTGAACCAAAGGACAACCAACACACACACACTCAACAACACGCACACAACAACAATACACTCAACAACACACACACACAACACACACACAACAACACACACACACACAACACACACACAACAACACACACACACACAACACACACACACAACACACACAACAACACACACACACAACAACACACACAACAACAACACATACACAACACACACACAACACACACAACACACACAACACACACACAACACACACAATACATTCAACAACACACAACAACACACAACAACACACAACACACAACACACACACAACACACAACAACACACAACAACACACAACAACACACAACAACACACAACAACACACAACACACAACACACAACACACAACAACAATGTACACGGACAGTAGAAAACAAGGGGCGACGGCCAAAACGCAGCAGCGAGTGAGTACGGTTACGTGCGCGCGCATATTCGTGTATGTGCGTTCCATCCTGCACATCCATCCTGCACACATATACGAATATACACATATATACGAATATACACATATATACCAATTTATATATATGTGGAAAGACGATGACGAGAGGAGAATGCCAGCACAACAGCAGTAATTCAGTTTTACAACCTGGAAAGGCACAGACTCTGAGTAAACTGGTTGCTGTCTCCCTCCAGCGTTGCTATCTCTGTTGCTGGAGAGAAGCACAGGCCTATCCATCATGGAGATCTATCACCTATATATTATGCCGTAACAGACATAAAACATACCAGGTAGCATACTACAACAAACGCCTGGTGCATTTTCATCTGGCCCATATGTGTCGCTAACACAACATGATTAGTGCATTAGACGTCCAACAGTCAACAGTGTCATAGCATCTCGCATCCTAGAGGCTGATCACGTATGTTCACCAACGTATGTTCACCCATTTCTTTTGTGTTGTTGGGGGTTGGCAGCATGCTGGCAGGTCGATGCGGGTGATGTCATACAGCTGCTGTACTCGTAACGCTATGATTACGTACCTAATGGCACCAGGCAAGCTTGCAAGTGATTGTACTATTAATAACAACTTGCGTCTAGAGACATATTTGCAAATATATTTCAAATACGTCAGTTGTGAGTTCGACCAGTTGAGTGGTCAACTCTCTTAGTAAATCTACCAAAGACTACATTGCTCCGGTCAATTTCCTCGTGCTCACGGGGCACGCTCGTGCTCACAGGGCACGCTCATGCTCACAGGGCACG
This sequence comes from Laminaria ephemera, assembly GCA_036873875.1. NCBI lineage: Eukaryota > Phaeophyceae > Laminariales > Laminariaceae > Laminaria > Laminaria ephemera. The sequence continues at coordinate 731,369 of JAYJMJ010000236.1, forward strand.
CTCGTGCTCATAGGGCACGAACTCACACGCGAGTGAACATAGGACCCGGGAGTAACTAAAGCGAGTACAATACATCACTGGAAAAATTATGGACATGACGGAATACGGGACGGCAGAGAAAGCAAGGTCACGGCTAACGATGTGGCCGTACGTGCATATTAGAAAGTGGGCAGCTGAGCACGTCGGCACTGTACGGGATTGCACCCAGGAAATTCTCAGGCCTAAAGCACAATCTGGTGCCTGTCTTCCTTCGACATAGGAGACCACAACACGGCTCCAGTAGTCGACCAATCCGTTGAAGGCGAGGACAAGCATGCATACATGACAGGAACAGACCTTGCGGAGCTTCCCTATATGGTTTCCCTGTACGGGTGATGACAATAACCACGCTTCCACAATGTATAGACCTGTCACTCCTAACACAAACAATAAATAGCCTGGTAAGTATTCTAAGACAGAATGACACGTGCACTTATCATTTCACAAAAAAACATTTCATATCCCAGAGACCGCTGTACACATAATTTCGCAACTGTTTGAAGTAGCGTTCAGAGTTGTTAGCAGCATACAGACACCTCTAAGAGGGCTATGCTAGTACATACTGCTGATGTCGGACGCTACTGTTACGTACAAATTACGAGAGTTGATTATAAAAGCAACACGTTGAAAAATTTAATAATGACTGGCTCAGACCCGGAATACGTGGTTACTATGACATCTCCGGTGGAGACAATACGTAGCCACTTCCACTAGGCACACGCCGGTCACAGGGACATTCGAATATAGACCACAACAAAACGAAGGGTTTTACCTCGTGATCTCTGATGTTTCAGTTTGCAGCGCACGCAGAGCCACGCGCAGAGATGGCAGCGACGTGCGGCACTCGACATCGGCAGCAAAACACGAGACAAGTGGGAAGTGGATACCTGGCCCGGAAAGCGAACATACGCGGGGCTCATGCATATCCACAATAATCCTGCATCACGTTCGGACTTCGCTTTCTCATTCAGTTTTTTAGCTGTTGGTGGAATGGAAGGGAAGGGGCTCACGCGAACGTACTGCCAGCTTTTGGATATCCACCTATGCCTTCCAACGACGCCGTAAGTGTCAGGCAGAAATGGAGGTTACGGTCATCAGAGCCACGAAACAAACACACCCCAGAGGCATCTGGGTGTGTTCTCTATTCAGTAGGTATCTATAGCATCATACATTTCTTTGGAGAAAAATGAAAACAAAATTTCAGCAGTTTATTCAGCAGTGCAAACAATGCCAAAAAAGACATGCACAACTGTTGTAGTCTCGCTCGTCTAAACGACGGGAAACTACAAACACCCTGTGTGAGATGCGCTGGGCAATCTACATTGCACGCAAGCGCATCTATCGGATTGGACGCCATGTAACGGATCGGAACGAACAAAGCTGAGGGCTCGGGTCATGATGTGGCAAGTCATATGTGATACATGCATAGGCTACCTGATTGGCAAAGTGAACATGCATAGACTACGAGTATGCGTGTTGACTATGCCTACAGCAAGCATCGGATAAAACCAATGGACTAAACGTCAGCGTAGGCGATGATCGGGGTAGTTCGAAGGTGCGCTCGCGCAAGTGACTCGGAGGAGCCCAGAAAGGGAATCTGATAAATGGTATAATTGATTGCTTGCTCCCAAGGTCGATGATACTGACCAAGGAAGTCGGCAGGATGTGGGTTGGAAAATTGTGCGCAAACACGTCCCGAACTCACTAAGGGAGGGGCCGCAATACACGCGTCCCCTGCTATTACGAAACGCCTCTGTCTCTGTAATATTAAAGCTTAACACTTGCACAGCTGTGGTGTTGTTACACTCATAAATCGTAACACCACTGTGGTAACAACACCACAGCTGTGCAATGCTCTCAACGATCACGGTGAACCACCAACATTGTCTCTGATGCAAATTACAAGCTCGCTCACACCAAACCGTTTTTCCGGGGGCACGCAAGGGTGGATTATAGTTTACACATACGTAACGGGTACCAGCCAAACCGAGAACGTACGCGGATCGACTCCATCGTGACCCTTTAAATCCATCAATCCACAATGAGGTGATGTCAAGGTCCATGCGCAGCCCTCGCCCCCAACGAAGGCGGACTCAGACCATACCATTGTACACAATATCGTCCACGTCAGTGGTCACTTTGCACACGAACGACGCGTGCAAAATACCCCCAAATGGCTGACAGGCTGACTGGCAATATTTAATGTCCGACGGGAAGTGAGTGTCGTCAGCGAGTACTACAGTATTGGCGCTTCCATAAGAGTCCAGCCCACTAGAAATCTAGCATAGAAACTGGAACAAAATGCGAAGTGTGAAACCTATGGGTGGCCTGGCGCCGGGACACCGTGTCCACCAGGAAACTGACTGGTTACGAGTCAACGTGTACCACCAGCAAAAAACACTCTTCAGCTTCGAGATCGAGGATGTTTTCTAAACTCCAAATATTGCAGGCTGTGTGTGATACTTCTATCGCGTGTGTTACGGGGTGTGTATATCGTCACGAACAATATAGGTCGGTGGCTCCCCTTAGTGTTAGCAAGGGTTGGGTTTATTTTGCAAATTGATTAACGACAGGGCGATTTGGATTTAACAAGAACGTTCAATATTTAATCATTCTGTGCACAGAATCTTCCGAAAGACCGCTTTGAGGGAGATATACTCTGACAACTGATTAATTAGTAAAATACGATCTATTAATAATAATGTACTCTACAATTGTTTTGTTCGGCTCCCTTGGTTTTTTTCCACTTTCTGGCAAAGATGATGAGTGATCGACGTTGAAGCTGCACGTTATCGAATGGATTACATGATAATGCTGGACATGTACTAGAACATCGTATATTACTGTATGCACCATTAAGGCCGCGGGAGATCCCATTGAATGTTTTGTCAATTAGGCTCACGTAGGAGTTTCGCCATAAATTGCAAACGACTTGGAAATGGAGATAAGAGTTTTACACGCAAGATTCGCTTTTCTCGGATAAACAAATCTGATGCATATTTTGAGGAAATCAGAGTTTTAACCCCTCTTAGCCCTTATTTTAGCCCAATACTTGACTACCTCAAATGGCGACCAGCATTCCCTGTCTGCCCTTTTTTCGGGTATGCATTATTAGTGTTTCAAACGATCCGCGAACGTCTCAGCTATAGTTTGTTGAGAGTCGTTTCTTCGTACGTGTTGTAGCCATGGTATATACCAACGTGCAAACGGATCAAAACGTGTTTTTTGGAGCAAATTCTCGAATAATATTCGGTGATGCTGGCTGGCAACTTTGACTTCACGAAAACACCTCGTGAGTCGTTTCTAGCTGCCTACGACTTTGCCCGCTGCACCGGTTGCTCTCACGCACCTCAATGGGAGAGTGGCTCAATTTTGCGGGCTGTGTTTGCTTGTGAGATGTAGCTGTCCTCAAGTGAACTGCAAACGTTCAGTTGGGGGTTGTCATTTTGTCTCATTTTGTATCTTCAGAATTTCGACGACTAAGTACCTCTGCAGCACCCCAAAGTCAAGGTGTAAACCCCCGTAAAAACGTGCGGGCGGCCGATCTGACCAGAATCATAAGCTCCTGTGGATGCAACACTAATAGACCAGTTCTCTGCTGCGGCATCGACTGTTAATAGTGGAACGTGGAGATGCAGCAAAACGCGGCGTAATTGACTGCGCCAAAATATAATCTAGAGATTACAATAAACCGGAATCCCGGGGATGGGGGATGGTTTAAGATCCTCCTTAGCCTTAACTCCCTTCAATATGTCCTTTCACTCGAATCCCCAAGCCACATTTCACTCGTCCCATTAAATATATTGAGTACAACTCCGACAACTTCGTAGGGTATATATACGTCGTACTACCGGAGTGAGTCGCCATTTCCGCGGAAGGCGACGTGAACCCACATTGACGTGACCCACCACCCAAATGTATCGCGTGAATCTCGCGGGAATCATATATATTAAAGTACCGCATTTATTTGATTGCAACGAAGTCGCGTTACACCAATCAATGCACAACGTATTTGCTTTGTCGGATCTGCACCCAAGGCCTTGCCGAAATAAAGGGGCACAAAATGGAAGATGCGTTTGGTGTTCCAAACAAAGGCGATACGCTACGTGACGTTGAAGAGCCCCCAGTGCACAAACATATATTTACAAGGTTCTACGGCTGATGCCGCCCACTCATTGGCGCAAGCCCAACATGTTGATTTTGGGTTCCGTGCGTGTGTGCGTGCGTGCATGGACACATGACGATCGAGTGATAATGCGGAACAACGTCGGGCTTCTCGGCAAGCGAACAACAGCGATCGATGTAAACAACACCGTTTAGATTTTACCATTTACCGCGAACGTGCCTTCAGAATCGGACGTACATGGCTCCGGATGTATGCCTGCCGGCATTCTCCTGTACATGCGCTCCGAGAAGGGGGAAGGAGTTGAGGGGTAATTTGGTAAATTTCACTTTTGGTTTTGAACGCATTATAAAATCATGGAGTTAAGGAAAACACTGACAAGGGTTGGAAAGTTGAAGGCGATTATACATGGCCGGACCAATGCCATACCCGGTACCAGGTACCTCTTTGCAACTGCACCCATCCACGTTGTGGAGATACAACAATGGAACATTGTATGGGATGTTTTTGCAGTTGTAGTGAAAGGGTTAGCCTGAAGGTTTCGTGTGGAAAGTATATAATTATAGAAGTGTGTTTAGCGTAATAAAGCTCAATATTTTCATCAAGAATTAATAATACACTACAGCTGTGAGATGTAGGATTTCGTCGAAACTCACTTTTGCAAGCTGTTTGTGATACTCCGATCGCACCTTGTTACGGGTTGTGTATGTCCTCATAAAGGATATAGATGGGCGACTCCCATTTTTTTCATTTTTTGTTTGCTCATTCCACTTATTCTCTTCGCACTTCTCTTCCTCATTCTCCCTCCCTGGTCGTTACTCAGAACCGCGGCCACTAAGCAGGCTCTTCCCGCCCCTCCCCACTACGGTACGCGCCTCAATTTTCAATCGCGAGAATAATTCAGCACGTTGTTCCCTCGTCGACTCGCGTCGACTCGCGTCGAATTGTGTTGACCCACGCTATATAGCGCTCTCGGCAGTTGGTGTCTCTAGAAATATAAATCTCCATACCGAGATTCGAACCCCTGAGTCCAACCAAAGTAGTACTCTAGGTTGACCACTCGACCACCGGGGCGACCCTTAGTACTAGTCTCCTCAGGGTCAACAGCGTCATACGAAGACATCGGTCTTAATCAAGCTGTGGACGGCACCTATAACTTCTTCGAGGACAAAATCTGACTGCTGTTGGACGCAAAACCATATATATGTAGTCTTACTACCGGTGAGGGGACGGGGGGGTTGTTGTATGTAGTGTTTAGATCGCATTTACATGTTACGGATATCGATAAGATAGTCCGTATACTTGTGGTCTCATGGCACAGGAATACTCTCAAGAATGAATGATGCCGTGAAAGGAAGATAGCCCTAGAATAGGTTACTATCATAGCACCATAGTACTTCTTGAGGTCGGAATATTCCTCAGAAATTATAGCCCGTAGACGAGAGTACTTGTTGTACCAGAACTATCGTAAGACCGGTGGTTGTCGGAAATTTATGTAGGCGTTTATCAGGGAGTAATTCAGTGAGAAGATCGGGGCCTCTACAGAGTCGTCTTGCAAGGCCCCTCCCTTTCACACATCTATCAAGAGCACCTCCCCATCACTCGCTATGAATAAATGAGATTCAACAAAAAGAAGCGGTGCTGCTACCCAGCAAGCTCGACACCCTGCATCATTTTCCTTAATACCTCAGCATGTGAGTAGGGGCAGTTCGCGCTGCCGTTGCCACTGGACATGCCAGCTAACGATGGATTGCTAATGAATGCATCTGAGATAAATTGACACACGACACATATGAAAATACATGGAAGTGGGGTGTTATTTTTCTCCATCCGCCAGAGGATAAAAGCAAAGAAATCACAGTTAATTGTGCTTGTACTTATTATAGTTCAGCATGTATGTTTTGAACTCCGCATGCGTGCCGGCATTGACGGGCACAAACGCTCCGCGAAGGGGATAATGCATTCAATATAATATATCTTGCCAATGGCAGGGGTGTTGGAAAAAAAAACTTTCTGACGCCACACTCAAAATTTATTTTTTGGAAAGCAAATATAGGGGGGGGGGGGTGGGGTCGAAAAGGTGATTTGTGGGCCCTCCGTCGTATCGGGGGCTACATACAACAAAATCGTATATAAACCATATCAGACCATCCATAAACAGAACTACCATACAATTTTCTATATAAACCAAGCCCCATACTAAACCCTATACAAACCAAGATGAGGGGATGTTGGTGAATCATCCCCGAATTCTCGAAGCGTAGACTCGGCCTTCCAATCACTACAACACCATCCAGCGTTCCTGCTTGTAGCTGAACACCGGGGAGCAAACAGCATGGACACGGCCGCGAGCATGGGAACCGTTAATGACGAGAAAGCAGGCACGGGAGCGCCGTTCACTGCTCAGGGTTGGCTGGAGCGTCTCTGCGGTGAGAGCTCCAGCGGCTCTGGAAGTGGTGGGCACGACGAATGGGTCTACTGCTGCGGCCATGATTTTGGAGATGGATCGTCTGTGGACGCGGCCATGGCTCGAGAGCACGAGCCTTTCAAGGAGTACCAAGGGTGAGTGACAACGAAACGGGGTCGAATATTTCATAGCACGGCAACACGTTGGAGGGCACATCCAAGCGATCAAGGCACCCCCTGTCTGCCTTCAGACAAGTATGTATTCCCGCAAACGCATGCGTAGCGTTTGTTGTGTGAGGGGTATCGCACTGCCTCGAACACTCTAGCGATGAAAGTCTGCTCAATTCGTGTAATGATTCTGTTTGACTTCGTTGTTTGTGCGTGTACAAAATCGGCGTGTACTCCACAGCCTGCAAGACATGGGCACATGTGCATTTGAAGAGGTGAAAGGTGCCTAGCGTGTTTTCCAGCTGCACTTTCGCTCCGAAAGGGGACGAGCGAAACGCCTCCGTCACGCTCAGCCTAAAAGCGGCGCCGAAAGGCAGCAAGCATTCGCCGTGCAATAACGTGCCCCTCAAGTGCCATTTTCGCAAGGATGGCCGTTGAAAGTGGCAGTACTCTATGGCCCACCACGTGCGGACGGAACACGCCGTGGTCGTCGCCATGAGGTCCAAGGACCTCGTAGCTTTGGCATTCCGAGCCAAGTACGACGTGAGCGGGTCAGAAAAAGTAGCCATGAAGGAGAAGCTTCAGTCAATGGAGTCACGAAAGCGACCCAAGAAAGGAGTCCGCGTGACGATTCGACTACGCAAGAGGTCAAGTGTAAGGGCAAGAAGGAGAAACCGACCTCAAGCATGCGGCGTTCCCTTCGACGTCGATGGTCTGACGAGGAGGAGGAGGAGGAGGAGGAGGAGGAGGAGGAGGAAAAATCCGAGGGGGACGGGCGGGGATTGGATAGGGTAGGCAAGAAGGATGGCGAGCGTGGGGGTCGGGGTGTCGGGGCAGAAACACTTTACGCTGTTTTGCAGAACCGGACGCCGCTGTACGTCGACGAGGCAGTGGAGTCAGTTTGGTTGACTTTGGTACATCGATTTGGTTTGGGTATGTTTCGCTCCGGTGACTGTGCACGATCGTGGGATACTGTCGTCCTAGGGAATTATCGCCGGCATACGGTACGGCAGCTTGCGCTGACCTTGATGCAAGTTATGTACAAGCCTATCGTGGAGCATCATTGAGATGGTCTGGTGTGGTGTCGGATTGTTATTGTGGAACACCCCTGAGGTATTGGCGTTAGTGGCCGTAGTAGTGTAAGATGGCAGTAGTGGTAATCGGGTAAGCGCGACTGTCGGTACGTGCACCCTCCACCCATTTCCACCTGCCGATATATATCACAATGATGTTTTTTTCCAATCATTCAATCTTGGGACGTGTGACTGGCGTGACGAGTGTGGTGGCGGTTCCCCAACTCCAGAACGTTGAAATCCAAGCAGTAGTAGACGCCAGATACGCGTACATACAGCAGCGGCTGCATGCGTGTGAGACAAACAACAAAGACACGAAATATATACGAAAAAAATACAATTAGGCTCTTTTATAGGGAGGTTGGGGGTAGTGTGGAGTCTGGGATTCAAATCCGCGTGCACTCTTTGAGGTATCTGCTGTTCTCTTGCTTGAATTAGGAAAATGCGATGCAAATCAACAGGCGTTGGGAATGCTGAACCCTCTTCGCGATATGAAGGCACGTACCGGGGGGGAGGGACGACACCTGTGACCACGGCTTGTCCAGAAGCTGGAAAGTAAAAAAACGTGATATTGAAAAAAAAGCTAGACAGGTACACCATAACCACTGAGAGCTAGCACTCAGCATTCGAGGGGGGAGGGGTTAGATAATTGAGATGAACTATAATATCCATTGAGAGAGCTACCAGTCAGCTAACCACTGAGCTACCAAGCTGGCAGTCAACGCTGATTGCTAGAACGCTCAATGATTGATTATGGCGAAACAAAAACATAACTACATTGAGCCAGACAGGCCCCATTCCTTCCGCTGATGAGCTACTTCGTACGATACACGATAGCCAATGAGCATGCAGTCGGGGTTGTGTTAATTAAATCCGACATTCACAATAATACATGGAAATCTATATGAATACGTAGAAAACTCGATGTTTCCGCGAACTTTCTGTCGGCCATCGTTCACTGAAAAAATGCCTTTGCTGACGCACGCTTCAAGCTTGCTTTCAAAGCACTACCGAAAAACCCAACACATGTCACCATATTTCAACAACAAACAGCAACGAAAAGCCCGACACATGTCACCAGCTTTCAACTACATCACGGAGCAGCACGACACATGGCAACAAATGCCAACAGAAGGAGTAGAACCTCAGTCGGCTGTCAACACTCCGTTGTCAACATTCTACGTCGTGGGCGGTGGGTTGGTTGCTGGTTGTGCATGCATGTGCGCCAATCTCATATCATACGAGGACGGATGCAACGCAACACTGCGCACCGCGCAAGAGCTCATCCACCCACTGCTGCCATGTGAAGTATTGCTGCTGCTGAAGAGCTCGAGACGGTGCTGGAGCGATAAGCTTCTGTTGCTGCTGCGATGATGCTGCTGTGCCGCTGCTGCCTTAACCGCCGCTGCTGCTTGCTGTGCGGGTTGTACTAGTACTGCTGTGTGCGCCGCTTGGCGGCATGATACTTGATCTGTGTTCTCGAGCATTCAAGCCGAATGTCGTGATTACAGTAAAATGGGCAGTCCGGATGATGAGTGATGATTCAATGTACAATCCAAGCCGTGTTGAGTAACAGTAGACGGTGCTGAAAGTATCAGCTGCTGCTGGTTGTGCTTTTTGCTGATTGTTTCTGCGCTGCTACCGTGCACTGCTGGTATTGGTGGTGGCGATGTACATGTCATATTTGCTGCTACTGCTACCTCAGCTCAGGGTTGCGAGAAAACAAAGCAACACAACCCGCAAGGCAGGGGTAGCAAGCAGATACGAGTGTATGGGGAGCATGGCTTGGACAGAAATGTAAGAGGGAGCAAAACCGGGAACCTGTACTTGCTTGAGACACTGCACTACCGAGGCCGAAAAGGTTGGTACTGAATACCGACCACATAGCAACTGAGCATCGAAGGTTTAAAAACTGTGAAATACAGCACCTATCGGTATGTAGGAC
>JAYJMJ010000236.1:744839-755626 GCA_036873875.1 Laminaria ephemera
TTAGTAAAAATAGGGTAATATATAGGTTTTTGTGTGTATCGTAGGTCCTGATTACTATGGTCCCCCGTAATACCTCTATCGTAGCACGCGTCAAATGTAATTCCGACGATATTGGGTGTTTAGCCCGCCCGTCAGATTTTTTTCTGGCCCAAAAGTCCTTCCCTTATAGTACCACGAGTGTTAAGGAGCAAAAATTCGTACGATATCGTTCTTATCAACAACGCAAGAACATGTACACCCGCTGAGTTCCACAGCTGTCTTCCCTAATGCGTGTTATTTTGTGTCTCTGTACGCTGAATGGTTTTATAGGCGGAGTGTCTTTGTGTAACCAATCGTCCTGTTGACCCTCCGGTACTCCTGTAGCACTCGGGGGAGTCACCGATCTTTGCGTATGTATGTCCTTCATGAGGAAATGCGCACCCCATATATAGCGCGCGATCGAAGTATCACGCGCAGCTTGCAAATACGAGTTCCGACGGAAAAAGCCTCGATCTCGCTGCTGAGGTGTGTGTTTTCTTGTTATGTTTTGGCGCAAAATCACCCCCTGTACTGCATGTAGCACGACTCTTTATAACATTGACGTTGTTATGCTTGCGTTCGTCTGCCGGCTTCGCTTCCGCGCTTTGTTTTGTTTTCGCTTGATTTTCATCGCCGGGACTGCAGGCAACCCACCGGAGCTGAACGCCAAGTATGCCGGTGAGCGTTGACGCATGCTACAATATAAGTACCTGGTAGCACGTAGAGGGTAGGTTTTTTCTGGAAATTTATTTCGAGGCTGGTCGCAGCTCCGCAGCCTAGGCAGAACGGAGCGAAGCGCCCTGCCCTGCCTTGCCTTACCTTGCCTTGCCTCGCCTTGTTTTTATCTGTTTGTGGAGGATCTCTTTGTTTCGTACACGCGTATGCAACTACGCCGGAGACTGACAAAGAAACACCAGACTTTTCTTTCACCTCAATCACTTCTTGCTGCTGTACCCCCCCCCTGCCCTTGCGGCCCTCTCCCTCAGATGCAATGGGCAAGTTGCACGAAAAACATGCGGGCGACCTCGACGTCGCCGCAGTGTACGCAGATTCCCTGATGGTTCTAAAGCCGTGGGCGATGTGGAAGAGGGACGAAGAGTCCGGCGACATCGTTCCCGCGATCGAGGGGACTCTCCTGGCGAAGGACGCCTTGGAGCAGGTGCGGTAATTTGCCGCCTCCAGAGTGTGCCTCCGAGAGCGAGAGTTGTACAGACCCTGGCCCAGCTTCAACAAAAAGGTAAAACAGTTCATGCCTTTACACTCAACGCTCACCCTTATGCCCGACATTCTGGGCATGTTCTCGATTTTTTTTTAATGTAATGAGGACTTAGGTTTCCCAGCTGCAATTGCGTGGTTAAAAGAGGATCGAGTATACACTCAGCCCTAACTCTACCTCTAACCGCGACCGCCTGACGAATTTCTCGACTATTTTTGTCGTGTCTGGACAATCTCGTATCACTAAGGCCAGGGGATAAGAGCTATACGACTGCGCAGTACGCATGTTAATTGTTTTTCATCGATTTAGCAACTGTTCAGATTGCCGCCAAGGATAAAACTCCTACGAGTTTAGACAGTTGAGCTGGAAACTAACAGCGAGGGACAGCACGCCTACGCAATCGTTGGCTCTGCAAATATATTAAAAATATCAATTCCCTTATTGTTGACATCTCGATCTGGACGCAGGCGATGGCGGCTCCCGGAGGAATGGAGCACCCGGGGGTCCTCCACCTATACTGCCATCTCATGGAGCTCTCCAACGACCCCATCGCCGCAATGCCGGCCGCAAACGCCTTGCGGACTTTGTATCCCTCTGCGGGCCACCTGACCCATATGTCTTCGCACATCGACATCTGGGCCGGACAGTACAAGGCAAGACGCTTATTTATAACTCTGTTGGTCCAATCCTAATTTATACGATGGTGCAAGCTTCCCCTTCAGGATGTGGTTGGCCTGGACTCCCGGGGCTGTCGCATGTTGAACAGGAGGAGCACAGGCGTTCCTATGAGCTAAAACCAGGGATGATATACTATAAAAAAAATGCTCTTGAAAACTGAAGAAAAAGCAATTAGCCACCGCGCAAGTGACCGGGCAAGTAAGATCGACCGGCCCAAACGAGCTTATAGTTTAGTCTATTGGTTTGGCCGAATGGCGGAACAACAGTCACAAGGCAAGGGCACTGATACATATCTCTGTCGGTCTAGTCCTGATTGTGATTGAGTTTTTGTCAGGGTAGGCGTACCCCGCAATGCCCCCGCCGCAAACGCCTTGCGCACTTTGTATGTCTCCGCGGGTCACCTGATCCACATGGCTTCGCACATCGACATCAGGGCCGGACAGCACAAGGCAAGGGTACTGATAAACTACTCTAAATTATGGCTGTTTGCGTGCCCGGTATCTTGTACTTCGCACGATTATGTAAGAGTTAAATTTTATGCTAATACAGCAACCTAAAGTATGCCTATTGATATTACTTTCGTATATATACTGTACCAGGGTACTTACTCACGGTTATACTATCAAGTACCTGGTATGATTTAGTTTAACGTGGATTTTTGTTTATGTTGGTCTAATCCTAATTGATGGGTTTTTCCTCGTGGTGGGCGTATAAGAGCTCATGGTGATCTTTGGGTCCAATATATCGAGCGAAGTACCTGGGCCATCTCGACATTAGGGCACCTCGCTGTGCTTGATTTGACTTCTGAAGTTGACACATAGAGCGACGTGCTTGGGACCTCGTGACGCCACGAGCCCTATTTGTGCTAACCTGCTCTGGTTCGCTTATAGTGGGCTCGGACGCACTGCGATGTTGGCGATGCTCGGACACAGCCGCATGTTTTGACCTTCGTGGGAGTCTGCGTTTTTTTCCTTCTGGTTGGTCAATTCTATTTGCGTAAGCTTAAGCTTTGCACACTTATGCGCTGTGTTCCCCTGTGCTCCTTCTACCGGGGTTGGGTCTTTTCTCCTAACAGGAAGCGCTGGATATCAACTTGACTTCCATCGAAACGGATAACGCCATCGTCGAGTATACCGGGTGAGTGACACTACAGGAGTCAACAGCAGTAGCAACAATAGTAGCAGCAGTAAGGCAGCGTTGTCGGCAAAACACCACCTGGTACCGGTGTGAAATAACGTATGTACGATGTGATGCGATCGTCGAGTATTTCGGGTGAGCGCCAGTTTTGTACTGGTAAGAAAATTCCGTATACCTATTGCTATAACGTTGCAGGTACAAACAATCGTACCTAGTCTCCAATCTGTACGAGTACGATGTACCAGGTATATATTTAGAAAAATGTGAAAATACACTTCAGCGGTGAGATCGAAAGTTTGCTCGAAACTCCTTTTTGCAAGCTGCGTGCGATACCACGATCGCAGTTGTTATGGGGTGTGGGATACCCTCGGGAAGGATACAGGTCGGTGACTCCTCTGCTAATCCCAAGGTCCTCAGGACTATCGCCCTGCGCACGGAAACTATATAACCCTCATTAAGGGGGACAAGGATTCTCGCAGACAAAAATAAGCGTGCTACGATAGCGGTAGCACCTTTCGGCTTTTGTTTTTTTCTGAATGACGGGGCTCCTTAACCCAAAATCGTCGGGATGCCATTCTTGTTTTGCAATATTTATTTTTTTGTACACCTAGGCCATGGATTTTGCTCATCGGGTCGCTCTTTCAGTTTTACTCAAAATCAATTTTTGGGTGAGATGTAGAGCCCCTCATGTGAGGAGCCTCAGAAACAAAATGGCGCACCTCTACCGTAGCGTGCGTCGCTGGGCGACTGAGAAGAAGGTTGATTGCAGCCTGAATGTCGAATACACCCTGCACGTATAAACATACACCCCCTCTGGCGGACGTTGCTACTGCCTCCCCTCCCCTCCCCTCCCCTCCCCTCTCAACCACGGTGTGTGCCGTGCCCTTGTTGCTGTTTGTTTCTCCGGTCCTCCATGCGGATCATGTTCGGGGGATGGTAGCCTGGAAAGCAACTTTTACAAGGGCTACCGCATCCACAACGTTCACATGGCGGCATGGGCGGTGAGATTTACTTGCACGTCCACGACATAGTAATGCTCCATTGGCGCTTCGTCAGCCCGGTGATTGTTTTCGGCTGAGCATTCGGGCGGAGAGTGGGGGAGGGGGGTGTACTCATTATCATGCATGGTCGTAGACCCTCGCACCCCTGCAATGCCGAAACGGAGCACGTCGGCTTCTCACCGGCCAGGCGCGGGGGGGTGATTTTCACGACTACGTAGCCGCGGATTGTTCAGATGAGATTATGAAGCCTACTAAAAACTGGTTTTCCCGGGTGATACGGGACGTGCTCGCAGGCACTCTTCACCGGTCGGGCAGAAGACGCCATGAGGATGGCTCGCGTAACAGAAGACATGCTGCCACCGGGAGACGAGAACAGGTAAGAGTGGATCCACCGGGGGTAGATTCTGGCCTATCTTCGTTATCCACCAGGCCAAGGCTACGGTAGAGGTTCAATCACCTTATTTTTTCTGAGGCTCCTAATTTGAGGAGCTCCATACCTTGCCCGATACACGAATTTGAGAACCATTGTTTGCTCCGCCCGATGAAGAACCCCATCGGCTGGGTGTACAACGAATATTTTAGGAAACATAAATGGTCTTCCCCAAGATATCGGGCAGTTTCCGCAGTTGAGGACCCGGCCTCCCAGATGATGTTTGGCCCCTAAGTGCTACTTCTACCGTAGCACACGACACCACTATTAATAGATCTGACCGTATCTTCGGTATCCATCGGGGGTAGATCCGGTTATATCTTCGGCATCCACCAGGGGTATATCTGGCCATATCTTCGGTATCCACCGGGTAGATGTGGCCATTTCTCCGGCTTCCACGGGGGGTCGACCTCGCCATATCTTCGGCACCCGTCGGGGGTAGATCTCGCCGTATATTCGGCCTCCACCGCGTAGATCTGGTCATATCTTCGGCATCCACAGGGTAGATCTGGTGTTTGATACCCACCAGGTAGAACCGGCCACATATTCGGCCTCCAACGGGTAAATCTGGCCGTATCTTCGGTATCCATCGGATAGATCTTGCGATACCTTCGGCATCCATGGGGCAGATTTGACCATCTATTCGGCATAGACCGGGTAGATCTGGTCACATCTTCAGCATCGACCGGGTAGACCTGGCCATATCTTCGGCTTCCACCAGGTGGAATTAGCCACATCTGGCATCCGCCGGGAAGACCCGGCCATATCTTCGGCTTCCACCAGGTGGAATTAGCCACATCTTCGGCATTTGCCGGGTAGATCTGGCCGTATCTTTGGCCTCCACCGGGGTTAGATCTGGCTACATCTTCGGCATCCACCGGGTACATGTGGCCATGTCTTCAACATCCACGGGGTAGATCTGTCCATATCTTCGGCATCCACCTGGTAGATGTGGCCATATCTTCAACATCCACGGGGGGTAGATCTGTCCATATCTTTGGCATCCACCGGGTAGATGTGGCCATATCTTCAACATCCAAGGGGTAGATCTGTCCATATCTTCGGCATCCACCGGGTAGATGTGACCATACAATCAACATCCACGGGGTAGATCTGTCCATATCTTCGGCATTCACCGGGTAGATGTGGCCATATCCTCAACATCCACGGGGTAGATTTGTCCATACCGTCGACCTCCACCGGATAGATCTGGCCGTATCCTTGGCATCCGCCGGGGTTAGATCTGGCCATATATTCGGCATCCACCCGGTGGATCTGGCCTTTATCTTCGACCCCCACCGGGTAGATCTGGTCTTATAATCGGCATCCACCAATTTTAGTTCTGGAATTATCTTCCACATCCACCGGGGTAGATCTGGACATATCTTCGGCATCCACCATGGGTTGATCTGGCCTTATTTTCGGTATCCACGGGGTGGATCTGGCCATATCTATGGCATCCATGAGGTAGATCTGGCAATGTCTTCGGCATCCATCGGGTAGATTTCGTGGTCTCTCCACCGGGTGGACCTCGCCACATCTCTCTGACAGCCACCGGTTAGGTCTGGGCATATCTTCGTAGCCGACAACGGCAACATCCCGCCTTTACTACGCTAACCGCACGGCGACCCTCTGAGGAAACAATACGCCAAACACACTCGTGCGCACGAGCGTGTTGCCGGTTGCCTCTATTGGACCAAGGGCCGATGACAGAGCTGATGGTATGCATGCAGAGCTGGAAATTTGGAAAGCTGGGCTGCAGCTATTAATAGTGCTCGAAATAAGCTTAAGACGCCTAATTTTGGGCCAGAGGCGCAAGTTCTGATGTGAGGCAGGGTGTGACCTGCAATATTTTCAGCGTAAAATAATGTGTTCTTGTGTTTCGTGGAAACGTCTAGCCGATGTTTTCTAGCTCCAGTCTTCGTACGTGCTGTCGCGTGCTGCGCCATGCATCATTGGACCTCGTCGAAATGAACGCTTGCGATTGTTTCCCGCTGCGTTAACTCGTGTTTAGCACTTCCCTTCCGCTGTAGGGACAACATACTTGGGGAAATAGACTATTAACAAGAGTCATTTCATGGGGACAGAACGTTCGGAAGTTTGCTGTTCGGCCATTAACGATACCGTCAAGGGGCTGGAAAAAGGCTAACGAAGGCGGCTCGATCTGTTGACGCGTGCTACGATAGGGGTAGCACTTTTGGACAATTTCGTTTCTGAATGATGGGGCTCCTTAACCCAAACTTTTTCGGAATGTCAGTCTTGTTTTTGCAATATGAATGTTTTCTATATCTAGGCCATGGGTTTTGGTCATCGAGTTGCACTTTCAGACTACTCAATACTTCGAAGTATGTGTTTTTGGGTGAAGTATGAAGCTCCCCAAGTGAGGAGCCTCAGAAAAAGCATGGTGCAGCTTTACCGTAGCGTGCGTCTGTTGTGACGTTTTGTTGCTTACGCAGTGGTGTCCAACACATGCTCTACGGGCACATCCCCATGGGGAAGCTCTTCCTGGAACCTTACTCGATGACGAAGTGGCATGTCATGATCAGGTGAGACGGCGACGCATGGTGAAGTTATCGGGCGAAGAGTGTGTTATTCGGCTTAGTTTGGGCAGATAATCGATTACCCTTTTCCCACTAGTCCAGTGGACTATAGCACTGTACCAGGTAGTACCTTAGCTAGAGATATACTGGAGCACACAACACCGGAGCAAAACCTCGCAGCGCAACGCATGCCGTACGCACCAGCTCGGGCCATTACTGACGGGGAGATTTTATTTCTCTAGGAATGGCCGTACGCAATTCTCGTCGCATGTTGACTCGCGCTATGATAGGAGTGACAGGCTGTGGCCAAAACAGTTCTGACGGGCGGGGCCTCTCAACCGAGGAACATGCCAATATTGTTGGAACTCCATTTTGGTTTTACAACAATTTTATATTATACAAGGCGCTTCGCTCCGCGGGTGGCATCCGCCCGCTGCGCTAGCTCAGATAGAGCAAAACGTGAAGAGGACAGAGGTCCATGATTTGGTGCAACTTTCAACTTGGAATTGCCAAGAGCTTAACGCTCCAGGAAAATAAGCCGGACGTCGCATTCACGCATGCATCATATCATCCGTACGAAAGAGAAAGGACGGAGAGAAGAGCAGTAGTGTTGTATACTAATGAGTTGGAAATAAAGGCAAGTCTTCGCGCATCACCAGCTAGCTCCTGCTGCTGCTTGGGGTTGTACCGGTATACGTTTTCTGGACGGGCAGATTTCGATGTATCCGTTCGCTTTGAAAACACGGCGAGCTGTAGAAGATGCTGGACGACATGATGTGGGTCGCGCTATGATCGGCACGTACTACGTGTTTTGCTCCGTTGTGTTAGGCTGATTGCGCTGTGCTGTGCTTGCGGTAGATAGTCGACGACAAAAAATCATGATATTAATAGCTCAGGAGCTGGGTGTGCTTGTTGTGGGATTTGAGCAGAAGCAGATAGATGCATACATAAACGTGTATTTGTACGTACGTACAAACCTAAACCTACCTCGTACTGGTACGTATATTAAAAAGAAGGGACAGATGAAAAAAACGGAAAAAAGCGAGCTGTAAATGTTCGACAACACAAACATACTGATCCCGCCAACTCTGACTACTCGTACTTGAATAACTTGCGTTGTCGTGCAGGTAGGAGCGCTGAGAGCGAAGCAAGGCCTTTTCATCAAGTGATCAAGGTTTAAAAACAAATCAGAGACAAAAGTGATTATGTTTATACCGAAGCCATGGGATTGGTTATCGAGTTGCACTTTCTGTTTGTGTCAAATTCAGTTTTTGCGTTGAGGTATACAACTCCTCAGGTGAAGGGACACATTCTACGATAGAGGTGCACCCCTTACAATGGCTTGCGTCCAATCCTGGCTGTGTTTGATGGAGATCCTGTTGTTGACTGGAATTGCTGTCCGTGCCGCTGTGACAAGGTTCGGGATGTGGAACGAGATAATCGCGGAGCCACAATACGAAGACTACGACCTGTACGCGACGGGAGTCGCCACGGGTTTCTACGCCCGTGGTATCGCCTACGCCTCGATGGGGATGATGAAAGAGGCGGAAGAGCAGCAGGTAGGCGAACAACGTGTGGTAGGATAGGGGTGATAAACAATTTTTATAAAAACTTAAAAACACACTACAGCTGCTGTGAGATCTAAGGATCTCGTCGAAACTCATCTTTGCAAGCTGTGCGTGATACTCCGACCGCGCGTGTTACGGGATGTGTGCATCCTCATGAAGGATCATAGACGTATGCTGCGGTAGTGGTGCAGCTTTTTTTTTCTGAGGCTCCTCCCTTAAGGAGCTCTCTATACCTCTCCCAAAAACTGATTTGGGGGAGAAAAATGTGCTGCCCCATGAGCAATCCCATGGCCTAGGTATTCAACGAAAATTATTGAACAAAAAAAAAAAGCGAAATTCCGACGATTTTGGGTTAAGGGGCCCCGTCATTCAGAAACCGTTTCAGCCAAAAAGTGCTGCCTCTATCGTAGCACGCGTCACAAAAAAACCCATGCTACGGTAGAGGTGCACCTTTTTTTTTCTGAGGCTCCTCACTTGACTTGAGGAGCTCTAAACCTCACCCAATAAACCGATTTTGAGAAAAACTGAAAGTGCAACCCGATGACCAATCCCATGGCCTAGGTATACAAAAAAATCATATTGGAAAACAAGAATGGCATTCCGAGGATTTTCGGGTTAAGGAGCCCCGTCATTCAGAAACAAAAAACGCCGAAAAGTGCTACCTCTATCGTAGCACGCGTCTATAGGTCGGCGACTCCCTTAGTACTAGTTAGCACCAGGGTCAATAATGTGTGACACTTTTGTACTTACGCAGGTGTGTCTGACGAGACTCCTGAACAGTTTGCTGGCTTGACCAATATATTGGAAACGTATCGTATTGACTTCGCCACTCTTACTAGTATACATATACGAAGTACCTGGTGTTGTTTTTCGCTACCAGTACAAATCTCTAGAAATATATGTTTGGGCATGCGGGTGTCGCTGGAGTCGCACCCATCTGGACTGGATGCACCGTTCTCATATTTCCCGGTGCTCTTGCTGACACCTCCCCAGGCGAAATACCTGGAGAGCATGCAGCACCCGGCCCTCGAAGGACGCATGCTACACAATAGTGAGTGTTCGTGTTTGGTCTCCAGTGATGTCAGCACATTGCCGCTTGGTTCCCTCTTGTCGAGACTGCTACTGTTGTTGTGCGATACCTACGTAAGACTCATCTTACGGTAGGGATGCACATTGCTGTTTTGAGGCTCCTCGAGTAAAGAGCCTCGAAAAAAATCGGACACATGCCACGATAGAGGTGCACCATTTTTTTTTTCTCGGGCTCTTCACTTGAGGAGCTCTAAACCTCACCCAAAAAACTGATTTTTGAGAAGAATGAAAGTGCAACCCGATGAACAAACCTACTATGGCCTAGGTATATACAAACAGTTTATATCGCCAAACAAGAATGACATTCCGACGATTTTGGGTTAAGAAGCCCCGTCAGTCAGAAACAATAAAAACGAAAAGTGCTACCGCGCTATCGTAGCACGCGTCATCGGTGAACCTCTACCGTGGTATGCGCCGTTTTGTTACTGTTATGCCATGGTTTTTTGTCATTTGTTATTGTATGCGCCACACATCCATCTTCAGTGCTGGAGGCCACAGTGGGCTCTTATTGTTGAACGTTCACGAAGGTAGGCTAAGAGAGCACCGCGGCTGACTGCGGTCTACCCACTGGCTTTGTTCCCCGACGCGTACTAACATTTGCTGGTGGTGGTCGAAACCCCTCGACCGGACCGGACCTAACCGGCAGACGCGGTGATGTCGGAAGAAGGGCCCTGCATTTTAAAGATCGGGGAGGCCATGCTGGCGGGGGAGATGGAGTACCGCAAGGGAAACTTTGAAGCGGCCTTCGACCTCCTGCGCGAGGCTGTCCGGTGCGTGTATGCAGCACGGCACTGCCTCGGATGTTTGTGGACGTGGCCCTACGCACACCGTGGTTCCCTACGCTCACGAACTCATGAACCCTCGAAACTTTTCACACAAGAGAAAGTGCCCATGTCGGGGGTTGAACCCACGCACATCTTGCTCGGAAGTGGACGATGTACCCACCAAGCCAGCCACGTGACTAAGTGGGCTAGCGTGTAGTGCTCTAACAGACGAATGCTACGATAGAGACGCGTGCTACGATAGAGGTAGCACTTTTTGACGTTTTTGTTTCTGAACAACGGGGCTCCTTAACCCAAAATCGTCGGGGTGTCATCCTTGTTTTGCAAT
>JAYJMJ010000236.1:763498-787236 GCA_036873875.1 Laminaria ephemera
AGTCTCACTACCGGTGAGGGGACGGGGGACGGGGGGGGGGGGTTGGGGTGTTGTAGGGAGTGTTTAGATCGCATTAACTGCCCGTATGGTATGGGACGGTATGACTCTTAGTCATCGTTATAACTCTTAAGTCATATATATGGTACTGTTTTCTGACCGATCACCAGGCAGGGTTTACACGAGGAGGAAGATTTTATGTATGTATGGTAACTATACAACATGTTTTTTACGGGGGCAACCTGGTGTTTTGTGTGAATTTTAGAGGTTTGGTTGGTGGATATTCACCGGAGGCATGCAAGCAACTATCTGTTTAATTTTGCAAGGAAGAAAGAAAATAATAATACAGAAGAAAAAGGAAAACGAAAGAAGATAATAGAAACAAAGATGGGAAAGGGAACGCACGGAGGAGGGAATAGGTACCCAGGAAGAACAAAACCAGAGTAAAACAAGACGGTACGACAAAAATGAAAACAAAACAGAAACAGCCCCAGTGATACACATTATTAGACATTTCCAACCATTTTGCTCCGTGACACGTCGCGGCACGTTTTTGGCCTTTATTTCGTATGGGTTTGGGTTAGGGTTAGGGTTAGGGTGGGTCAACCATGGTTACGCCAAAAAACACAATAATGTGCCACATCCAGAAACAGACACCCAGCAACTAGGAACAAAACATATGACGACAGCACCCAACCAACGTCGGGGGCAGCACCCAAACTGAGTTCCGAATGCAGATTAGATACTGTAAAAGAGAGTAGGAGCATTTCCGCATGATCTATAACCTGCTCACTACGCTGTTTCTGACCACAGGGGTGCCAATAACGCCATCGTCGCCCCCGTATCCAATCCAAAACAAAAAAAGAAACTAAAAAAATAAAGCAAGTACAAACAAACATAGCAACAACGCAAATAAATGACGCCACCCAGATGGCGATAGGGCAGGTAGCGCCCAAACAAGGTTCTGAATGCAACTACGATGATAGGGTTAGGAGCATTGCTGCCTGGTCTGTCCTCTCCTTGCGGTATCTACGACGACGGTGTCAACACCGACATCGTATCCTCCATTCCCCCCAAGGGTACCCAAAAGGGAAACAGAAAGGGCAAACAAAGCAGAAGGGAAAAAAAGGGACGAAGAAAGGCACAAAAGGGGTGAAGTCGAAATAAACCTGTTTAGCAAGAGCCAGCATACCGGCGGTGGTAGGTAGTACCGCAGTATCGACCGGCACTGCTCCCCCGATGGGGTTAGAGCAGGCGATCCAAAGTAAAAAATAATATAAAAAAATAAACACTAGGTAACCGCCATAGGATTAAGGTACATAGACAGGTTCTACAAGCTAGTTGGCCCGGTGCCTTCCTACCCCGTCGTCTGCCGTCTCCTTGCTTTCTTCAACCGCGGTTTCCCAACCCCCTTCCCCCCCCCCGTCGGCTTTGGGCGCCACGCATCCGGGCTGCGCGATGTTCCGAGCTCATTTTTGCCTCCTCCACTTGCCACCTGGCCATAAACCGTTCAGCTGCTTAGAGGACCCCCCTGTACCACTTGCCCACCTTTGCTGCATGGACCCAAAACCCACAGGACGGTTTCAACCATAGAAAATATAGCCAAAGATGGAGAAATAATAACTGAATTTTCTCGAGCCTCGGGAAAAAAACAGAAATGGTTGATCAAGCGAAGCGCCCTGGAACCAGTGATACACATTATTAGACATTTCCAACCATTTTGCCCCATGGCACGTCGCGGCACGTTTTTCGGCCTTTATTTCGCATGGGTTTGGATTAGGGTTAGGGTGGGTCAACCATGGCTACGCCAAAAAACACAATACTGTGGCCCCTGGAAGAAGGAGTGCGCTGGAACGGGAACAAGGAGTGCGCTTTTGTGCGTAACGACCCCAAAGAACGACGACAGCGACCAGAGAAAAAATATACCTGGTATAGCCCAGCAAAAAAAAGAGGCCTGCGGCCACCGTAGAGTTACTTGATTTCAGTGTACATAATTCCGTAATGGGGAGGGCCTAGTGTGCGACGCCGCGGACGATGATGCTACTGCAAAGTTGGGTATGTCTGTAGACACACTATGTCGGGAATACTTTGAAGTCGTATATAGTTTAAATTGGAGTACGTTAAAAATATAAACTGTGCAAAAACCGACTTTTTCAGGGTTTTTTACGGTAATTTTAGTGTTATCTCTGAATCTCAGTATGTAAGATACTCTCCGACTTGGGCATATTTCACATTATTGGGGGTCACCGGATCCAACATCGCAAACCGCACCTGAATCGCACAAATAGCCGACTCACATTGGGTATTCCAATATCGACTACCAGGTAATATAGCTAATAAATGGGGAAAAACAAATCGCGTGGTGGGCCGTACTCTAAAAGGGCAGCAGCAGCGAAACCAAGGGCAATCGCTTATGAGAGCAGAACCTGCGGCGACCCTATGCAGAAAGGGGCGGGGCGCGCAGCCCACGACCACGCCCTGCGGCGTGGTGGCATCGAGGCTGCCGAGCGATGCCGAGACAAAGCATTGAAGGAGCGGGACAAGAGCCATGCACAAGCTTTCTATGTACTACTGTAGTAGTAGTCTGATACGATTACGAGGAAGTGCTCTGCTGCTCCTCGTCGTCTGGAAACAAATTCGCTGTTCTTCGGTTCAGTCATTGTTTTTATAGATCAGGTTATATGCTCTTGCTGCGGCTGCCGCTGCTGCTGCTGCTGCTGCTGCTGCTGCTGCTGCTGCTGCTATAATGATGCCGCTGGTGCAACGTTCCGTTGATGCTGCTGCTGCGGGGAAGGGGCATGCGTTGCTGTTGGTCATGATATCTTGCATAACACTGGCCTCTTCGTACATACACCAAACCCACAATATTGTACCTGTTATGATTCTATTACCCTTGTATGTTATACCGCCAGGCGTCCCCGATGGTCTAGTGGATTAACCTCGTAACCAGTAAGGTCAGTGTCGCGGGTTCGAGCCCCCCCGAGTGCATACTCGTACTCGTAGGAACTTTTTCTTGTGTTAGAAATTGACTTGCGGAAAGCGCGAGAGCGTGAATTAGCAAAATTCGATGAAAATCGACGAGCGAGCGTTGGGAAAGCTGAACCCTCTGCGCGATAACAATGAAGGCACGTACCGGGGGGGGAGAAGGGACGACACCTGTGACGACGGCTTGCCCGAAAGCTGGAAAGTAAAATTGAGATTGAAAAAAAAACAAAATGCGCAACTCGTACTCGTACAATACAAGGTACCTGATACCATGGTACGTATTACGTGTACGTGGGTACTGAATAGCCGTATACAAGTGTTTGGAATCGGCGTGCGTAACATGCGCGACGTCGGCGTTCGTTGTTCGTATAGGGCGTATAGGGGGGATCGATATAAAGGGCTTCTGATTGGCTCGAAATTCGGCAAAAACAGTTGAAAGACAAGGTATTTTTAGTTGTGCCTGGCCTTTTCAAGCCCAAAACGGGTACACGATGTGAGGCTGGCCAATAGCAGGGTTCCCGGCGTGTGACTTCTACTTGGTTTTAGTGTGTAACGGTTTTTAGCACCAAAGTGACATGGTATACCTGTTTTAGGCTAAAACCCTTTATTATTGTTATTATTAGTAGTATTAGTATTGGTATTATTATGTTCTCACTTTTTTACTTTCCAGCTTCTGGACAAGCCGTGGTCACAGGTGGTGTCGTCCCTTCTCCCCCCCGGCACGTGCCTTCATTTTTATCGCGCAGAGGGTTCAGCATTCAAAACGTTCGTCGATTTTCATCGAATTTTGCTAACTCACGCTCTCGCGCTTTCCGCAAGTCAATTTTAAGTACAAGAAAAAGTGCCTACGAGTACGAGTATGCACTAGGGGGGGCTTGAACCCGCGACATTGACCTTAGTGTTTACGCGGGTAACCCACTAGACCATCGGGGACGCCGACATACATTATATACCAGGTACCTGTTACCTATTAATGTTAATAGTGTGTACTTCGATACCAGCAATGTACTACCTACCTCGTATTTACGTATTATTCTATTTTCCCTACGTGCCTGGAAACAACTTTTTCCTAACCTATACGGCGGTATAACACACAAGACGAAACACCTCCTCGGACTATTTTCCAAGCTGTTTTTCTCGACGGGGAGACTGCACGATAACTGCGTCTATGGAAAAATCTCGACAAGATCGTTCCAGCGCCACCCTTTTCTGGCTATGGGTTGTGCCTATCCCCGTTACTTTGGAGAAAACGGGCTCGGCAATTCGTCCCATTGGAGTGTTTTCTTGTGTGCTATGCTCGTACGGCAAAAAGAGTGAGTGTAGTCATCTAATACTTCGTATATTTTCGTGTTGGAAGAGCTCACGCTCATCATATATATCAGCCGCAAATAAATGTAATCTACAGGAGGAGTGGCGACCTTTTGGCGTGTCTTTTACTTGATTTTATAATGTAACTGTTTTTGGCCCAGAGCGACCAGGTATACCTGTTTTTGGCCGCTGCCCAAGATATAAACCTCCAACTGAGCGTTTGCACTGCACTTACGGACAGCTATAGCTGCTCACAAGCAATAACAGCCAGCGAAGTTGAGTCGCGCTCATTATGGTGTGTGTGGGGGCGTTGGGTGGACGAGACAGCAGTCGTAGGCAGCCGAAAACGACTCACGAGGGGATTTCGTGAAACCAAAGTTGCCGGCGAGCATCACCAAAAACTTTCAAAATCGACGACTTGTTTCATTTTGCGCGCTAGTACTTATTACCATGGCAACAAGTATGAAGAAATGGCCTTGACCAGACAATTTGCTCGGAGTTTCGCGCGTTTTGAACTATTAACTTGTATCCGAAAAACAATCGGACCAAACAATTAAGTTCCCGTTTGCGGTAGTCAATGGCCTCAACAATGGGCAAATAATAACAAAACACTCTGGATTCCTGTATGTTTGAACCGTTTTTTATAATACAATCGGAAACGAGTGGATCTTGCTTGTAAAACTCTTAACTCTATTTCCAAGTCGCTTGTATGCTTTGGCGAAACGCCCACTCGCGCGTTCTTGACAACATATTCCATAGGGTTCCCCCGTGACCTTAACCTGAAGCCCTGCATAGCAGCTGTTGCGTACGTACGTGCTGGACATAATCATGAAACACGACTCGGGCGCGGATAGTTGTTTTTGCCGCGGAGAAAATGTATATTTGTGGTATGCACGCAAATGCACGGCTGGCAAATCCTCGGAATGCAGACTGCATTTAGCCCAAAGTAACATGAGTATTGTATATAGATCGTAGAATACACGGCTGGCGGTTGTCAAAATATGAAGCCCTGAGAGGTACCCGGACATATATATCGGCGTATACTGCTTGAAAGACGAAACAGATGATATTTGCTTTAGAACTACTGCCGCTCAACTAAAACGCAGTAAGATCAGCCGCCAACGAGAGGTAGATACACCTTGTTTCCTGATGGGCAAAGAGTATCAGTAGGCTTTCCCGCTGCTCGGACTGTAGCTGGGTTGATGGAGGTCCCAGAGAACGGATGGATTAAACGTGTATAGACTTACTTAAACTTATCTCGGCATATCCGGAGGTTGCCCTCGGTATATTCTCTCACCTCTCAGCCATCCTCGGCACTTAATTGTCGACGGGAAAATCATTTTTTCCGGAACGATCCCTGGACCTGCCTGGCATGTTTTTTTTTCCTCTTTTTATTTTTATATTATTATTTGTATCTTTTTGAACCTGCTTCTTCTGCTCACACCACGAACTGAATGCACCGACCAAGCTCCGACAGCCACAGTATCTATCTACGTACCGCAAGCACAGCAGAACAACCTGCAATCTACCCTGCACAGAGCAGCAGAGTACACACAGCAGTATGTTCGTGTCGACCAGACAGCAGAGTGCGACAACGCAAGCGAGCAGACAAGAACCAGACTTTAATTGTTGTTGTCGCTGAGAGCCACCATGTACGAGTATTTTATGTTTCCTTTTTTCCTCTTTGTTGCTGTTTCTTGTTATTCTTTGAATAATGGGTGTTAAAGCCAGCAACAACTAATTCGGATTTTTATCAAGTACCCCTGACACTCAGCCCTGTGACGGACCGCCGTCTAGACGTAATAAACTGATTTTAGACAGGAATATCTTAAGGTGTAACTGACGTGACCAGAAGAAGCCGTCGCTTTGCTGCCACTTCACCCACAGGTTCCACGCTTCCGTGTGCGTGTTTTATTAAACTGCTTTTCCACCCATCGACATCCAGCACACGCAGCAGTGTTCTTGCCGGTTCGTCATATAGACAAGAGACAAAAGCTCTGTAGTAGCAAACTTCGAGACTGACATATACGTCGCAAGTACCACAGCAAGATACCAGGTACATACGGCGGTACAAGGCTTTCCTTCGGAGTCGTCACAGTGCGGGTGACCCAAGAAATAAAAGCACTACGGCATCCACCATACGACGATCTCTTGAAAACTATATTGGATTACGTACGTGCGTGCTGATATGCCGGTAAATGGTACAGCAGCAGCAGTAGTAATCGTAGTCCGGTGTAGCTTATTGTTTTTTGCAAAAATAGCACTTCGAGCGTTCCAGCGACCTACAACATCAGCAGAGAGTCTATTAATTGCCGTCCTGCCTTGTTGATGACGCCGGACCAGCCCACGGCGGTGGGCGATCTGACTCCAGCAGCAGCAAGGAGGGGAGCCGGTAAGTACTACTGTACGAGGTCGAAGAGATGTGAGCGCCGGGCCTCGTTGCGGAAACGCAAATATAAAGGAAATGCAGTTTTAATACGACGACATCGTGTACTCCTATTATAATACCTGGTACCAGGATACCGTATAGAAAAACTCTTGAAAACGAAAGCAAAAAAATTAGCTGTGGGGCAAGTACCCGGGCAAGTAACAACGACCACCAGCCATTTATAGCAGAAACCTCACCCCGCTGGTTTATTTTTCAGCACGACGTTTTTAGTAGGACTGCCAGGTACGCGACAAAAAGATAACACGACACCACCCTCGGCTCGGTAAAATCAAGCGAGAAAAACGGAACAGTAGCATTTGGCTGTTCATTGCTGTTTTTCCTATGAGTAAGCTTTTTTCGGATGTCTGTATCGCAGATTCTGCTTGTGTTGCCCGGGGTTCTGACTGTATTGCTCATGCTCGTACTCGTACTGTACTGTCAGTATGGTACCCATATATCGCAGAATTCCGGCCGTCAGTACAGCTCATACCGCCAGTACTTGCAGCAGTTTGGCCATCAGTACTGCAATAGACCTATTGTACTCAGTTCTCGCACTACTGCTTCCACTGTATGAGAGCTGCTGTACTAAGATCTCTTGAAAGCTACCGGGTGTACGAGTATAAAGAGTATGTGCTGGTGTTCATGGTCCAGCCGTCGTCTGGCACCAGGTATAGCCATTAGTTAGAGTTAAAACAAAAGCTGCAGTGAGCAAACAAATTATTACCTGGTACGCACATGTGCGCGATACTGCTGTTCGTTGTACGTCCGAACTCGGTACGTCGGCTAAGTAGAACAACCCGCAGAAATATAAAAAAAACAGCAGTGCGGGCGTTCCAACCAACCACAGCAAGCACAGCAGCCGAGGGTCTAGCGGTGACCTGCCTTTGTGGGGACGGGAGATCAGTCCCAAGCGGAAGGCGACCAGACCCCAGCAGCGGCAGGGGGGTGTAACTACTGTTCGAAGTTGAAGACAGATGTGAACGCCGGACCTGAAGCGAGCCTTCGAGCTAGCGCAAGCTAAAACAAAAGTAGTAGTGACTCGTACCTGGTACCAAGACATAAAAAGAAAGCTCATAAAAACGATACGTCTAAAAGAAGAATACCGCGCAAGTAACCGTGAAGGTTCGTACGGACCACTCTACACAAAAACCTATTTATGTTTAAACCCATGCATGTGGCGTCCGAGTTGTTTTCCTGGAGCATGACGGCGGGCCTCTTGGCATTGTCAAGTCGCAAGTTTGCACCTACGACCAATCATGGACCACTGTCCGCTTCACCATAGTTTGTTCTATTTTTCCTTCTTGAGCGAGCGTAGCGGGCGGCGAATGCCGCCCGCGGAGCTAAGCGCCTTGTACATTATTAAGTATCTCCCGAGCACAGCTTAGAGTGCCTCGGGGAGAGAGGAAGCGGCAAAATAGACAGGATAATTCCGCCAACTTGGGGATGTTCCGCCGTCTATTTCCCACTACAATATCCCAGAATACCATTGGAACTCCCTCTTTCCGTCAACCATTGCCTTGTCCGTACCACGCATCAATGCACAATCAACAGCCTCCCTGCTTTGTAATTGGTACGGCATGGCACCATATTATCACCTCAAGGTAAAACGAGTCAATGAAAAAAATGCTGTCAATCAATATCCTATCTGCACTGTTGTGACAGAAAGGACTGCAGTACCATAGTCCCTGAAAGTCAAAGGCCAACAATTACAATCCAGGGACAACATCCAGAATCAACCCCAAAACATAAGATTCAAAACTCAAACTCCAAAATCCAATATCAGAAATCCCAAATCCGAAAACTCCAACATCAAACCAGTAATCAGCACTCAGTTGCCGTAACTAGAGGAGTTGAACCTCAGTAATCAAACGGACATCAACTGGTGAAATAGGTTTGAACGAGTGTACTAGCACGGCAGTTCCAAAACCCACTATAGAATCAGACAACTGCCTCCCGGCTGGGTACACACCAAAAACCCATCGAGAACTTCAAATGCTCAAATCCAAAACACAATAACGTCAGACTAGGCACTACATTGCAGAAAAATTTCATTTTCAAAAGTCTAAAATCTGTTATCTGCCTCCCCAATTTTCCGTCAGTTAATTTTCAATACTGAAATGCGGAAATATCTAATTTCACCTTAAAATATCTTCTGCCTAGAGAGCATGCCGTCCCCAGCATGAAATATGCTCGTCATCGTCAGCGGAAAAATCAACTCGTAAATCACGCGTATAAAATCACGCGCATCGCGGATTCACACTGACAAAGTATTGTACAACTAACAAAGATGAAAATATCATGTAGCATTCCATCAAATGCATGATTTCTGTCCAACCAGACCAGATCTTGTCTTGTCTATACAAGGCTCTCAAAACGCGTTGGATTTACAAGACTCTTTGTTTAGAACATAAACATGCGCTACTTCAGCTACGGATATGCATTCTTACTGTTACTCCAAACCTCCCATTGACCTGCAGACATGGTCTTGTTTTCACTGATCAGCTCCAGGGATCTCTCCTTCGGGTATTGATAGTCATAAAGACAGGTTGAACGAGTATTGGTGACCTCCAGACCTGATCTTGGGGAGGTACCGTCATTCTCTGAGGAGAAAGTCACATTTGATGAGTACAAAATCAGCTAAGACATGACTCTTCCACTCTGAAATGAAATATTCATGAGCAAATCCCGGTGGGAACGGACCGCAACGGCGAGTGCTTCGTCAAGATGTCTGCGCGTTGCTTCTCAGACAGCACGGCGACAATATCAAACTCCCCCCGGAATACAATCTTCCGCAGGAATTGTGGTGTCGAATACTTCGTATCGATGTGTTTCGAGTTCGACGCGCACACTGGGTTTTGTGCCAGGTGCCTTGCCCCCTTGTTATCCTGGTAAACCGGGATGCATCTCGCACCAAGACCAGACAAAATAAAACTCCACAAATACCGCAAGAACATCGCCTCCTTGATGGTGTCTGCCAGTGCTACGTACTCGGCCTCCGTGGTCGAAAGCGTTACACACTTTTGAGTACTTGAAAACCAGCACGCGCATGCCCCCGGGCACAGTACAGCCCCACCGGAAACCGACTTCCTATCAGTGGCCCTGCAGGCGTAGTCAGCATCCGCATATGCAACCAGCTCTAGTCCACTGCCTCTCTGAAAAGTAATACCCAAATCATTCGTGGAAAAAACACACTCTTAAATATCAACCGGTCTTCCAGTGTACCTCCTTCGGTGTGTTCTTTTACCTAGCCACCGCTCTCACTGCGTTCGTGTTGTCCGGACGCGTCTGGTTAGCTAGCCACATCAAACACCCTACCAGTTCCTGAAGGCCAGTCGCCCTCGAGTTCGGTCTAATCGAACTCCTTGAGTTTGAGGCCCTTCACTGGCGGGTTTCTCCTACCCGGACTAACGCCAAACTTTGAAGCTGTGTTTTCAGTGAAAGCTTGCTACGAGATCATCGAAGTACCAGCATCCCAATCCCTAGAATACCGGCAGCCAGCATACCACCTTAGCTCGCCTAGGTTGATGATCGGTACAAGGCGGTTCAGGTCTTCACAGAATTGACCACACCTAGCCTTCCGCCCCACTCCAAAAATATCGTCCACATGACCTACTGTTACTATGGAGACAGTTCCAGACTCGACTAAACGCATGACACACGCATCTGCTAGGCTTTGCTCAAAACCAAGACTCTTAATGCTCGATAGCAAATGGTTGTCCACGATGGTTGTGCCACGATCTCGACGCTTACTTCAAGCCATAGAGGCTGCGATTCAAGCGTACTACCTTGCCAGACATCTCTCCGCAACCCTGAGACGACCGCATGAAAACATCTTCCTCTAGGTTGGACTGGACAAAGGCCTGTTCGGCATCGAGATGACACAGATCCAAGTCCAACTCACAAGCGATGTCACCCAACAAGCGCATGCTGCAGGCGTCGGAGCAAAAGTGTCAAAGAAAGCAATGCCCTCACGCTGCCCGCAACCCCTCGCGACCATCCTCGCCTTCGCCCGTGTCGCAAAACCAATCTCGTTCGATTTCCAACCTCACACCCATCTCGCCGAAAGAAGATTCAGACCTTTCGGTTGCTAAATCGCACCGAAAGTTCCCGCGTTCTCCAGTCCACCATATTATTTCCCCATGGCTTGAAGCGAAAGATTAGAATACTCATCGTTGAGCGCTTCGGTGTACGAGTTCGGCGTCGAAAGCTCGCCCACCGGGCGCGTGGGTAGGGGAGGGTTAGCGTGCCGCGGGGCTTGGTGGAACAGTACGTGGCCTATACTCTCCCGCGCCACCATCAAAGACAGCAGTGCATGCTGCATGCCCCCCTGATTGCGCGCGGTCTGCCCCCTCGTATGCCCCTGCTGCTGCGGCTCGCCACCGTCGACTCATTCTGAGAGTATTGCCCCAGTTCCCGGGGTACCCGCTGTCTCGGTGACGGCTGCTGCTGCTGTTGAGGCGGCAGCGATGGCGGCAGCGGCTGTGCGGTGAAGACGGCACTGACGACGATTGTGACGGCATCAGCGGTGCCGGCGACTGCTGTGACAGCGATGACGGCGTCTGCGACGGCTGTAACGGCATCCGCGGCGCCCTCGACTGCTGTGACAGCGATGACGGCATCTGCGACGGCTGTGACGGCATCGGCGACGCCCGCGACTGCTCTGACAGCGATGACGGCATCTGCGACGGCTGTGACGGCATCGCCGGCGCCCACGACTGCTGTGACAGCTATGACGGCATCTGTGACGGCTGTGACGGCATCCGCGACGCCCAGGACTGCTGTCACAGCGATGACGGCATCTGCGACGGCTGTGATGGCATCCGCGGCGCCCCCGACTGCTGTGACAGCGATGACGGCATCTGAGACGACTGTGACGGCACCGTTAACGTATGTGATGGCATCACAAGTGCCTGTGACGGCACTCGTGACGTATGTGACGGCGTCAGTGGAGTCTGACGGCACCGGTGACGGCACATACCATACCCCCACTTCTACGGGGGGTTTCAGCGCCTCCGGTGGTAGCGGCGGCGGAGACGGGGGATCCGCGTCCCACGCTGCAGGCAGCAGCCCAACGAACGCTTCCCGCCGTTGCTCCCAAGTGACATCGCGTGTGTACGACCTGCGACCGGACACAAGCAGCAACGTGCAGCAGTCCCTCGGGTGGTTGCTTCCGCTGCTCAGGAAGAAGCACGCCTGCACCTTCGATTCAATTTTTAGCGTCCGCTTCACATTGCGAAAACCGGGCTTCAGAAATGGGAGCAGTCGCGAGGACGGGGCCCCACCGTAAAACAACTGGAATGGCGACAGCATGTGTGGCTTGTCACTCGCCCTCGGCGACACGTTGATGGCATCGCTCGGGTGCACGCACGCTTCCACCCCAAGAGGCCCTGTCGGCGGCAGACACGCCGCCGAACAAACGAGGGTCCTCCAGGCAGGATGCCCTCGCGGCCTCCAAAACTAGAGCAATTCGGCGCTCGATGACGCCGTCGCGCTTCGGAGAATCGACTGGCGTGTACTCGCGGCGAATGCAGTGGCGGTCCAGCAGCGTCAAGAACTCACCCTTGGTGAATTTAATGCAGTTGTCTGAACGCAGGCACTCCACAATGGATGGGGTGCCCTGTGCACGAATGTCAGCCAGAAAACTAGCAATAACAGCGGGCAAATCGGACTTCTGCTTAAGCAAGTAAGTCCAACCAAATCTCGAAAAGTCACCCACGATCATCATGAGGTTGTGGTGAACACCAGACGACGGACGCTTTCCGGACAGGTCTACGAACAGGGGCTCTAGGGGCTTGGTCGAGCGGCAGCTAGTCGACCGCGGGGCAGCCATTCTCCTCCTCTTAGCTTCCGAACACCCAGCGCACGGAACCAACTCTCCAACTACCTTCACACCGTGTAGGCGTGCCGTCTCACGCAGGGTTTCAGCATGGGGGTGGGCTAACCAAACATGAAGATCGTTGGTGTCAATGCGTCGTTGCTTGCTCGGGGCCAATGCTGCGTTAGCGATGGGGGGGTCGGTCATCCTAGTGGCAAAACAGTATGAGCCAGACTCTCTGCGCACAAAGGCCACACTCCCACCGAGCATGTGAACCCCCTCATTGCCCATGGTCACAGAGCATTTCGGCGTCACGGCTTGCGGTGAAAACAAATTGAACCGGACTCTTGGTACGTAAGCCACGTTTACCAGTCTCACGTGCGTGTCACCTCGAGGGCAGTGCATTAGCAAAGACAACTTCCCAAAACACTAAATCTCCATCATCAGCAGGTCACCTATCACCAACGTCCCCTTGCCTACCGGGGGGGGGGTGAAATCAAACACCCCAGTGGAGTCCCCGGTGACATGGTACAAAGCACCAGAATCAGCGACCGACCCATCACTACCTCAACCCCTAGTAGGGTAATGACCAGGCATCTCATTGCAGGCATTTCTGTCTAGGTGAATAGTCTGGGCGGTGAGAATGTGAGGGTCATCAACTGACGTGCTACTGCTGCACGTCGATTCCGCTACCCCAGAGGGGTCATGCGAGGGATAAACGACCGGGGAGTGCGCGTACGACGAAGTTGGGACAAACTGGGTAGTCGGAGCGTAACTACCAGCCTCATAAGGTTCATAGTATGCTCCGTCATTGTAGTATGGTGGGGGGGGATTGAAGGCAGCATGTGCGCCGAAGTAGGCTGATCCATACGATTTACCAGGAGAGGAATTTATCGCCATGTGTGCATGAGTACGTGGGTCAGCAGTGCATTGCGCAGCTAAATGGCCAGGTACCTCTACGTGGCGGGCCCCATTCAGCCATCGGTGGGGGTCTCGGTGGTAATGCACCAGGCGGAGGCTGAACTGGAGTATATCCCATTGGGGGTACATTACCAGCGTTTCCGAATGGTGTTGACCCCGAGTTCTCCCAACGCCACTGACCATGTACTGGATCCAAACGATACGATGGACCAACGACACCTGTACCACCCCTCTGGTACTGCCGCTGCTGCTGCTGCGGCTGCTTCTGCTTCTGCTTCTGCTTCAGCTTGTACTTACACATCCACTTCCTCCACCTCCTACATCGGCAGATTGAGCACCGCCGCCATAGAGAGCATGTGAATCTACCCCCTCCCTCTGCCCTTTCCTTTTTCTACAACCTTTTTGTCCGACATACAGGTGTTTCGAACCATTTCATCGATGACAGTACAAGTCAGATCAGGGCGAGCCAAGAGGATTTTCTTTTCAACGTTGTAAAACGTCGACAGATTCTGGACGATGTGTACATTCACTTCGTTCTCACCCTTCTTGCCTCCCAACATGATCAGTTTCAGTACTACCGTGTCGATTCGGCTGAGGTATTCTGCAGTGTCTTCACCGTCTATCATCGAAACCGCATTGAACTCCTGTGTTGCCCTGCGCTTTTCCAGTATCGATTTAGACGAGTAAAAGTCAGTCATAACCGCTCATGCTCCACTCGGAGAGTTCGTTGCTAGCATCCTATTCAAACACGGTGGCGAATGTAAAGATTCAAAGAAGAAATCCCAAGCCATGCTAGCACACTTAATCGCTGATTCAGAGTGCCTCCGCCGCAAGTCCTCGTACATGAGGGAGTCATCACCTACCAACACGGGGTTAGATGTCTCTACGAGCGTCACGACACCCTTTGTTTCCCACGAACGACGAAAATCTCGCTCGCCGAAGGGACCAATCATCTCTCACTACTGAACTTGGGCTAGCGGGTGCTACCTATGTACATGCCTGCTGGGTGGATCATCGATCCATGCATAACAGGAGTTGCTCCACTTGCCGAGAGTCCCTCGACCCTCGAAGTGGCTCCTTCAAGCTGAGCCTGCATGTCAACCAGCTGCTCCCGAAGCGCAGATGCAGACTCGCCGCCAGATGCCGATGCTCCAACGGGTGCTCCAACCTCGCCGTCCTATCCGGCATACTTGCGGTCGGTATCACCAACTCTCTCCCTTCTCTGGGAGTGTCCCTCTCGAACAGCGCCTAAGCTCCAATCAAGCCCGACGTACTAGACGATATATCGTGTTTCCTGATGGTCAAGGAGTATCAATGGGCTTTCCCGCTGCTCGGACTGTAGCTGGGTTGGTGGAGGTCCCGGGGGACGGATAAATAAAACGTATATATATTATTAAGTATCTTCAGAGCACAGCGTAGAGTGCCTCGGGGAGAGAGGAAGCGGCAAAATAGACAGAAGGTAATTCCGCCAACTTGGTGATGTTCCGCCGTGTATTTCCCGCTACAATAACCCCAAACTACCATTGGAACTCCCTATTACCGCCAACCATTGCAATATCCGTACCACGTATCAAAGCACAACCAACACACCTTGATAGTGAGTCTTTACGATGACAGTTCGCGCTTCGCGCTCGCGGCCTCCAGCAACTGCTGCGGAGGGTTGATTAAATCCTGCTCCACTAAGTGAGAACAGGTCCAGGCCCTAGAGCTAAAGCTCGGAGCTGACAACACGCCCTAGACCGAGAACTGGAATTATGTCTCTTGTCTCGTCTACGGACCACAGCTTGCATACTATTGTAGAAGAGAAAACAGCTGTTATCTTGGGAGATTCACTATCAATATACAATTTCTACTGCGGCCAACACGGAGTCCAATTACGCAAGCTTTTTCGCTACATCAGTCCTACCTATAGCAGTGAGTGAAACAGAGTGCATGGTACGGAGGCAAGGCTGCCTAACGCTTGCAGTACTGCTGTAGGCCGTGTGCGTCCATAGAAGAAATTGGTATCGTGTAATGGTATTATGTATGATGCGTACTCGTATACTGGCTGCATCTCAAGTAGAACTGATAGCTTGCTTAGACTGGAAGCTGCAGCGGCATCAGAACGGAAAACCATAGTCAATTTCAAATATATTGAGCCAATCATACCACCCACAGGCCCACTTCAAACACAAGCAGATACTTTACGGGATCAAGAGGGTCAACTGCAGTAAGGAGCCTCTAGCAACCACGCCTACAAGAACCGGGGGGAACGAGGAGAGTTATAGCTCATCATGACTACATCACGCTACGTACTAGGTTGGTGGTTATTGTATTGCGTGTTGTACATGCGTGTGTTTTGCACAGTTTAAGTACTTGATCGTCAGCAGCTACAACAACAGTACAAAGTAAATCAAAGAACCTTTTACAAACAACAGAGCCTCAGCAGCACAAACCAGCACCACCTTGGTCCAGCGTCAGCAGCAGTAACCTCAGCAGTTGCAGAGCATTAACCGCAGCAGCAGTATCTACGGTACGGGCCCTGTGTTTGAACCACGTGCTAGAAACGGTGGGAATGAGGGGCGTCGCTGATCTTTACAGCATCACGATCCATGTCAGCAGCAAGAACAACAGCAGTACATAGTAATTACCTATGTTTACTCCAACTACGAACCAAAGAGCCTCAGCAGCACCAACCTGCACCACATTGATCCTGCACCTGCAGCAGTAACCACAGCAGTAGCAGCAGTAGGAGCTCCTGTATCCAACGTTCGACGTCAGCACCTGTCCGGGCCTGTCGACCAGCGACGCACAAAAGCCACCCTGTTTCTTATGTTACTGCTGGTTGGCGGTACACGTTTCTCGTCCGGGCGTTCCTTGGACTTTTGTAGCATTTGAGCACTGTTTCCTATGATAAATTTGTTAAGTGTCAGTGAACAAGAGCCTCAAGTTCGTTATTTTAACTTTCCTTAATAACCAGACCGTACTGTAGACGAACTCAACGTCCCCGTTGGAACTGCTTGTCCCTGAGAAAAGTAAACATGACAATAGTCAGCAGAAGTAACATCTTCGTGAATAAAATGAATTGAGTGTCCCGATAGAAATTCGAGGCAGACTGTTTCCCTCAAAGGAAATCGGTGAGTAGAGGTTGGTACGGATCTCACACACGCGAAGGTGGGAAGCTTTATTTGGTACGGTACTATCATTAGTTGGTACGGTATCGGGAAATCGAGGTACACGTTTGTGCAGTATTGGGAAATTGTCCAGTGTGCGGTTCGGTGCACAGGGATACGGTGGTCTACCGCTGTTTATATTTTTAGTTTATCGTTCGGATTTCTATCGCGGCAAAAATATTGAGGACTTCTCTGATGTTTCCCGGTTTTGGACTTGCTACCACGGACACGTTTTTGTCTATCATCTGAGGTATGAGAATCGCCATGAGCCCTATTGACGAAGGGTCAATGTTCAACCCCGGCCTTACTGCAAAACTGATCACATCCTAATTCCAAGTAGTGTGTAGGTAAAAAACATACCAGGTATGTTACAGTCGGTTGTAAAGGGGCTGTTTCTGTTATGGCACACATGACAATTGCACAGTTTACTGAGATCGTCTGTCAGCTAAACCTCGAGGTTGTCTGTCTATCTGATGGTATTCTTTGGAGTACAGGCCGTGAACGTGCTTTTTATATGCATTAGTATTGAATTCCAGATGTCCTAGGAAGTTCGGTTGCACCAGTAAACATAAAATGACTGTTTAATTTTTGCCAAACATAGCAATATCAATTGACCAAGACAACAACATGCAAGTCGGCAGGAGTTGGTTCATGCCTGCCACGTCCTTATGATGATTTTGTCTACGCCGATTCCATGAACGATGGCAGGTGTGCCAGCGCCAGCCTAACAACTCGCAGCTGTGTTCGCCTCTCCTTGCCGGGCTGCCGGGGGTGTTTCGGTAAGGTTTCGTTTAAGGCGTTTCGCGACACGTTTCACCGGAGGCGTTTCGCCGTACTAGCTGGTGGCGAAAATGGGACGCCTCTGCCAGAAGAGCCGACTGCAAGCGATCTTCAATTCCAAAGGAAGCAAGACAGCGGCGTACTGCAAGCGGCATGGTGAGGACGGCATGGTGGACGTCTCCAGCAATCAATGTTTACATGACTCCTGCACCAAGGGGCCGAGCTATAGTTTCGAGGGAAGCAAGAAGCCGGCGTGTTGTAAGCAGCACGGCGAGGACGGCATGGTGGGCGTCAAAAGGAAGCGGTGTTTATATGACTCCTGCATGAAGGGACCGAGCTTTAATCTAGAGGTAAGTAAGAAGCCGGCGTACTGCAAGCAACACGCTGAGGATAGCGTGGTGAACGTAGTCAGCAAGTGGTGTATACATGACTCCTGCACGAAAGGGCCCCGCTTTAATTTTGAGGGAAGGAAGAAGCCAGCGTACTGCAAGCAACATTCTGAGAAGTGCATGGTGAACGTCATGAGCCCTAAGTGTTTGTACAATTCTTGCACGAAGGCGGCGAGCTTTAGTTCAGACGGAAGCAAGAAGCCGGGGTACTGTAAGCAACACGCCGACGACAGCATGGCGGCCGTAAGAAACAAGCGGTGTTTGTATAATTCCTGCATGAAGGGACCGAGCTATAATTTTGAAGGAAACAAGCCGGCAGTGTACTGTAAGCAACATGCTGAGGATGGCATGGTGAATGTCATCAGCAAGCGATGTTTATACGACTCCTGCACGAAGGGGCCGAGCTATAACCTCGAGGGAAACAAGAAACCGCTATATTGCAAGCAACACGCTGAGGACGGCATGGTGGACGTCTGCAACAAACGATGTTTACATGACTCTTGCACGAAGAGGCCGAGCTATAGGTTTGAGGGAAGCAAGAACCTGGTATACTGTAAGCAACATGCTGAAGACGGCATGGTGGGCGTCAAAAGAAAACGGTGTTTATATGCCTCCTGCTTGAAGGAACCGAGCTTTAATTTCGAGGGAAGTAAGAAGCCGGCGTACTGCAAGCAACACGCTGACGATAGCATGGTGGACGTGCTAATTTGCTGTTTACATGGCTCCTGTACGAAGGGGCCCATCTATAACTTCGAGGGAAGCAAGGAGCCAGCGTACTGCAAGCAACATTCTGAGAAGGACATGGTGAACGTCGTGACCCATAAGTGTTTGTACGATTCCTCCATGAAGGGGGCGAGGTTTAGTTTAGACGGAAGCAAGAAACTGGGGAACTGTAATCAACATGCTGATGACGGCATGGTAAACGTCCAAATCAAGCAGTGCTTACGTTATTCCTGCACGAAAGTGCCGAGCTACAACTGCGAAGGAAGCAAGACGCCGGCATACTGCAAGCAGCATGCTGCGGACAGCATGGTGGACGTCCACAACAGGAAGCGTTTACACGTCTCCTTCGCGAAGGAAGCGCGCCGTAGCTTGGACGGAAGCAAAGCAGCGGAGTACAGCAAGCTACTTGCTGAGGACGGCATGGTGGTCGGCCTTAGCAACCGTTGTTTAAATGACTCTTGCACGAAGATACGGAGCTATAACTTTCAGGGAAGCATGAAGCCGATATACTGCAAGCAACACGCTGAGGACGGCATGGTGGACGTCATAAGCAAGCGGTGTTCGCATGATTCCTGCATGAAGGGACCGAGCTATAATTTTGAAGGAAGCAAGCCGGCAATTTACTGTAAGCAACATGCTGAGGAGGGCATGGTGGACGTCCGCAGCAAGCGTTGTTTATACGGTTCTTGCTTGAAGGGACCGAGCTATAACTTCGAGGGAAGCAAGAAACCGGTGTACTGTAAGCAACACGCTGGGGATGCCATGGTGGACGTCAAAAGCAAGCAGTGTTTGTATGATTCCTGCATGAAGGGACCGAGCTATAACTTTGAAGGAAGCATGCCGGCAATTTACTGTAAGCAACATGCTGACGACGGCATGGTTGCCGTCACAAGCAAGCGGTGTTTGTGCGAATCCTGCATGAAGGTACCGAGCTATAATTTTAAGGGAAACAAGACGGCGGTGTACTGTAGGCAACACGCTGAGGACGGCATGGTGGCCGTCGGAGGTAAGCTGTGTTTGGACGATTCCTGCTTGAAGAGGCCGAGCTGTAATTTTGAAGGAAGCAAGCCGGCAATTTACTGTAAGCAGCATGCTAAGAGTGGCATGGTGGACGTCCTCAACAAGCACTGTTTACATGATTCTTGCATGAAAAGATCGAACTATAACTTCGAGGGAAGCAAGAAGCCGGTGTACTGCAAGCAACACGCTGAGGACGCCATGGTGTCCGTCAGACGCAAGCAGTGCTTGTATGATTCCTGCATGAAGGGACCGAGCTATAATTTTGAAGGAACCAAGCCGGCAATTTACTGTAAGCAACATGCTGAGGGCGGCATGGTGAATGTCCTCAGCAAGCGCTGCCTATATGACTCCTGCTCGAAGGGGCCGAGCTTTAACTTCGAGGGAAACAAAAGGCCGGTGTACTGTAAGCAACACGCTGAGGCCGGCATGGTGGCCGTCGGAAGCAAGCGGTGTTTGTACGATTCCTGCTTGAAGGGACCGAGCTATAACTTTAGCGGAAACGAGCCGGCGGTGTACTGTAAGCAACATGCCAAGGACGGCATGGTGAGCGCCTGGAACAAACGGTGTATGAATGACTCTTGTACGAAGGGAGCGCGCTATAACTTCGAGGGGATCAAGAAGCCAACGCATTGCAAGCAGCATGCCGAGGACGGCATGGTGGAAGTCCGCAGCCAGCGATGTTTACATGATTCTAGCACGGAGCGACCTATCTATTTCGATGACAGCAAGCAGGCGTACTGCAAGTCATATGCCGAGGGCGGCATGGTGGACGTCGGCATCAGTCGTTCATCAACCGATTTGGAAACGGTTGTTGGGGCGGATCGGCGAGCACAAACCGACGGTGTGCCCATCGTATGCGTCAAGCTAAAGGAGGAGATATTAGACAGTCCGGTGACGAGCGTGAACATCGAAACGGTGCGTGAGGCGAAGCAGTAATGGATGTTCTCCTTCGTCGTCTTCCCTTGGCGTAAGGACGCACCTCGTTGACGACGGCAGCGGTGGCGGGACTGCTGCTAAACGGATCCGTCACCGGCTATACCGCAAACCGTTGCCTACGTAGTGGTCCGGGTTCGGGACTCGAAATTGGGTTGGGTTCAAAACCAGAGGCGACTAACTTGCCGCCGTTACAAACTGAAGTCATGGACCTATGTCTTTTAAGAGGAGTTCATCTGTACAAACGCGCGGCCGAAATATCACGAAGCTTGCAAGGGTGAGTATCGACCACTCAACTGGTCAAACTCACAGCTGACGGGTTTGAAATATTTTAAAGAAAACTGTATTCGGACTTTCCCCGAAACCAAGTCCCTTCTATGATACACATATTTTCTTGGAGTCCGATCGCAGCATTTTGAAGCTGACCGATTGTCTATTGGCAGGTACCGCAGCACCATGTCAGCGTTCCTGAATGAATCAGCCCTACTTTATGCTGAAACAATTTGAAAGATACCTCAGCGGGGAGATCGATAGTTTAGTCGAAACCGATGTTTGCAAGGTTCATGGCGTGATGCATGGATCGCGTGTGCTACAGAGGGTGCGACTTCGTCAAGGACATAGGTCAGCAAGTAGATCTACGCCAAGGCAGCTGCCGATGTGCTGCGTGCCTGGCCTGCTACCCTGGCTACACACTTCTAGAGCTGCATAAATTAGATCTGCACCCCCGTTTTTAGGGACAAACACTGCGGCAGTAGTTGGATTTAGCGTACGATATATTTTGCAGTATTAATAGTAGTAAGAGTTCACACCCTCGACGACCAGATAATTGCCAGCGCTCTGGAAAGCGCACGCAGTTGAACTCACAGAAAAACAGTCAGGTAGAGACGCCACTGGACCAAGCGGCGACACGACTCCTTTCAGACTTCAGGCCGTCTTGCAACAAAGGGTGGGGTACTATTTAGGGGAGATCAAGGGGAGCAATGGCGGGGACAATAACTGAGGAACCCCGCATCAGAATGTCCTGGAAACCCCCAACTGGCGGATCTCAATTTTCCACACTAATTCCATGTAGTTTGTCCCCAAAATTGTCGGTGCAGTTCTAAAGGGGCTTTAGGGATGATGGCAGCAGTACGTTATCACTTGCCCACGAATCCCGTTGTTGTCCCTTCTCACACGATCGAACCGACGTGTTTTTTGGGCCAGCAAGCTTCCAGAGGCGAAAGTCGCGGCTACCAGTGTGTTCTTACATCACGAGAGGGACT
The DNA here is from genome assembly GCA_036873875.1 of Laminaria ephemera. Taxonomy (NCBI): domain Eukaryota; class Phaeophyceae; order Laminariales; family Laminariaceae; genus Laminaria; species Laminaria ephemera. The sequence goes on from JAYJMJ010000236.1 coordinate 785,212, forward strand.
CGCTGTGCCAGTCGCGCTCGCGTCATCGAGAGACCTCGAGGTTGGAGGTTAGAGGTTCAGAATGCGGCGGAATAAAACACTAATACTATTAAGAAGACTAATAGAGCGGCACAAGCTACCCATTGGTCCTGGTTGCCCCGTAGCGGTGCAGGCGCCGCATGCCAACACTCTCCACCTCTGGCGGGTACATACTGCATACAGTACGGCAATTCGACGCACCTGAGAGGGCGATGAACTGATTGATTATACGGGCTCCGTCTCGTACAAAAACTAATACAAAGCAGTACGAGAGTTCTGCTATGCGGGCCTGCCTGGGGCCTGGGTGCCCAGCACAGTGAGGGAGGGTCTCCCAATAATGCCGGTTGAGTAGGTGTCTACCTACGGTAAAGTGCCGGTTAAATCGCTTAATACGACTGGAACCCTCTGTACTATTACCAGGTACAGTATCGGTACTCCACCCAATAGTGCCGGTGTCCGGTATACTGCCGGTATTGATGGCTGGCACATACCGGCACTCTAGGGAGATCGCCACCGAAACGCCGCAGGCGTAGCACGCCACCACTCTCCGCCTTTTGCGGGTACGGTGGTTCGACGCACGCGATCGGCCGATGGAGTGAAATATAGCATACCAGGTTCACCAGCAGCAGCACCAGCAAGAGCAGTGAACATCACATTCAAAAGTTTATTGTCGTGCCGCTGCAACCCAACCCACCAACCCAACTGCAATTTGGCGTAGGTTTCGCGATAGGTTTGCATGTCAAGACAAGATTCCTTTTTTTCGGAGCTCATTCGCTACGAGTTCTCGTGATCTCTCACTCGAAATTCTCAGCTCGTTTTAGCCCAACCTGCTAGTTCGCCAATCGCTGTGTTCCCAGCTATTCCGGCATTCGGGTTTCCGCGCATGCACCTCGATGGGACGCCATTTCCTTTTATCTTCGGTGAAACGAACGTCATCACGGAGGCGAGCCAAATGTGAGTAACTGCTGATCAATCAGTCTCAACAAGCGATCGAAGTATCGCACAATATTAAAACAATGAATTCCGACCAAATCCTCGATCTCGCAGCTACAGCTGGGGTTCAGCTGGGGTATTTAACTTTGAACAGACAAAAGAAAGGGGTACATCCCCCAAAAATAACGACAGAAGAGGGGACGACACTGCTTTTCGTGGACTGCGAGGTTCTCAAGGCATCACATGACATAAACGACTGAGGCTACAGTATTGTAGGGGGGGGGGTGTACTCACTTCATGCATAGCCGTAGTCAAATGACCATTGACCCTCGTATCCCTACAATGCCGGGACGGAGCACGTCTGGGTTTGACCGATCAGGCAGACGACACATGCTACGGTAAATGTGCACCGTTTTTTTCCTGGGGCTCCTCACTTGAGGAGCTTCACACCACACCCAAACACTTATTTTGAGTAAACTGAAAGTGCAACCCGATGACCAAACCCATGGCCTAGGTATACCAAATGTACATATTGCAAAACAAGAATGATTTTGCGGCGGGTTTGGGTTAAGAAGCCCCGTCATTCAGAAACAAAAATGTCCAAAAGAGCTACCTTTATCGTGGCACGCGTCAGACATCGCGTGCACCAAGCGCGAAGCGCCGTGGGGTGTTCGGCGAGTCGCATGAAGGGGGAGCTGCATCCTACTAAGAACCACTTGTGAGGCGAACGTTCGCACCATGTGCGTACTTTCTTGCATATCGGATGACAGCTTCGAATGAATTAACTTGTTTTCTGGTGTGGTCACTTCCAGAGACAGCAATGGGTATACTTGCTTGCCTTAGTCATTTTACCATTGGCCACGCATCCCTTTCGAGACGGAGCACTGTTTCTACTCCTAATAAGAGACACCTCCAACAATTGGGCGCTCACCGTTTCTTCCATATATTACATTTTAAAAAAAATGCTTATCCTATCCCCTTCCTGTTTGGCCGTCCGGGGGGGGGGGGGGGTACTCATTTGTTGCTTGCCTTAGTCATTTGACCATTGACCACGCATCCCTTTCGAGACGGAGC
>JAYJMJ010000236.1:831315-863199 GCA_036873875.1 Laminaria ephemera
GTGGTTATCCTCGAAGACTACTAAGGTTGGAGTCACGGGTTCGAATCTCGGTATCGAGATTTCTTTTTCTGAGACACGAACTGCCGAGAGCATTTTATAGCGTGGGTAAGCACAATTCGATGCGAGTCGACGAGGGAAGAAAGTGCTGAATTCTTCTCGCGATATATAAAAATGAAGGCGCGTATCGTAGTGGGGAGGGGGGAGAAGAGCCTGCTAAGTGACCCCCCATCTGAGTTACGAGTACTAGGGAGAGAAAACTAGGGAGAGAGAAGGAGAAAGTAAAAGTGCGAAGATAATAGATGGGATGAGCAAAAAAAAAACAAAAAATGATGCCAAGAGTGCTTCTCCTAGGCATCGTAGCACGCGTCCAATCGGCAAACAAACGTTCATCAAGGAGAAGGCCGAAACGAAAAAATAATTCGTGTACGGTGTAGGATAAGCAATGCGAAATGCAACTCGAATGTAACGTCTTGCGAGTCACGGACCCGTGACATTATTGATTGCCTCCCTTACCTGGAGAGGGTGCCGTCCGTTCTTGATCATGATCACATTGTCCTCCACCACCTGAAACGCGAGTTTTATGCCGGACGCTCTCAGCACCCGCTCAGAAACCGCAGACCAATGAACGCGCGCTACGACAGAGGTATCACATTTTTAGCTGAAACGTTTGCGGAATGACGGGGCTCCTTAGCCCAAAATCGTCGGCATTTGCTTCTTCTTTTGGAAATATGTTTCGTTGCATACCACCTCGGTCATGGGGTTGTTCAACGGGGAGCACTTTCAGTTGTTTCCAGATCAGGTTTTAGGTGAGGTATAGAGCTCGAGTCAGGAACCTCAGAAAAACGATGGTGCACTGATACCGTGGCGTACATGAATACTACATTACACTACACTACACTATCATCAAATCAAATAGAAAGGGGCCAAAGTCTATATCCTTCATGAGGACATACACAACCCGTAACACGCGCGATCGGAGTATCACACACAGCTTGCAAAGATGAGTTTCGACGAAATCCTAGATCTCACAGCTGTTGTGTTTTTTTTATTTTTTTATAAAAAGTCTTTGGGCCCACTACAGTAAATTATTTTTTCTTGCATACAGATTTGGCGTGGTAAGCGGGTCCTTTAAAGTCTGCTGTATGACCATGCCTCTAAACCCAGCTTGTCCCACATATATTTGGGCCCATGTTGTGGGACCTATAGCCTTCTGGCGCGAAGAGAGCTTCACGATCTCAGAGGTTTGACCTCGATCGCTGCTACGCGCGGTTGACTTCCATAGTCGTAGTCGTACTAACTTGAGCCTCGGTCAGAGGCAATAACCAGCCAGGGAATACTTTCAGCTATTGGTGTTTCTATTCTCGGCAACACCTCAGGTCGTACCAACCCGGCGGCGACGGAAGCGAGGGGGCTGGCCGCGTCTAGTCTCCTACTCAGGAAGTAAACATGGGGGCAATCCCCTTACCCGGTGATAAAACAGAAGTAGCCCTCCTATGGTAACCTTGGGCCGGTTATTGTTACAGTCGTGGTCAGCAACCTAAACGAATCATGGCATGATGATGAGGGGATCACTTCAGCTGTTGGTTTTTCTAGGCTCGAGGACGCATACCTCAGGCCGTACAAAGCCGAAGTCGGAAGCGACTGAAGCGAGGGACATCGCCGCGTCCAGTTCCGCCATTGACGCCGCCGCAGCATGGAGGACCACCTCCTGCTCTAGCAGAGCCTCCTCAAGCTCCCGCATGATCTTCGCCTGTACACACAAGCATTTACATGCCAATAGAGTTGGCCACGGAGCAGCTAATAGCACCGACAGCGCAGTAGATAGCCACGCTACGGCAGGGAGGGTACTTTTGATTTTTTTTTTTAAGGCTGACGGGGCTCCTCAGTTGAAGAACCGCCAAACATGCTCAGAGTCCCAACTGTATTCTAAGAAGACCCATGTTACGATAGAGGTACCACTTTTTGGAACTTAGTTTTGTTCTGAATGACGGGGCTTCCTAACCCAAATTCGTCGGAATGTCATTCCTGTTTTTGCCTTCTGAATATTTTTTATACCTACAGTAGGCCACGGGCTCGGTCATCGGGTTGGAGAGTTTTAGTTTGCTAAAATAAAAAACTGTTGAGTGGGGTGTGTAGACCTCCTCAAGTGAGGAGCCTCAGAAAAAAAATGCTGCACCTTTATTTACCATAGACGCGGGCCACGATAATAGAGGTAGCATTTTTGGACAAATTTTGTTTCTGAACGACGGGGCTTCTTAACCCCAAATCGTCAGAATGTCATATCCTTGCTTTTTTGCATACGGTTTTTTTTTTGTACCTAGGCTATGGGTTTGGTCATCGGGTTGCGCTTTCAGTTTCCTCAAAACAAGTTTTTGGGTGAGGTATGAAGCCCCTTAAGCGAAGAGCCTCAGAAAACAAAAGGCTGCACCTTTACCACAGCGTGTGTCAGAGGTATCTTGTCGTATACCTACAGTGACACGTGCCACGATGGAGGTAGCACCTTTTGGCCCAAACGGTTTCTGAACGACGCGGCTCCTTAACCCAAAATCGTTTTCAATTCCGCTTTTTTTTTCCCATAACCATCGTTGTATGCCTAGGCCATGGGATTTATCATTGGGCAGCACTTTTATTTTTCCCCCAAATCGTTTTTTTTTTTTGGAGAGGTATAGGGCTCCACAAGTGAAGAGCCTCAGAAAAAAAAGGGAGCACCTTCACTGTAGGATGCGTCCAGTAGTCAACGGGATAGTTCGTTGGGTTTGACGCGAAAATGCTTCACAATATAGTGTTTTGGGTGAAGTGCAGAGCTCCTCATGCGAGTGGCCCGAGAAGAAATACCCCCCCACACCCGTACGGTAGCATTGCTCCAGAGACTCGTGTTCGCCTCAATATTGACCACGCACCGATTTTGGTGGCGTCAATCGTTTTCTTAAGGTGACCTTACCTGTCAACTTCCGGGATAATAAACGTTGATGTCAGGGCATCAAACCGCTTTCTACTAAATCGCAGCTATACCAAGATGACTACCTGAAACGTGGACCCGGGAGGTCTGCGTTTGTTTCCATACTTCGCTTCCATAGACGATCGGAGAATGTGCCGAAACCTTTCTAGCGATTGCAATGAAGGCATCCATCGCAGTGGGGAGCGGGGGGCAATGCCTGCTATGTGACCCGGATCTGAGTTACGAAAATCGGGGTATCTGGAGAAAACGCGCGAGTATTCTACACGGGATGGGAGACAAAAGCACCTGTTTGTCCGTGATTTGGGCCTGGATATCCCCGATTCCATCATCCATCTCGCGCATGTGCGAGTTCTTGAAGTATACTGTGTCAACCTGCATCGTGCACAAAGACGAAAAACCTTGATGTGAATCAAAATGGCGCCCAAGGCATGGATAATATGTCATGGAGCTGTCCTCGGTAAGTCCCCTTCAGTGTTGCGGCTGTACCATTACTGCTGCTGCTTGACAGTTCGATAAGCAAGTAGACTATTTCATTCGCGCGAATCATAGGCATCCACAGCGTTTAGCAAACATGCATTCAATCCGGATGCTGCATTGACATATCAGCGTATTGACATCACGGTTAAGTCTTCATCGCGCATCGTCGACCTGAGGAAAAGCGGGGCGGCGTAGGTGGCGCCCAGGGGGGGGGGGGGGGGGTGTACTCATTTCATGCATAGCCGTAGTTTTAATACCATTGACCCTCGCATGCCTCTAATGCCGGGACGGAGCACGTCGGGTTTTCGCCGACCAAGCAGGGGACATACCTGGGCAAACGCAAAGCTGAAGTCGGGCGGCGCGAGATCGCTGTAGCGCCGGTGTAGAGCTGTGAGGAAGCCGATCTGAGGGACATATTCGACGCTGAGTTCATCCAGCACTGGATTCTCGTCGAGGACGATCTGACATCGCCGGGATCGGGGGGGAGCGTGTTGGTGTCGTTCAAAAATTGACACACAGAGGTTGAGGGGCAGAGGAAAACGCACTTATCCCTTTTCCTTCTCCGAAAATGATTCAGCGCTAACTCCAAGTAGCATCTCCCCAAACCGGGTGTGCGATTCTACAAGGGTAAAATAACGAGGCAGGCTGCTGCGGGCAGTTGATGTTCTGCGTCGAGAACGACACAATTATGAAATAGACCGTGCCTCCAGGTACATGGTATAAACTAATTGGCTCTGTATTGAGGTATTCTATTCTGAGTTACCACGCACAAGGACACTCGGTCTCAGCAGCTCCACAAAAAGAGGGAGGCCGTGATTGGCGGCTAGAACCATGCTGAAATTGCACAAGCTATGAAAACGCGACCTGCATCGGCCGCGTACTACGGCAGATGAGCACCAATCGCTTCTGAGGCTCTTTGCACGAGGAGCTTTATATCCGATGAAAAACTGTTATCGAGAAAAGTTGTATGCGCAAACAGACGAACAGTCGTATTGGCTAGACGAATCACAAGCAATAAACATTGAACCTAATTCTTTGTCTATTCCCATCCGACCGTGTGCAGCAGGAGGTTCAACGTCGATCACTCATACACATTCCAAGAAAGAACAAGAAAACCAAAGGCTTCACACCCGAGTGCCAAGGTATTAGGCAGTTCCTCAAGTGTGGAGCCCGGCCACCTAGAAACACTTGCGCCCAAGAGTACCACCTCTACCGCCGTATGATCGCTCTACTCAGGGCTGCAAACCTTGCCGACGGCCCGAAGAATGTCGGGAAGGTTGGCCAGGACACCCTTCAAGCGATCCAGCTCTTCGTCGCAACCTGTGCGAATCTGACGTCAAGAACAACAGACACGCCAAAGAGTAGGGGATACAAGCAGCGCAGGGGCGGCCTGACGCGGACACGTACTGCTGCCCCGTGCATTCACACTACCTTCAGGGAGGCATAGTTCCGTCAGGCATGCTCTACTATCGTGAAGAGATAGGCTAAAGGGCAATGTGTCAATTACTCCCGACAAGGACTGTTGGTTGGGGTCTTGAACATGCCACAACACTCTAGAAACTCCTGAAGAGGTTTCTCAATAATCCTTCTACCGACAGGTGCCACGATGGAGGAGACACGCTTTGACCAACACATTTCTGACGGACAGGACTCCTCCGCTTAGCGAGTGCCCTATGTTTTCGGAGTACCACTTCTTCTACTTTGTCGTATATTCGTAGTTAGGCCATGGGAATACTCGTCGGGATGAGCCTTCAGTGTTTCTCGAATACAGCTTTTGGGAGGTATAGAGCTCGTCAAATGAGGAGCCTCAGAGCAGGTAGGTGCGCCTCTATCGTAGTATGCGCCTACCATACCCATACGGTAGTCATCTTCGGGTACAAGAAAAAAAGGCCGGCGATCGTGTCTCCAGAACATGGTTTCAGCGACGTAAACTCACGACGACGCCTCTATCTTCCGTGCTGGCCGGGGGCATCGACAACCTCGGACAGGCCTTCCAAGCAGCAACGCAGTATAACGCCATCGACGCCGTTTGAGAAGCCTATCAAACAACATCCGGCACTCTCCGTGCTGATTTCGTAATTGCCAATCTCAACGAATAACGTACTCATGTTGGAGTACAAGCAAACGCAGCAAACAATCATATCGCCGAGATTCGTTTTGAACGATCCAAACTCACGACAACGTCTCTGTCCTCCATGCTGGCGGGGGCATCGACAACTTCGGACAGGCCTTCCAAGCAGCGCCGTAGTATTACGGCGTCAATGCCATCTAAAAACGCGAGTGGTGGCAGGCAGAGGCGGGTTACGTTAGGTCGTCACCCAACCAAGGGTACCCGACAAAACGGCAAAACGACGCCACATTCCAAACAAATCAAATGACCAAGGCTATGGTAGAGGTCCACCTCATTTGGGTTTAGGCTTCTCGCTCGAGGAGCTCAATACCCCACGCGAACCTCGAATTTGAATAGCATTTTTCGCTCCACCTGATGGACAATCCCATGGACTAGGTGTACAACTAACATATTCGGAAACAATAAAGTGCCTGTAAAGATGTACTGGGCAGTTTCCTCAGTTGAGGACCCGATCACCCACAAAACCAAATGGCCCAAACATGCTACTTCTATTGTAGCACTTATCAAGTCGTCAAAAACTAACCGGACGGATGGGAGGCTTAACTTGCCTACAAGGCGCGCCAGAAACGTCCGCGAACATCGCACGGTTGGCGTGTGTAAACGTAACAAGCACACCTCAGCTGCGAGATAGACAATGTTTCGTCGAACTCGCCTTTGGCAAGCTGCGTGTTAACGCTTCGATCGTTATTGAACCGTCTGCACTGTCCTGTTGGGGGTGGAAGGTCGGCCGTGCCTACAAGAGGAAAAACTTCCAGCCCCCGTGTTTTTTCGAACACGCCGTCCATCAGTATCCCGCTGTCAATCGCAATTGCTGCGTAAACATCGACCCAAGACTACATGTTATTTGCCGAAGTCACGGCTTAGGTGAAGGATTGAGCTCCTCAAGCTCATCAAGTGCGAAGCCTCAGCAAAGCTTGGTGCGCTTCATCAGTTGCACGCATCATCCGGCGGTTGGGTTTGTAAAGTTGTCTGTTCTCCTCTGGGAGGCTCGACGTTCATACTTGCCTAGAAGGCGCGCCAACACCGTTTGGTTCGTGGAGCCCTCGTCCATCGCCATCCCACCGTCAACCGCCATCGCTGCATCCCCCCTGGTCTTCAAAACCGCCAGTCCGTCTCGGACGTCGAGGGCGGACTCGATCGACTGGATAAGCTTGCACCAGTCCATGAAGGTAGACGACACCTGCTACAAGGTTGGGGAGTCGAAGCGTTGTCGGAAGCATTGAATGCGCGTGCGGAGCGAATCAACGACGGGAGAACGGCTTGGTAAAGGGTGGGATGCAGACGCTGCAAAGGTTTTTGTTTGGTTGACATGCATGAAAGCCGTGACACGCTCCTCAGAAATTCTCGATATCTCTGGGCCCGATGTGAACTGTTTTACACAATATGTTTATTCATTAGACACACAGCCCGTCGCGGGCTTATCTTTGAAGTTTCACCGTGTCCCACGATAGAGGTACTATACCTCTTTTTAAGCGAAAACGTGTCCGATTGACTGGGGTTCTCAACCAGGGAACTTCCCACAATCGTTGCAAAATGCCATAGTTGTTTTCCAACATCATTCGGCTTGTATCTAAGCTACGAAGTAGTCCATCGGGTTGCACCTTCATGTTTGTCACATTCAGGGCTTTTGGCTGAGGTATAGAGGTCCTCATCTGAGGATCCTCAAAACATAATCGTTGTATCTCTATCGTAGCATGGGTCTTTGCTCCAACTCCGTCCTCGAGTGAGTCATAGACCTTCTCAAATGAAGGTACTCACAAAACTAGGTGCTATCCCTCCCGTAGCATGCGTCTTTCCACCACACATTTCCCTCTTATATACCCCGCTGACCCCCCCCCCCCCCACCCGCCCCCCGCCTCCCCCGCGCTCGATTACGATTTTCTTGCCTTTTTGATGCGTAGAAGAGTTCTGGTGGTATCGTGAGACTTTCCCAACTGGGAGCGTAACTGCCGGCAAATCTCAGCGTTCTCCGTCTGCATCAAAACCTCCACGCAGTCCTGCTTGAGACACATGGATACGTTAGTGCCGCGTCGCTTGGGTGCTGTTGACTTGCTTTCCTTTACGAACGTGCGTGCTGGACAAATGATAACGGTTAGAGAAAATGTGCCGCCAGGTACTACTCCGTTGCAGGATGTCAATGCTAGCCTATGGCTAGGGTAGTGTGCTCCTAGGCACTAGTCCGTCGAGAGCGGAGAGGCCCGGATATCAATGCTAGCCTACGGTTAAGGTGGTGAACTCCTAGGAACTAGTCCGCTGCGAGGAGGGGGAGGTGGAGATCAATGCCAGACTTCGGGATTCGTAGAACCCGAACCCAAATACTTTGTTGGGTATATATAAACTGCCCACTAGTCTACTGTTGCCGGTGATTAAGTGGGGTGGTGTGTAGTGCAATATAACCATATCACGAACAGGCGCCCATGGTCCATGCAGAGGGCTGTGCGTGTGATGCACGTGCTCTGGTTGTGAAATCAGCGCATACTTCTCCGGCTTGCAGCATGTTAGGACTCTAGCACTGATCGACGGGGAGAGTAGGATTTTTCGTTACTCTTTTTTCTGTTGGTGACATACCTCTCGGGGGTACGATTACCCAAGCCTGCTTGCAAACGAGCGAGATGTGCGCCAACAGACGCCGCCCAATTGAGAGAAAGCGCTAATAGTGATTGGAACAATAATTTCTTTAGATAATACCGTCAGAACATGGAGCATGGGCATTTTAGCATCAACCTCCACATGGCTAATCGCTGTCAGCACCTGCCGAACCCTGATGGCGTCGATATCGTGCAGAGGCTTGAGCATCCACTCTTTCAGGCAGCGCCTGCCCGACGCGGACCGGGTACGATCGAAGAGCCCGAAGATGCTGAACCCTTCCTTGCTTCTTCCCTGTCACCATGAACACGGTTACGGACATTTTGTTGTCAAAGACACATGCAGTGTGTCAGACAATTACACCGACCCCTAAGGATTGAACTGCGATAGGAGTAGTACAGTAGTACCTAATTTTTCTACGGCTCCACACCTGAGAAGCTCCGTACCTCACCCAAAGTCTGAATGTGAGAAAAGCCGCAAACGCAATCCGATTACAGCCCGATAGCCTAGGTGTTTCGCGAAAAACGCAAAACACACATACAGGGTGTTTGCGATTTCCAAACTCTGTTGGGGAAGAAAATATGTGAAAACAGTATTGAAACCGACGAATTTCATAGCCCAAGACCAACCAACCCACGAAAATATGCTGTTAGAAATAAATAAAAATGGTAGAAAAAACAAACTAACATGACTTTTCGCTGGTGTTTCGTCGGTTGGGTTGACCTTGGGCTATGATTTCGACGGTGTCAACACTGTTAATATACTTCGTATGTGTCCTACCCAACTCCTACCCAACCATAGTTGGTACATCGCAAACACGCTAATGACATCCAACGGTGTTGGGTGGCTACTCGATTGAAAAGCCCCGCCAGTCATGAACGTTTCACCGAATTTTGGCACCAACGCGTGCTACAATAGAGGTAGCATTATTTTTGCCGAAATAATTTCCGATTAACGGGGCTCCTTAACCCAAAGTCGTCGGAGCTTTAGTCTTTTTTTTTGAAAATGTGTTTGGATGTATGTATACACAGGCCATGAGATTGTTCATTGGGGCTTACGTTTAATTTGTTTTGCTCCAAATCAGTTTTTCGGGTGAGGCATAGAGCTCCTCAAGCGTGAAGAACCTCAAGGAACCTCAGAAAAACAAAGTGTTGCACCTTCATCGTAGCTTGTATCCACCCCGTATCGTATCGTATCAAGCTACGGACCATGTACTACTGTAGATTCCGATTACGAATTGATCGTCGCAGCACCTCCCCACCTTGCCGCTGAGAACGTTGGGGTGAAACTCTTCGGCCATGATCCCCAGGCTCCTGGGGCAAACACAACAACAACGTTGAGGCGTGTGTTAAAATGAACACGCGTGCTACTACGATAGAGGCATCACTTTTATTTCTGGATGACGGGGCTCCCTACCCCAAAATGGTTTGGAAGGTCATTCTTGTTTTGCAATATGAACTATTGTTTGTACCTAGGCCATGGGTTTGGTCATCGGGTTGCACTTTTCAATTTTCTCAAAATAAGTTTTTTGGGTGAGGGGTACGAAGGTCCTCGAGTGAGGAGCCTCAGAAAAAAAAAATGGGGCACCTTTATCGTAGCACCCACTCGGAAAAAAAAGAAAAGAAAAAAACTACGACCATGTCAAAAGAGCCCGGACTCTTTGGGCCCACCACAGCAGACAGTACACCACGTATCGAAGCTTTGGCGTGGCAAATGGGGCATTCAAAGTCCACTCAAAGAGCATGCCTTTAAACCCAAGAAATACCGCATAAATTTGAGCCCGTTTCATGGGCCGTATAGCGTTCTAGTGCTAAGAGAATTGTGTTTACTATCCGACCGTCTGCAGCATTACCTTCAACGTTGGTCACTCACACTTAAAACAGTCCAAGAAAGAAGAACAAATAAAAAATCAAGACAACAATGGAAAACACGAACGAGACCTAATTGGTTTTGCGAACCAATATAAGACAGTTGAAGCCTTCGTTTACTTCATTGGGCAGTTGATTTCGACTGCGAGTTGCAGTGGATAGAGATCTCCGAAGGGCCGACAGCATGATACTAGCCATCTGCGCACCCCCATCCATGGGGCTATCGATGAGACCGCATCCGGCATATTTGGGACCCTACGCTTGAATCCCAGACCGGAATAAAAAAACGTATTTTTTTATTAGGCCCATAAGTAATGAGGGGAAACAGAGACTAATGTTCGGTAGGTGGTAAAAGTATGTGTGTGCGTGCGCTGACCATCGAAGTATCCCTATACTTGGTGTTTGATCAGTGCATGGGTTTTGCCGAACAAGCGGTAAGCCTTACTCGGATTGCGCAACAACTGAAGTGTGCACGCACGCATCACACTATCAAATTGATTACCCGCATGCTTCCATCAACATCGAGCTCGTGGTATCTTGAAATTAGACGATATACGTAAACACTCGTCCAAAACGGGTTAGAAGCGCTTGGTGCCAAACACTCACAGGTGATGGGGAGGAAAACAACACAGACTTACATGTGCTATACACGCCTAACTGATGTATGCGCGCACCTTAAGGTCATGATGTCTATCCGCATGCTGCCAGCGACATCGAGCTGTCTTACAGAGTTGACAACCACAGACCCGGACCCCTCCAGGGCAAATACAGTCGTCTGGAGGTGCGCAAGCAGGGCACCAAGAGGTCGGACCTGCAGGTGGGCAATTACGGTATGGAAGACACACGTGAGAGAGCGAGCGACGGTATGCTTTCCCCCCCGTCACATCTGTCTTATTTACGTTCGTTCTCCAACTCACCCCCATTTCGTGACTTCTTTCCGGGATCACATAACAGGTACCTTCCCCGCCTGCTCATTCATAAAATATTATATAGGTGCCCGTCCCCATTATTATCGCGAGAAGGGATCATAAGTTTCTTCCCTCGTCGACTCGCGAAAGCCTGGGCATACACACACTATTTTATATAGGCTTTCCCTGCGTGTCAATGCTTGCACAGTAAGAAGACCTTCGGGGGAGATCGAACTCGCGAAATCAATCCTAGTATGCGACAGGTACAATGTTTACCACTAGACCACCGTGGATGGTAGAGCTGGTGAATTGCGGAATAACGACCAGCACGTCACGACGCGTCCGTTTCGTTCGACAATCCACCTGCCGGATATTGTTGCACACATCACTCACGAAAACTCATAGTTTCACATATCACCTGTTGTGGTGCTTGAAAGTCGATGATGGAACCCAAGCGATTAAATGCCTCTCTCAGGGGATCACCACCCCCATGTCCGTCCTCCCCCTTCCCCATCCCCCTCTCCCTTTTCGCGCCGCTGACGTCAGCTCCGCCTGGAACATGCCGCTCAAGGCTTCGGACCTTCATTATATTTGCGTCAAGATAGCACAACACCGCAGGAGGTTTTTATCCAAAATCAATTTTCCCAGGGTTTTTGCCTCCGTATCGAGTATCGGGGGTGCCAATATTTAGCGGTTGATGCCAGCTGCGGTAGGCATACGCCTATTTCTTCTGAGTCTCCTTACTTGAGGAGCTCTATACCTCTCACAGCCGACGTTCGAAAGAACAGTAAGCTAAGTTCAACACGTATTTCCATGGGCTTCGTACCTAACGGAAAAATATTGCAAGATACACATCGGATCAATTCATGTTGGGTAGCTGCGGCTCATTGGAAGAGCTCCGTCAGGGAGAAATATCTGGGCTAAAATGGGCAGCTCCCACCGCAGCCCGGCTCGTTTTTCTGCTGCGAAAACGCATGACTACTGGCAAGGGGATGATTGCAATCTAAAGAGTTCAAGCCGGGTGCTCTACCTGAAGGTTAGCACAGATGCTTCGCACGGCATGCTGGTAGTCCCAGCACGTCCGTTTCACCAGCCTAAAAGACGTTCGTTGAAAATAACGCCACCAGAGGCGTTCAAACGTCGAACCCGGTACCAAGATGACGCACGGATGGTTTTCGACGTCGTGCCGTCAGATACAGGTCGAGTGCAATGGTACAGAGCACACGGGATGCAGGGGCGCAGGGGGGGTGCGGAGCGGAGGAGAGGCAGGCAGGGCCTAAGAGCGAACATTGAGCGGGGCTTAGGTGAGGGGCTGCGCTATTGAGCCCGAGCATTCCTCATTGACGGGAGGTCCTCAACTGAAGAGTTTCTCGTACCCATTATTCATGGATCTGATACATAGTCTCCAACAATGTTATAATCGATTTTGCCATCCGAGAATGCGCAGCATGGCCATCAACGTCGATTTACCCGTAAAAAACACCATGAAACAGCAAAACAAAAAAACAAGAGAAACCAAAAACGGAACCCTACACGGAGTCGAATTCTCTTCTGTACCTACTTCCGGCTTAGCATCGATGTACTCTACGTTGTCCCTTGTATGTCTAGCCCATGGAATTGTGTGTCGGGCACAGCTTAAACAATGGGTATTTAGTGAGGAATGGAGCTACCCAGGTGACGAGCCTCATACTTCGTGCATGTTAGGCGCTAGACCGAGGCTACACGGTAGAGCGGTCATGTTTAAGGTCTTTTTTATTTTAGCGGCTCAGGACGCGTGGTACGATAGAGTAAGCGCTTTTTAATTAAACCGTTTTCTGAATGGCAGGGCTCCTTAACCTAAAATCGTCGGAATTTCACTTTTTTTGGGGGGGATAATTTTCCTTGAATACTTAATTCATGGGATTGTTGATTTGATCGGGTAGCACTTTAATTTTCCTCCCAAATCAGTTTTTGGGAGAGGTATAGAGCTCCTCAAGTGAAGAGCTTCAGAAACAAAATGGTGCACCTCTACCGTACTAATAGTAGCATGCGTCTGAAAGACACTCACTCGCACCACTGGCTATCCGGTTTCGGCTTGTGCGTTTTAGGGTCGCGATTGGCTGGTCGGGATATGAACCGCCGCGGACTTGTTTTTTTTTTCGATTTGCGCCCGCAAAAAATTCTTCAAGTCCGACTTTTGAGGGAGGTACAGAGCCACTCGCGTAACTGGCCTAAACTCGGCAGTGACAATGATGTTATAACGTCCCCCCTGCCGTAGCCTTTGTAGCTAGCACTACCACCGCAGTACGCAATCATTGCTATGTTCAACCTCCGCATTGGAGTGTAGACTAGATGCTGCCGTAGGGGGTGCGCCCAACTGTTTCTGAGCCTCCTCACCTAAGGAGCTCATCACCTCACCCGCAAAAAAAAACATTCAGAAGAAATGAAAACGCAACCCCGATGAACCATTCCATCGCCTAGGGTATACAAGGTTTTGTTTTTTTGTGCAAAGCAAGAATAATGACGTTCCGACGATATCGGGTTAAGAAGCCCCTTCTTTCAGAAAATTGTTTTGCTATAAAGTGCTACCTCTATCGTTGTACGCGTGACTACCGTACTTGTATGCGAAGCCTCGCATCGTATTGTCAGCAGTGGTGGGGGCGGGGGACTCGGGTCAAGCTTAGGAGGATTAGGCACTTCAAACCAGGAACACAGCGTACGAGAATTTTGCGCACCAAAGGGTTCCTCGCTCGTGGTGGCAATGCCACCCTCTTTCACCTGAAATTTATGGTATCGCCCCCTTCGACGAGTGGGGCGACAAGCATCTGAAACAGGGCTTGGTTGTTCATCATGGTGAGATCCGTCAGGATCAGCCGCGGACGAACCGTCAGCTTGATGCCCTCCAAAGTGTCCGCCATGTCCGATTGAAACGCCTATATGCAACGCGGGGGGGAGTTGCTTTTCGGGTGGAAATTCCGTGTTCTTATACTTCAATGTAAGAGATTTGATGAAGAGCGTACACTGACAATACAGCCACTGCAGCCCATGGCGGCAGCGTATCCTTGCGGGGTTCCATGACGGTGCCATGAGAATGGTGAAAATAATGTGCACCGACGGGACTGCGAAACAAATTTGAGCGTTTGGCCGCGACTCTATTGTACATCAAACGCTCCAGAATACAGGAAGTATTTATGTCTGCATACACTCAGCGCACGATACTAATAATTGAGAGTCCAGACGCTGCTATCTGGCGCTTGGAATGGCCAGGGCGTGCCAAGAATTCGGACGCGGGAACACCAACATACCACTTTGTCCGGAAATGTAAGGATAGTTTGGTCATCAATGCGAACACACAAACGGTCGATGTATTTCCGGACAAGGTTGTACATACGTAGCAACGACGCTCGGGTGGTGGTTTGAGGTTTGTGACGCACCATATATATTTGGTGTCTTGTTTCCTTGACGAGAGTACCTGGGGCAAGCTCGGATGACGAAATTCAGCCAGGCACTAAAACGAACAGTTTCGTTTATTATTCCTTCCACATCCTTGCAAAACCCACGAGCACGAGCTGCTACAGCTAGATCAAGAAGCATCTCACGGTAGGTGTGCGCCAACTATTTCTGAGCGGCATCACTGGAGGAGCTCCGTACCTCGCCCAAAACCTAAATTTACCTGTCGAATTAAATGCAACCCATTGAACAACCCCCCGGCCTAGGTTTAGAACAAAACACATTTAATGACACGTATGAGCGTTTCAGCGATGTTGCCTACAGTTGTTCCCAAGTTGAGGAGCCCTGGTACTCAGAAATATTTCGACTAAACGTGCCATCTATATTGCAGCAGGCATCCACTGGAAGGTTGTGTGTTTTAACATCCAGGTTCTCGTGACTGTTTTTGGTCTTACGTGTATTTGCTGGATGTCGATGGTGTTTCCCGCCTCGCGATACTGTCAATGTTTGATAACAGGAGCGGACGGAGGGGCGGAGAACAATGACATCATTCGTTTATGTACTATTTCGTGGTAGCTCGTACGACGTACGTCGCACTGTATGTATGATTGGAAAAAGGAACCGACAGGGGGGTGCCCAACAGTGACGTCATTCATTTAAATACTACTAACAGATAGCAAGTATCTGTGATTGGCGAAGTAAACCGACAGGAGGGTGGAGAACAATTACGCATTATGTAGCACTAGCTCATGACGATCGTAGTAAGCTCTACGTAAACAAATAAGTTTATATAATCAGTACAAACAGCTGTGAGTCAGACCGATTGAGTGGCCGACACTGGAGTCAACTTTGCTTATAGAGGCTCACCGCCGCGACACCCAGAGTGTCTCCGTGCCTACACACAGCAAGGATATCCCTCGCTTCTTCTTCCTCTTCCTCCTCATCTTCTTCATCTCCGGTTTCCATTTTCTGTTCGGGCGAATGCTCCACCATCCCCGCGCCTCCCCCGCCTTCTTGCGCCGGAACCCCTCTCTGATGATGCTGCCCCCCTTTCCCCCTTGGCGTAGCAATATCCACACGGGCACCACCCACCCGCTGCTGCGACGACGCGCTAGCACCAGAAACATCGAGCTCCGACTGGGCACCCCCTTGTCCTTGCTGAGACGGTGCTCTAGCACAAGAAACATCCAGGTCCGACCTCAGCACTCTCGGCTCGGCCGCAGACCGACGATCAACAGACGCCCCACGGCTACTAGCAGTGCCCGCATTCTTCTGGTGCGGTGGCCTATCCCGCCCGGATAAATCCGAGATAACGCTCCCCACAGACCGTGAGCCGCGAGGCTGCCCCAAGGATATCACAGAAAAATCCGAGATAGTGCTGCCCACAGATCTCGAGCCTCGCGGGTGCACCTCTGGCATGTGGCTATTACCGGAGCCCCCCACGTGGATATTCCCCGAGGAGGTCCCTGTGGGGGATGCACTGAAGGCGCCACTCAAGCGTCGTTGGCTGCCAGTGCCCATGAATGAAGCGGGAGTTTGAGGCGCTCGCATAGCTTGGGCGTCCGAGTTGGGTGGAGATGGCAGCCTAGATTGGAGGCGGTTTCCTCCTACAGCCCGAAATGGTAGGGGGGTTGCTCTGACTCCAGCAGGGGGTGCTTGTGTCAGGTCGATGCTGGCCCTGGCTGGGGAGTAGACCATGGTTTCTGCCGATCCTCCTATTGCGCGAAATGGTGCTGGGGTTGCTCTGACTCCAGCAGGGGGTGATTGTTGTGTCAGGTCGATGCTGGTACTGGCTGGGGAGTAGACCATGGTCTCTGCCGGCTGCTGGTCGGAGTCGAGGTAGCGGTTCTCCATTGGGCTGTGAGGATTATCACCGAGTGCCTTCAACTACGTGCCCAGTTAATGATGGTGGAAAACCAGGAAGTTAAAGAAAAAAGGGAGATTATTGCCGCATAGGGAGTTTATTCATTGCTGCCGGCATAGGCCGGAGAACGGGCCATAGCCTCCCCCGTCTAGTTGGAGTCAAGGAGGTGATGGTAGCGCTTTTCCGTTGAACTGTGGATATCGCCACCGACTGGTGCTACGGCAGGGGGGGTGTTATACTAATATACTATCATTTTCACTTCCTCGTTCTGGCCACTGGGTCAAGTGACTCAACACCTCTCTCAAAGTAGGCGTTTTTCGGTTTTGTTTGGCGCAGCGCCTAGCAAACAATCCCAAGGTGGTGCACATCGCGAAATCGAAAACCGAAGTAGCGAAGACAAAAATATATAGGGTATTACGGGAGAACACAGTAATCAGGACCAAATATGGTTAGCAAAAACAGCGGAATATATAGGTTTTTTGTGTAGATCGTGGGTCCTGATTACGGTGGTCCTCCGTAATAGTCACTCTTCAGAGTGATTCCGATCGGCTGAAATAAAACGACCTAAAGGTGCCCCCTCTACCATACCCCCAGTCCACCACCGAACCCCTCCAAATGCGATGCCCATTTTTGATCGTGAACGGGATATAAAGTGAAAAAAAGATTATTCGACGCATGTTTAGAGGACGGGTGCATACCAATTTCTGAGGCTTCGCACTTGAGGACTTCCGTACCCTAACCAACAACTGACTTTTGAGCAAAAATTTACGGTTAACCCGATGAACAATCCCATGGCCCAAGCAATGCGCAATACTGTATGTTGCAGAACACGCGTGCTACGATAGTGGTAGCACTTTTCGTCTTTTTTTTTGTTTCTGAATGACGGGGCTCCTTAGCCCAAAATCGTCGGAATGTAGTTCTTGTTTTGCGGTATGATTTTTTTGGATACCCAGGCCATGGGATTGTTCATGGGGCTGCACTTTCATCCTTCTCAAAATCAGTGTTTGGGTGAGGTTTAGAGCTCCTCAAGTGGGGAGCCCGAGAAACTAAATGGTGCACCTCTATCCTACTATTAGTAGCATGTGTCAGAACACAAACGGGACTCCAACGGTGCTGGGTAGTTCTTCAGTTGGGAAGCCCCATCAATGACGCGTGCTACCATAGATGTAATACTTTTTAACTGAAAAGGTTTCTGAATGACGATGCTCCTTAACCCAAAATCGTCTGAATTTCATCCTTTTTTAAAAAATACTTTTCGTTGTGTACCTAGGCCATGGGATTGTTCATCATCGGGTAGCACTTTTGTTTTTCCGGTAATCAGTTTTTTGGGGGAGGTATGGAGCCCCTTAAGCGAGGAGCCTCAGAAAAAAAATGTTGCACCTCTACCGTAGCATGCGTCCAATTTGAAATATTTTGGTCGAAAAGTGTGCCCCCATCGTATCCCGCGTGATTGCCATGGCATAGGGAGTTCGTTGCGATTCAACCAGTGCAACGTTGGTCACGTGAAAGAAAACATCCGCTATTTTTCCACCCCCTGGCCCCCTCTCGTACGATTTAAGAGAGGGAAACCCCTGCCTATCTGCTTGGCAATAGTAGCCGCGCTCCGCACCCCCTCGGCGGGCGTCCTCGAGGGAGATTTCCGCTCTGTTCGACGTTCGTGCTATTATTGCTCAAGTCGGGCAAACAACGGAACGACGTATTTTCTTTCAACCTCCAACAGCTATAACTGCGAGTTGGCGGACTACAAGTCGCCAGGTAGTTACTAAGGCATTGCAGTCGGTTCCGTGCGGTACGTTGTGCAGTTCGTACGTCTTTAGATCTGACTGACGCGTTCTTGAATTATCATATGGTGTTTTAATAAAAAGCCAGGTATTCATACAGACGAAATCAGAAAGTTGGTCGTTACTCCGCCATCCAATTAGTAGTGTTTGTAGACCGACATTTGATGTTTTCAATAACTACCATATGTTTGACAATACGGCCTCAGTTGGTTGACTTACACTCCGCTGCGCATCAAATAACTATTCGTGAAGTCCAGTCCGCTCGCAGCCCTACCGACAGCCCAAACTCGACTAACCGACGGTCCAAACTTACCGACATCCCAAAACAAATACCTCACCTGCGACACCCCTTGCCCCGGCGGTCCATAAATCATGGCTCTCTTTTGTCGCTCTCGTCTGCGGGTCGACCAAATGAAAGAGCATCAAGAAGGCTGTTCATCGCAGGCCCTCGGGTATAAACGACGTTCGTTGACACGACGGTCAAGACCAGAAGAAAGCTATGGTAGAGGGTGCACACTCAGTTTCTGAGGCTCCTCAGTTCAGGAGCTCTAACTGAAATCGAGAAAATGAAAGCACAGCCCAACGAACAACCCCAGGGCCTAGGCATATAATATCAAACACTACTAATTTTAAGCAAGAATGGTATTCAACGATATTGGGTAGTTTTGTTAGTTGAGGAGCCCCGTCAGTCAGAACTGAATTCGTCAAAAACAAGGTACAATACCCCTATGGCAGCACGCGTCGGCCAACCCCAGTCCAACCCATAATTTTAACCCTAACACATATAAGCCTAACGACGCGTGCGGCGATAAAGGTAGCATTTTTGGACAATAATGTTTCTGAATGACAGGGCTCCTCAACCCAAACTCGTCGGAATGTCATTCTTCTTTTGCAGTCTGAATGTTTTTTATGCCTAGGCCATGGGTGTAGTCATCGGGTTGCACTTTCAATTCACTCAAAATACGCTTTTGGGTGAAGTATGAAGCTCCTCAAGTGAGGAGATGAAGAAACAAAATGGTGCACCTTTACGGTGCTATTAGTAGCATGTGTCTAACAGCAGATGTTGTTGCGTGAAAGCGAGATTTTTGCGATTTGTTGCGCTAAGCAAGGGGTGGTGGGTTTTGGGCCTTGCCAAGTCCGACCGCCCTTGGAGGTTAGTCTATTGCACTGATCGTAACGGTGGGTGCGCAGGGGTTGCGATGCAGCTTTGAACAACGGCCGACTCACTCCAGAAGTTACTGACGGGGATGATGCTTCGAACCCCAACGTATACACCAGAAGTTGCCGACAGGAGGGATGCTACGAGCCCCAGCGTATACACCAGACGAGGTGTGTTGCCTGTTAGAGAAGACTGTGAATGCTTGTTGTTCTACGTAGGCGGCGGGTGGCACAATATAGCCCAACAAGTGTTTGCAGTAGACCCGGTATGTTGCTTGTTAGAAGGACCAACATGTACCCGTTGGGCTACCATACGTAGTCCGCGCCTGGCGAAGTGGTCCAACAGGTGTTTATAGCAGGCCAGGTGTGTTGCTTTTTCGAAAGGGCTGTAAATACCTGTTGAGCTACATAGTCAGAGGATGACGAAACAACCCAAGAGGCAGTTCCTTCGAATTGACACGCCTTTATGAACGGAGGTACACATTCAAGTCTCATGCCTCCTGCGCTGGTTCAGACTCAAATCTACCGGTGGTGCGCGCAAAACATGCACGATCACCCCTTGCACAACTGTCACCGCTCCGGCTCTACTCAGTAGATCACACAGCGGCGTTTTGTGGGGTTTTGACCAAACATTGCCGTTGTTTCAAGGCCACGCGTGGTGGAAATGTGGCTGATGACAACATAATGTATCTGTCGTCCAATATATAAACAATGCATGATCGGCGCGGCACGAGATACACTCTGTCTATTTGCCCCGGTTGGTAACGATTTCTTTGGCTCTGGCACACATCCGATAGAAGCTTCATCATGTCCGATGAATAGGTTTGGGAGATCCAGGTAGACCTTTCGAACAGCATGTGCCTATTCTCTTGGACGGACTCGTATTTGTTTCTTTCAGGAATTGACAAACGATATGTCCCAACGATGCACATTATTTGAGATTTGCATGGCATGGCCATCGCGTCACCATCATATTACCATGGGCTTTCATGGCCTACATGGCAGTGCCATAGCGATGCAGTGGCACGTGCCACGGCACGCGCCAGGGCGCTACCATGGCAAGCCACAAGGCTATGCTGATATGGGCTTGGGGTTAGGATCAGTATGTCATGGTGTATTTTGTGGCCTGCAATGGCAGTGCCCTTGCAGTGGAAGACGTCGGATGGCTTATGGGAGCGGCTCATCGCAAGTGTGTACTTTTACCAATAGGCACTGACCGTAGCGAGCGCTCGCACCCTTTCTTGTGACAACTGGGGCATGTAGCGCAGCTCTAGTCAGAGAGAGCTCAACGACCCCGACTATTGCAGCAACCAAGACCCGAATGGCAATGACTACGTAATGCGTTAGGGAAACTGATGCGTCGGGGCGCTGATTTTGGGAATGAATCTGGGCGCTGCTGGTCATTGTAAGGATTACACGTTTCCCGACTCAATGGCAAGATAGAATGATATGCGGGTCGCAAGTCCCGACTACAAAATAGGTACCAGGTAAGTAATATGGTGATCTTACGTAATCTGTATGGTCTGTGGTCTGTTGATCAGTGTGATCTGCATTGCTGCTGTGAGTGGTGTGTACTATCTGTGATCCGTTTATCTGGTCGTCAGAGGGTGAAGCGAGCGGTATGCATGGAACGGCTGATGGAAATCAATCCGAGGCGTTACACTCGTCTTTCGATTCCGGCTGCTGCCGGGCAGGCCGTGCGATACAGCAGTGGCATCGAGATGGTCATACTAGCAATAACCTGACGTGTCAACAGGAAGCAGAGCATATTGCGAAGTATCTACTGCAGCATAGGCTACAGCAGCATGGCTGGGAAATGGAAAGTACCTCACCACCTTTTCCACAAAACAGTTTGCTGACTGTTGCCGATCCTCGAAATGCTGCGGCCGATCCTCGTTTTGGTGGGCGTGGGATCAGGGGGGTCGGTGGGCTCCGCCGGCGGCTAGTTATATATCCCGGGTCAGTTTGGAGGGCTCAAGTCCGCGTGGGATCAGGTCTGAGTGGAATCGAGGTCTACTGGAGGGAATCACGGGGAGGCGAGAATCGTTGAATCAACTACATTGCCCCGAGCTTTGTGAGCTCTTCTCTTCTACTGGAGGGAATCACGGGGAGGTGAGAATCGTTGAATCAAATACATTGCCCCGAGCTTCGAGAGCTCTTCTCTTCAGTTTTGAAAAACCAGCGTTGAGGGAAGTTAGTAGCGAGATGTGCACAACAAACAACAAATAGTATTTCGCATCAGTTGGGCGCCGCGAGCTTCGAGAGCTCTTCCCTTCAGTTTTGAAAAGCCAGCGTTGAGGAAAGTTAGAGAGATGTGCACACAACTAACAACAAAGAGTATTTCGCATCAGTTGGGCGTTGTCTGCTGAGTCCGAGCCCTGTGGGGTTGGTTCTTGGTCACTTGGAATGATGCTGATATGGGATTCCTGAGCACACAAAGCTGCCGGATACCTGGTACATCGACTACACCCCAAGCATTATGCACGACGGGGAAATCTCGTGATAATATTTTAGGATCGAGAGGAGGATAGTTCATCACGCACATTGTCGTCGCTGGATCCACCCCGAGCAACCTGGGCGGTGAGAGGGGGCAGCCCGACACCGTGTCGGGCACCTCTGCCAGCTCACCTGTGTCCCAGAGCGGTAGCTTAGGATCCCTTGAGCTGCGCAGTGCAATCATTAGAAAAAAACACACTGACATAGGGTTTGCAATCCATGGTATGGGATGTCTCGGGAATTCAAAAATGGACGTGACTCAAGCCGCCAGAGTTTGCCGCCGTTTTGTGCTCGTGGAAAATATGTTTCGAAGCTGCGAGGCGAGCTGTTGGTAGCACTCAGAGTTTGGTACCAGTACCTGCCTCCGAAGCAAACCCTTGGGCGTTCTCAAGATGGACGCAATGGTCGTACCAACTTCGGTTGGGCGATGTGCTCAAGTGCTGGATCTACTCTCTCCTTGCTACTCTTCTGGGATATCTCGCGAATTCGAAAAGGAAGTGATGACGCATTATTTCCCCTTTGGGCGCCTTTGGATCAAGCTGTGAGGTCAGCCGTTGGTAGAACCCAGGGATGGCTGTCCATGGCACCCAGAGATCGGCACCGGTATGTTCCTCCGATACAAATATTTGCGCTTCTTCCAAGTGGTTGCGATGGCCGTAAGATCAATTTCGGGTGGGCGCTATGCCAATCAAGAGCTGGATCCACACTCTCTCCTCTTGGACGCCATGGTCATATCAATTTCGGGTGGTTGGACGCTGTGCTCAAGTCAAGTGCTGCATCTACTGGATTTACTCTCTACTGCTGTTGCTCTTCGGCGTTCGCTATACGATCGATGCCCCCCGCTATCCAACAAGCGCCCTTCTTCAAGTGCCTCCACTCGCTGCACTAGCTCTTGGTTATCTCGTGCTAGAAGGTCGTTTTCCTGCGGGTGGACAGCGTGAAGGTGACGTGGAACAGTATGTGTTGGGTGGGTATTATACATCAATCCGCATCCAGTAATACACGGCCGTATTTTAGAGAAACTCAAGCACCGTCGTTAACCACCACAACATTGACCACACACTAATTCCAAGTAGTTTGTACCCCAAACGCGGGTGCAGTTATGAAGGGAAGGGGGGATTTCAGGTCGTGTGCGCCAGGGGAACACGACAAAACGAAAACAACGACGCCACATTCGCCACCATGTGGGAATGAAAAACAAGCCAATTGGTTCGGATTCTTTCTTTCGCCTTGTTTGACTCGGTTTTAGTATACCCCCCCCTGTCTAGGTCTTGGAATTGGAGTGTGGTACAGTATCCGCTATATTTGTTTTAGTGTCCCTCGGTGTGTGCACGCGTTCGTGTGCAGGTTTCCAGCTACGTGTGGGACCTTGTGATTGTCGCTCGAGCAGCACATGGCAGCACGCGGATAACGGGGAGATGCTCGTACACAGTAGGGGTTACACTTTTGAGCCCAAGTATTTCTGACAGACGGGGCTCCTCACAGAGAGAGCTACCCAAAATATTTGGGTCCGATGTGCATTTTACGATACTGTTCGGTAGGTGGCCTATTGGATTGTGTATCGGACTTGCCAGCAAACCATTCTCCAAGTCCGCTGTGGGTGAAGAATAAAGCTCCTCGAGTGAAGAGCCTCAGAAGAGCAAGGTACTACCCCTACCGTAGAAAGCGTAAACAGGTGCGTGCGGCGTGCTCCACTTCGTAGCAACGCCACCGCGCTGGATACCATGTTTGTTCGGTGGTTGTCGAACGTGACATTGTCATATCCCGTGTGGAAGATCAGAAACTCAGGATCAGGCCTAGGATGGCATAGTATTGATAGGATACAAAGCGGGATACAGTGGGGGTCCCACTATAGTGCCGGTTGAATAGTGCCCATTACCGATTCAGCGCCAGTGAAACCACTTGGCACGATTAGAACCCACTGTACTAGTACCAATATCGGTACTATACGCAACAGTGCCGGTGTCCGGCATATTACCGGCATTGTTGATTGACACATACAGGACCTATGGGGAGCCCACCACTGTACTGCGGGGTATAATAATGTATTTTCGTAGTTTAAAACTCCGGCGCTGGGGCTAACGACTGCTGTACGTAGAGTACAGCAGTGCTATCATACCTGGTACGTATTTGTCTCACACACTTGTATGCGTAGTCTACAGCAATAACAGCCCTCTCTATGTCACGTATGATACAAGAGCAAAAATCGGCGCGCTTCGCGCGCCTTATAATGCAAGTTTCTAATCTTCACGACCAATACAGGGTGCTAGTTATTCATAAGTGGCTGAAATCCAAATCGCTTGATTCTAAAGGCTTGTTCGTCCGGAATAACACCTTGGTTTATCGACCGACGAGAACTTGTCCGGAAATTGAACCTGATCTTAGAGTTACGTCGCGACCAACTTGATTGTAGAGTACGATTTCCAAGTGATGCATACATATCATAAAATACCATGTCACATAACGTACCACACCGTACAATACCATTCCATACTGTACCATATACCATACCGGACCATACCATATATTATACCAGGCATACCACACCATCCCATCTCAATCATATACCGTACCACACCATACTGTACCATTCCATGCCGTACCATATACCATACCACACTATACCACACCATCCCATTTCCCGCCCTGGGTCGCCCTCACACTAACTTTTGAGAGAATTTCCACTCTAA
This sequence comes from Laminaria ephemera, assembly GCA_036873875.1. Classification (NCBI taxonomy): domain Eukaryota; class Phaeophyceae; order Laminariales; family Laminariaceae; genus Laminaria; species Laminaria ephemera. Next base: position 855,663 of record JAYJMJ010000236.1, read on the forward strand.
CTTCAAGAAATCCCACACTAATTTCAAGACAAAAAGTCCACACTAACTTCAAGATAAAAAATACGAAAAAAGTATCGAAAAAATATTAAAGAATGCATAGTTGTAGACGTATGGAATGATTTCTGAACCGCGGGTGGGTCCCTATCCTCCCCGGGTGGCGCTGGCTCTATGTACGAGCCCCAGCCAATGAGCGATCGGCCGGTTGGGTTGGGGTTTCCAAACGGTGCCGGGCTGTATGAACCCGCGAAGCTTGCTACGATAGAAGTAGCACTAGCAATTTGGCTGAAACGGCTTCTGAATGACGGGGCTCCTTACCCCAAAATCGTTGGATTTTTTTTCGTTCATTTCTTCGCAATATTTTTTGTTGTATACCTATTAATAGTCCATGGGACGGGATTGTTCATCGGGTAGCACTTTTATTTTTCCTCGAATACATTTTTGGGAGAGGTATAGAGCTCCTCAAGTGAGGAGCCTCAGAAAAAAAATGGTGCACCTCTACCGTAGCATGCGTCCCGGATGACCTCCGTTTTCGTCCCCGGGTTGTCGGAGTTGTAGATGAGTGGGAGGATTACTAGAAGAGTGGGAGTAATGAGGAGTTTCAGTCCGTGTGAAATATCCATTATAACTGCATTAGTCAAGGCTGGCCGCCAGCACTCCCATAGGCCGAACTTGGAACACATGCGCACTATACATACGCACAGGGTGATGACGAGGTATCATATGTAGTATCGGTTTGATGCCTACATACCAGTACAGGACAGCAGTACGTATTACTAGTGTAGTCCTAATTACATATCAGAGTAGGGTCTACAGCACCGAAGCCAGCCGAAGCACACGACGCAAAGCGCAGCAGCACCGTAGTTGCACGAGTACTGGTCGTATTTTTTGTTGTCAGCGAGCACTACGCCAAACCGACCCCACACCACACACCCCACACACTAATGCTGGTGTTCGGCGAGCTCGGGGGGAGCAAGGGCTACTCGTACACCGAGGGGTAGGAGAGGGAGTGAACCTGGTTTCGCATAGGCCCTTTGGAAAACGGGTAAAAATTCAACATCTTGGTCGTATTTGTTGTTGACAGCGTGCACTTCGCCAAACCGACACATCCTATCGTGCTACCGAACACTCCGACCAGACCTACGGGTATGACATTTTGTCACCTCTCGAAGTTGTGCCATCTCCGCTGCCTCGACTGTGAGCGTGTTGACCTTGTCGGAGAGATTTCCAGCAAGGGTCACCCATTCTTGCGCCTCGTCCGCAAAGTCTTGGCCCAGAGTTCGCTCCTCCTCGCACCTGTCCCGAAGATCTTGAGATTCCTGGAGAAGTGCGAGCAATACCACCACCCGCCATCGAATCATATAAGCTTCTCATACCACGACTGTATAATACGTGCTGCGACAAGTTACACACACAAGAAGGCATGAGCCCTCGCATCCCACACACAGCGCTACATCATTTTGGACGTTGAAGAGGAGTTTAATGATTTTACAGTCCAAAACAGACGGGCATTTCCCGAGTCGTTGAGACTCCTGTAGTTGCACGACTTATACCACCACGCACTGTTGTTCAGCTTTTTGTGCGTTGTAGGAGAAATTAGAGCAGTAGTGCTTTTATAATCCAAACCAGACGGGTATTTCTCGAGTGCCTGGATATTCTTGTAGTCGCGCAAACTATACCAGCGCGCTCTGCTCTTCAGCGTTTTTAACATTGAAGGGGAGTTTACAGTCTCTTTAAAACTGCACCCACGTGTTGGGAGAGAAATTACTTGAAATTAGAGTAGTGAAAGGTTTTGGCAGCGGTAAACAGGTTAACTCTTGCTTTAATCCTTAACAGAAGGGCGTCGTTTGGAGAAAGCGCATGCAGGCCGTTGCGCCTTGCCTGGCGCTATCCCACGCTGCCCCCATGTCAAGTCCTGGGTCCTGTTTTGCCTACTGATTGAATATATCTGCCTATAATATATCGCTGCGGTATGCTCGCACGCACACAGGTGTCCCGTTAGCGAACACGGCTATCTGCCATTAACTCATCCGTTATAGCTGCTGACCCTCTTGCTAATATTTTTGGGATTTCGGAGAGAACACTTGTCGAAGAGAAGTGACGAGGACAGCCTCGACCGCACACGAAGCAGCCCGGGCCGCTGAGGTAGGGGATGTATCCGAAGTGCAACGGCAGGAGATGTACGACACGCGGGCGGCAAGATGATACTTGTAATTATGTTACCCCCTCTTCGTAGAAGGGTACCACTGCCGCAATTGTTCCTTTTTTGGTCGCTATACCTGGTTCTCAAAAGGGGTAACGTGGGTGCGCACTCTGCCATGAGAACCATTTTCGCCCTTGGCGATGGATGGTTGCACGAGAACAGACTCGTGATAGCCGCTCAGCATCGATGTTCAACTCTAGGATTCTCCTGGCGTGCCCACGCGCCCTGACCTGCCGGTAAAAGTTCTTATGTAGCGCTCACGAAGATAGCTCACCTGCATAGCAACCCAAAGCATATGATCCTTCACGCCCAGCGCGTGTTCGTAACGGTCTGCTCTACGAAGGACCTCCAGCCGCTCCGCCGTCTCGTGCTGTACGTAATGCACAAAAGGGAGGCAAATTCAAAAACGAATGTAATGCTTAATTGGCGGATAACGATCAACATCGAACTTCACCGATGTCATGACGTAAAGCTAACGTTTTCACTCGAAAGAAGTATGGGCTTGCCAGTGGTGGTCACTTGTGTGAACCTTATGAGACTTGAGAGGGGGGCACTGACGAATAAAAATGGCATCTACAGCATTGGCTACATGATTCGACGCTTGTTGCACGGCTAGGGGATGGCGTCGGACGGCAATGCAAGGAGTTGTACGATACAAGCGTAGCATGAACTACGGTGTGTTGCACGCTCACGCTATGAGATTACTCAATTTTCCGCATATTTTATCGCTAATACATGGGTCCCAAAACGGACAATATGCACTGTTTCTCATGTTGCAGTACGTCTGTTCCTGTCAGCAGTATTTCCCGAGTGTGTTCACGTGCCATATGTTGACGGGCGTGATGGCGTATGGATCCCTGTGGACCAAGACTGCGGTAGGGGGTCACTCTTGTTTGCTCTTTTTTTGCGGCTAGGGGTCACTCGCGCGAGTGACCCCCCTGTTGTTTGCGGTGATAATCCCTCGAGCTGTTTTGTTTTTGCGGTAAGAATCTGCCATGGGATGGTTAGAGACGCGGCTCCAAGGAAAAATCGCCTGCTCGGTTGTTTTAGTGAGGTACAGAGTCACTCGGGCGAATGGCCCAAACCCGGTAGTGAAAAAGGGGGTACCTCCCTTTGACGTAGCCTTGGTCTATGGTAGACCCGCGCTACGGCAGGGGTTACACGCTTGGGTTCAAATTCTTCCGACTGACAGGGCTGTTCAGCTATAAAAGGAGCTGCCCAGTATATTTGTATCCGATGCGTTTTTTTTCTGTATTTCGTGTTCGTGAGACATCTAGCCGGTGGGATTGTGTGTTGGCCTTAGGTTTTTTTTTGTCAAAGAAGGTGGCTGGGTGAGGTATAGAGGTCCTCCAATGAGGAGCACCGGAAACATTAGGTAGTACTACTAATGTAGCACACGTTGGTACGAGCTCAACTTAATCCGAGCTCGGTACAGGGCCTAATTAAAGGCGGCGGCCGCTATTAAATGCAAGAAACATTTAATTTGGTGCCGAGGCTCAAATTCTCGTTTTGTCGCCATCAGCTACTGTTGGCGGTCGTGTGGGATCTTGTTCGGCACCCGACCCTAAGCATCGTTGCTTGGGTAAAATTCCAAAAATATCGTGAGAAAAACACGCACATCGTTGACAGGCCATCCAGTTATTACAATATGGCCCCGCCCCCACCCGTAAAGGCGGCGAGGCCTGTTGATTGACCCTAGTTTCATATTTATCGTGAGAAAACAAGCATTAATTTTTATTTTCCAAATATGTTAAAAGTGGGCGCCCTCTGTAAGCGGACCCTCACCGGAAAGTCGTCGGCTCGAACGACGATGTTCGCTTCGAAAGGTCTGTTTGCGACGCGCTCGATGGAGTTGCACAGCTCCGGGTAGGACTGGATCAGCTCCACCATCTTCTCCGTTCCGTCTAACTTGTGGGGATACCTGCACGCCGGCGGACATATACATGTGACAGATCGTAACGGTGGTGTCCGTCCAGTCAAAGGTGCCCCATCACGCTCAAAGCGAGATTCTGTTCGAAGCGAGACATCTTGCATGCATGCTACTAATAGTACGGTAGAGGTAAACCTAAATGTTCTGATGTTCCTTTTTTTAGGAGCTCTATACCCCACCCGAATACAAAAGCTGAGAGAAAATTAAAGTGCAACCCGTCGAACAATCCGATGGCCTGGGTATAAAACGAATAGTACCGCAAAACAACAATGACATTTCGAAGATATTGGGTTAAGGAGACCCGGCATTAAGAAGATATATTGACCAAGGCTAAGTTAGGGGGGGTACCCCCTTTTTTCACCACCAGGTTTGGGCCACTCGCCCGAGTGACTATGTACCTCACTGAAAATACCAAGTGGGCGAGTTTTCCTTGGCTCTGCGTCGCTAACCGTCCCACGGCAGTTTCTTATCGCAAAACCAAAACAGCACGAGAGCTTATGACCGCAAAGGAACAGAGGGGTCACTCGCGCGAGTGACCCCTAGCCGCAAAAAAAAAGCCCCAAAAAAGTGACCCCCCTACCGTAGGCTTCGTCTATTAGCCAAACTGTGCTACCCCTATTGCATTTGGTTAAGGAGCCCCGGCATTAAGAAGACGCATTCGACAAAAAGTGCTACACACTTATCGTAGCATGCCCCTCTTGCTAAGCATGTGAACGCCGAAGCTAGCAGTGGTGCATAAGGCGATGGACCAAGCGTATCTGGAGCACCAGTGATCCGACCGGCACACCACGTAGGAAAAAATACATGTACACTCGGGCTCTGTAAACCAGACAACGTCATGCAGCACAAGTTGGGTGAAGGACAGGTTTTTTCCGTACATGCAGTAACGGCCTCGGCATACGGAATAACGGGCAACGTGTTGTTTTTTGTAGAGAGAATTAGGCATGTTTCTATCGGGGATTGGGGTCAGAATGAGAGAGCTTGAGAGCGAACATAGCAGTAGCACTCCTTGTTTGGTCAGTCTTGGAGAAGACGTCACCTCAAGGCCAGCAAGCCTCCGCCGAACGCGAGCGAGTCGGGGGTTCTTGCTGAGAACGTGTGCAGATGGAAGGTAGTCGCTGGGTTGATCAACCAAGCCAGACGTTTGTGCCTCTTCTTTCCACCCGCCCCACCCCCCCTTTTTTTTTTCGACAGGGAGTGAGGGGGGGGGAGCTACAGGAAGCAGGGGTTCCGTGTTTTGGTTCGTTTTCCGTTGTTGTTTTTCTTGGTTACTTGAGTTGGATCGGAGGAGTCGAATGGTACGATATGATTCGGAGGCTTGGTCATCCGAGACGACTGTAGGCGGTAATAGTTAGGAACCCGGCTGGTATCATGCTAGGGAGAGAGAGACGGTAAATGTGTGGGTGAGATACAAAGGAGATTGCAGGAAGCGGCGATAGGTGTCTCTGGCCGAGGTGAGAAATCTCTCTCTCCCACGACTCAGAAAAACGACAATGACAATGCAATTCGGAAGATAAACAATAAAGGAGCGATCCGCCGTGTATACATTGGGACGCAATGGCATACTTGGTGCACTTCAAGGCGGGGTGGGCACCCTGAGCTGGGAGGTGCACAGCGATCAACGGAGAGGGGGGCGGCTTGATGGAGGATTGCGTATTGTCCTGCTACTTCGAGAGGTGGCCGACCTTTCCGATGTTTGTGGGCGAACACTGCAACACGACGTTTGGTAGATACATGTGTATCAGGTGAAATTTAGAGTTAATATAAGTGTTGGTTAATACTAAATTACTTCTGAAATTCGGGACACAATACACAACATAACACCAAAACCAGAAATACCTGGGATGCAGTACCGGAAGTCCTATTGCTAGGCGCCGGCAATGTGTCGAAATGTTTCGTGAACGTGCCAACGATTTGCTGTTCAGACATAGGACGTGACGGTTCAACGGATCTCCGAAGTGATACGTGCTACAATAGGGGCGCACTCTAATTTTATGAGGCTCCTCATTTGAGGAGGTCCATACCGAACAAAAAAATCGGAGGAAAATACAAAAGCGCAAACCGATGAACACCCTCACATCCTAGGCATACACCGAATGATACTGTAAACATCCAGCGGCATCTGGTGGTTCCTCGGTTGAGGAGCCGCGTCAGTCACGTCCGTCAGAAGCTTTTTGGTCAAAAGGTGCTACCGACGCGTGCTACGATGGAGGTAGCGCTCTTCGGGGTTTTCGTTTCTGAATGACGGGGCTCCTTAACCCAAAATCGTGGAAATGTCATTCTTGTTTTGCAATATGATTTTTTTGTATACCTAGGCCATAGGTTTGTTCATCGGGTTGCACTTTCATTCTTCTCAAGATCAGTTTTTGGGTGAGGTTTAGAGCTCCTCAAGTGAGAAGCCCGAGAAACAAAAATGATGCGCCTCTATCGTAGCATGTGTCTACCTCTATACCACTCTGGATGTAAATATAAGGACCGATATGGTATTAATAGGATTATCTCAACGGTCCTTATATTGACGAACAGAGTGGTACGTAGTACGCGGTAAGAGTGGTGCTCGTCGGTCGCAGGTTAACGCAATAGCTATGGTGGCCAACCCCATTCTGAACTCACCCTGCCGAGGGAGGCGCAAACGCTGAGGTCGGAGATGCAGTGACCCCAATCACCTGCGAGGGACACAACCACCAACAGGAGGGCAATAACGTGTACGATTTGACAAAGCCACGATAGGGGTGGCACATTTAGACGAAATTATATGTGCCTGACGGGGCTCTTCAACTGAGGAACTACACAGCTGGCCGGAACCCCCCCCATTGTCCAGTGTGCGCGCAAAAATATCCTTGTGGAGGCGTTGTGCAATGTAGAAAAACCCATAAGGTGCCTACAACCTCCGAAATAGGCACAGTTTGGGTTTTTCTACATTGCTCAATGCCTCCACAAGGATATTTTTGCGCGCACATTGGACAATGGGGGGGTTCCGGCCACCTGTGATGGATTACAGGCGACACAAACCTACGCATAAGGGTTAGGGTTAGGGTTAGGAATAGAAGGCCCTCTCCCGCCATCTCCGAAGCAATAAACAAGGAGTCCTCCTTCCTCCTGCATAAAAACCCAAACAAGCGACACGTAGGTTTGTACGTGCTACCCTTCCTCCACGGGTACACCAGAGTGACAAACCGCTGGCATCCTCCCCAAAAGAAAACATATCCACATCGATCCCTTCATAACGCAAATAACGAAAAAAACTGAATTTCGAGGCAACAACAAAATATCCAAACGCTTGGTCAAGCAAAAAGTTGCTTCGACACTTTACTTACGTATGTCGTGCGGACTACGAAACAACCTTACATCAATATTATTCATCGCCGGCGGAGAACCCCCCCCCCCCGCCCCCACACACACTACCC
>JAYJMJ010000236.1:926248-949768 GCA_036873875.1 Laminaria ephemera
TACCATGCCAACTCAAACGCCGTACATTAGCAAGACAGGTTGATCACTCCTGTACAGCTCATGTGTAGTCTTCAAGGGGCGTACATGTATCTCTCTGTGTACTCAGTGGGCTTCATCCACAACTTTTCTCAAAATAATAATTCCCATATTTTGCAACTTGCGGTAGACTACGTACCAGGTACGCACGTGCGGAGAGTCTTGAAATCTCATAATTTCTCATTTTCTACTTTTAACTTTCACGCTTCACTCAACTCCAACTTATCTTATGCCCCGCAAGGACGCTGCACCATGCAACCGCAACACAGCAGAGTCAGACATGGTAGTCCTGCAGTACGTCTACAGACCGCTTGAACACCATTAGCAACGTGCAATACCTAGTTGCTAGTTGCTCACACCTCTCTTTTCCTCTCAATCTCCAACCTGTTTCTGGTATGAATCAATGTTTACAGTTTTCAGACCAATCTGAAAATCACCAAAACACGGAAATAATCACCAAGCAATCAACCCCAAAAGTACGTGCCTGGCGCGAGCGCGTTGCTCTTGTTGATGGCGCGTTGATCCCTTGTATCCCTCTAGCTCACGCTTTGGGCAGCGCCTCCGATCGAGCCCGTGCGCTGCCCCCCAACCGGTGTCGTCGACCTTTCCACCAGTGCCCACGTTCGCTCCCTCCCCTCGCTTCCTCGGGGGGAAAGCATATATCTTCACCCACCCGCGGCCGTAGTGTTTCAGGCGCCCAGGTATCATCCAGTACGCCTTCTGCCTTGCTCCCGCTCTCTCATTACTCCAACTACTGCCGTAGTACCCCTTCTTAGTCTCTACCACGGCTGCCCCAGCAGTTCCTCTCTCTCTCTTGGTCTCCCCCACAGCCCCTGCGGTATCTATCTCATTTTCTAATCTGCTTCCAGCGAAAAGCGGACCCTCGCACTCATGCCTTAGTCTACGCTGTTGCGGCTGGGGCCACTGCACTTCGCCGTCGCTCAAAACTCCACAGGTTTCCTGCGGCTCGTGCTGACGGCGTGGCTGTGCTTCATCGTCGCTACAGGTGCAGCAATCCCCTGCCTGCCGCTGCTTCTGTTGCTGACGAGGCTGCTAGGCCTGCTCTTGCTGCTGCCCCGCAGCGCCTTCGCCCCAAGCACCGTGCGCACCTTGCTTCTGCAGTTGCTGGGACGGCATCTCCTCATTCCTCTCTCTTGCAAGCTCATCTATTATATATTGGGCCGCTTGCCCCTACAAACGGATGACGACAGCCGCTTGAGCATCGGCCTCTTCACAGAAAAACCCGAACCTGTGCTTCATCGCCGGAATCTCAAGCTCGAGTTCAGCGCGACACGTCCTCTCCATGTCCTGGCGGAAGTCACCTGGATCCATGGTAGGCATTGCTTGGTACGACGCCCACAAAGCTTCCTCTCCGCGCTCGATCTCTCGCCAAAGCTGCAATGCTGCAATCTCTATTTTGAGCAGCTTGATCTCCTCGATAATTATTTCTAGGCACTCCTCACTAATGTCAGTATTCCCCGGACCCGACACGGCTCTAATCCAAGAATCCCCCGGATCCGATATGGTGACTCGAAAGTCCCCAACCCCCCCGGGGCTTATCCCAAACCAACGCCCTGGCTTGTGAGAACGTTCGGCGCCTAATGATATCATGTCGGTTGTACCCTCTCAGCGTTGACAGGACTTACAAAGTCGGACACGGGACGAGATTGACTCCCTGATGATCACACATGCATATATTATCGAACCATCGAGTGGTCGAGTGATGCACGGGTCACAGCAAGTTTCCCGCCACTCATTCTCCCGAAGAAGCACGTTCATATCCCCACTGCAATAATCCGTCATCAAGTATGGAACTCCCTAATCTCCGGTGGAACATCTCCGTCGTGAACCAGAGGACAACCAACAGTTAGAATGCATAATTCGGGTAGGCAATTGGTTAACCTTTTACCAGTGGTCAAACGGGCTATTAATAATACCCCCCTAATAACTTAACAAATGGCGTCGTCGACAGACCATGGGTTTTTGTGTCATGAGTTCGAATCTCACCTTCCACCAATATTAAACGATTACGACTTGCCCCTTGTTGGACTTAAAATATACTCTCCCCGGCATCCCCAGGAAATAGAACCGCGCGTGGATATTGATATATCCACCCGTATACCCGGCCGACTTGCCATCCCGCCGATCCCGGGGGGAAGAGTGTTTTAGGCCTTAGCTTGGGTAGGCAATTGGTTAACCTTTTACCAGTGGTCAAACGGACTATTAATAATACCCCACTAATAACTTAACAAATGGCGTCGTCGACAGACCATGGGTTTTTGTGTCATGAGTTTGAATCTCACCTTCCATCAATAATAAACGTTTACGACTTTCCCCTTGTTGAACTTGAAACATATTCTCCCCGGTATCCCCAGAAAATAGAACCGCGCGTGGAGATTGATATATCCGCCTGTATACCAGGCCGACTTGCCATCCCGCCGATCCAGGGGGGGATCGTGTTTTAGGCCGTAGCTTGGGTAGGCAATTGGTTAACCTTTTACCAGTGGTCAAACGGATTAATACCCCACTAATGGTGAACCATGGTTTGGGGTTTTACTGCTTTAGTTTCATGAAATTATGTGTTCGCGGTAACTTGATACCTATCTTCCATGTATGTGAACCTACATTTACCCACTGTTGCTTGTCGTAGAGTCTCATGGTCTGTCCCAGACAGAGTCAGAATGGCATCTAAACCGGCCGGAAAGTCAGCATTTATTCGAACTTTATTCGAAATATATTCTAACCTACCTGGTATAGCTTTTTCCACTCTTGCTTGCCGAAGAGTCTGGTGGTCTGTCGCAGACAGAATGACCTCTAAGACGGCCTGATAAGCACTATCAAGAGTGAATTATAACGGAAATAATCGATTTCGATCCGATAAGAGAGACTAACAACCTGATATCCGATAAACTATCCGATATTTATCCGATCTGATCGAACCGCTAAAAGCTCAAGTTCCGATACGATAAACCTTATGCGAGGCGAAAATTACGGAAACGGTCATGGTACTGCCGAAGGAGCACACACGTTTCCTTATTTCTGACACCTCACGTTGAATAGTCCGCCCTGAGCTCTCTCTACAGCGGGGGACGTGACGGCAGATCGATATACTCTCCCTCGTAGAAGGAAGACGTTCGTATCTGATATTGGAACGCTTTGTTTTCCGATATCATGGCCGATACGATTTTTTTACTTATCGGTACTTCCGATACGATATGAAACACTATCAGATCAGGCACGATGTCGCCCTTGCGGCAGATCATTCACTTCTGTTTCTTGTATATGCTGTGGGGGACTCCAAACGGCGCCGCTTGAATAGTGCCACTACTCGATATAGTGCCGGTTTAATCACCAGGCACGACAGGAACTCTCAAGAGTAATAACTCATAAAGCGCAATACTGTTCCCAATAGTGCCGGTACCCTGCACAGTGCCGGTATATTGAGCTGGTAAATACCAGCACTGTTGGGGGGCCCCCACTGTATTCCACACCACACAGGCACAACCATAGGCGCAGAGTTTCACAGCCGTCATAGTCTCCCTCCCGCACACCCTCATCTCGAGTTCAGGATTTGCTCATTCGGCTTGTTCTCTGTGGCAGCAGCTAAGCTTCTGCGCGTCCCTAAAGAGGACGACGGACAATGAGGATCGACAGCCTGGTTGCTTGTCTTCTACTTCGTCTGCGGAATGTGACAGGTGCGCGAACGTTTTTTGTTTTTTTTGCTCATCCCATCTACTATCTTCGCACTTTTACTTTCTCCTTCTCCCTCCCTAGTAGTCGTAACACAGATCCGGGGTCACTTAGCAGGCTCTTCTCCCCCCTCCCCACTACGGTACGCGCCTTCAGGTTTATCGCGAGAAGAATTCAGCAGTTTCTTCTCTCGTCGAATCGCATCGAATTGTGCTTACCCACGATGTAAAGCGCTCTCGGCAGTTGGTGTCTCAGAAAAAGAAATCTCGATACCGAGATTCGAACCCGCGACTCCAACCTTAGTAGTCTTCGAAGTTAACCACCTTGACCACCGGGGCGACCGGCTTGCTGCCTCGTTATTCATGTTTTGATGTATATTTGTTTGTATAAATAGATAATTAAAAATACACTACAACGGCTGTGAGATCGAGGATCTCGTCGAACCTCATCTTTGCCAGCTGTGTGATACTCCGATCGCGCGTGTTTAGGGAGGATGTGCATGTACTCATGAAGGATTATAGGTCGGCGACACCCCTTAGTACTAGTAAGCACCCGGGTCAGTTTTTGGGATAGGTACAATTGCGCACGTCTACCGTAGCACGTGTCCTAAACGTGGTTATCTTCCTAGCATTCGCGTTTAAGGCGAAGGCTGTGGTAGGAAGGGTGGCCGCATTATTCACTACCAAGTTCAAGAAACGCGCACGAAGGGTCCTGTACCTCATTCATAAACGGACTTGAAACTAATTTGAGGTGCGCCTTCACAACACAGTTCCATGCCGGTGCATTCCGGGAAACGGAAAATCTCCTCTGGTTAAGACTACAAGGGCAAGGGATCAGGGTAGGCACTCACGCGAGTGACTTTGGGCCGATCCAAACCGAGTGCCTAAATATTATATTCCAACCGTAGCCTTGGCCTTGAAGCCCTCGCCGCCCCCTTCAGTGGCTGTTCATCCTGTGTGCCTTTAACACAGCTAATGCGAGTTGGTAATGTCTACGGTGCCAAACCATGATGACCCCTTAGAGTTGTCTCAAGCGTACACTGGTCACCAACGCACGAAAGTTGACGATAGGTAAATACCCTTCTTCTGTGTGAGTCCTTAGTGACAGCTATCCTGTATACACTGAGGCGCGTAAATCAAGGTTATTATTTTCGTCGTCGTGTCATTACATTATATTGTCTTCCTTTTCTTGCTTAGAGTATTTTTGTACTTTTCTTACTCAAACATTTTAACGTTTCACAATTCATTGTTGTATAGCTTCCATCGTTCAATGGGCAGCGTGATTTTCAACGTCGACGATTTATGAACGTTTCCGGAAAGGAAAAAACCCGTTGTATTTTTATGTTCGTTCCGGTCCCCATTCCCGCTCTTTTGCACTGCTTCCGTTGTGTTTGGTCGCACCTAAACAGGACCTACTTCCGATTTCAGCACTCAAGACATACTTCAGCTTCGACCTCGAAGACGTAAGTGCCGTGGGGGTATCCCTATAATGTCGGTGGAATAGTGCCTATTGTCTGTATAGTGTCGGTGAAAGCGCTTGGCTCAGCCAGAACCCCCAAAATATGTACCGGTATCGGTACTATACCAACAGTGCCAGTGTCTGTGTGTACCGGGTATACTGTCGTTACTGATGGCTGGCAGATGCCGGCCCTATAGCGGGATCACCGCTGTAGCGGTAGTACGCGGAGTGTGGCCGGTTGCCGGTAATTCCGGTTTGCACATACCGGCGCTGCAGAGGGACCCTTACTGCACCCTGCAGAGCAAACGTGCGTGATTGTGCAGCAGAATGCAGCGGTTTACACATGCATTGGTTTGCACGTACATTGGGACGGATTTCAGAAGTACATGATATGCATGCGTTGTTTTGTACCAGGCAACACAATTAAAGAATTTGATTGTATATCGGGTATGATTCAAGGATATAAAGGGCAATCGTTCGATGCTGTTTACGCGAATGGATGGGTTTCCACTTGTATTAGGAAGGATTAGAGGAAGTTATCGGTCGGCTGCCCACGTTACGTCATCGGCTATTTCTCTGCACAAATATACAATCGAAAGACCGATATCCACTATACAGCGTAGCAGTCAAGGTCAACAAGCCGAGGGCTACGATGAGTGACAAGACAAGGATGTGTTTTTCTAAAAGGGTTCGTCATACACGCCGGCGTTGACAAGAGGCGATTACAATTTGATCTTCCGAAGAATATACCATACCTCGGTACAAGTTAGCTTTAAGACGACAAGATTAAGATGTGTCCGTGGAAACAAAATACATCATACACGACGTTGGCATTGACATCGCAGGATCATGATGTATCCATCGAAACAACAGTACACGCTAGAGCTGACAAGACAAGTATCATGTGTCGATAGAAACATGAGAACACGCTAGCGTTGACTAGGCATAACTAAAATGTGTCCATGGAAACAACCGAACACGCTAGAGTTGGCAAGACAAGGCCATCCTACGTCTATCCAAACGAATGTACACGCCAGTGTGTCAAGACAAGCTTTGAATACGTCATTCCAAAGAATAGTATCATAGACGCTATCGTTGACAAGACATTATTAGAACGCGCCCATCAAAAGGACAATACACGCTAGCGTTGTTAAGACAAGGTTCGGAAATGTCTTTTCAAACATACAGTATCCTATGCGCTGGCTTTCAAAGAACACGACTAAAATATGTCGTCCAAAACGAGAGTATATTACACGCTTGCGTTGGCAAGACAAGGTTATGATGTGTCCCTCGAAATAACAACACACACTAGCTTCGACGAGACAAGATTAGGATCTAAAATTCCAAAATATTTTTATCATGTACGCTAGCGTGGACAATACGATGGTAGAACGTGTCCACTAAACGAACATCACATACTAGCGTTTATAAGTGAACATTCGATTGGTTCCATAGAAAATACAGCGCATGCTATCGTTGACAAGACAAGAATACGATGTGTCCTTCCGAATACTACTATCATACATACTAGCATGTTGACAAGACAATATTAGGATGTGTCCTTCCAAACGACAGCACCAAACACGCTACAGCGTTCCCCGCGTCACTTGTCTCTTGACTCGCGCTCTTTGCCACAGTGTTGGGCGCACAGCGAAGGCTTGAGTCGTGTAGCTGACAGTGATGAGACCGCCCGTATTGGCATGAATAAACGATGAATTTTCGTTCCAGATTATGGTTGAAATACGTGTTGCTGTTGATTACCTGGTACAACTTTAGGATGTGTCACACCATGTGAGATAAGCGTTCCAGTGGTGACAATATTGTCGTCACGCTTGGTACGGTAGGTGTGCGCTCTGTGCTTGTGAGGTTCCACATTGAGGCTCCTCACTTGAGGAGCTCTATACCCCACAAAATCACACAATTTGGAGAAAACCCAAAAGCGCAACCCGACAAACAATTCTATGGCCTAGGAATGCAACAAATCTTATTGAAAAACAAAATGGACATTTCGACGTTGTTGGGTTAAGGAGCCCCGTCGTCCAGACAATTTTTCATCCAAAAGGAGCTACCCTTGTATTGGCACGCGTTTGATGTGTCATTTCATGTGGAATACATGTGTCAGTGGCGATATACCAGGTATACATCTGGATATGTTCTTCCATAAACAACTCATCCACGCTAGCGTTTACCGCCCCACCTGTCTCTCTGACTGTTTTCCTTAACGCCGTGACAGGCGGACAGCGAAGGTCGAATCAACATAGCTGGAGATGACCAGACTGCCAAAATTTGGGCGTTGGAGATGAAGTTTCCCTCCGACAAATCGTTCACGTTTGAAGTTCGCTACTACGACGACGAGTCTCTAATCTCCACGGTGAGGGACCACGCTATCCCAGACTCGTTCTGCTATAGGCGTGAATGGTACCATTTTTTTCTGAGGCTCTTCAGCTGAGGAACTCTATACCCCCCCAAAATATAAAAGCTGAGCAAACACGACTGATTGTGCAACGCGATGAACTGTCCCATGGTCTAGGTACATAACGAATTATATTACCTGGTACGTAACAAGAATGCCATTCTGGCGACGATGGGTTCAGGAGCACCGTCATTCGGAAAAAGACTTCGTCATACAGTGCCATCCCTTAGTAGCCTGCGTCACCAGGCTACGGCAGGGGGTCACTATTCGGTGTTTGTACCCCAGCGGTTGGCGGTCACTCGCGCGAGGGATAGCCCACCTTCGTGATTGTCTTTCGACAGGGTGGTATGTTTCTCCACGCGATGTTTGACACGTCCGACTAATCACGATCTAGATCATATTAATCCTATACCTGTCGTCGATATATGTTGTGCAGGATCTGGGTAGTACAGATACAACCCAGGAAACGTTTTCTCGATCACTCACATCGTCCGGGTCCCAACCGGCGACATGATCTACAGGCCATCAATATCAGTTAGATCAAACATTTGTCTTCCCCGGAAGACATAGATCACCGATAGGGATCTGATCTGTAAGACGTGTGAAACCTTGAATACGCAGCTCCCCAAAATAATTTTGAAATCCGTTTTTGAGAGGGGTAGACGGCCACGCGCCCTAGCGGACCAACCCCGGTAGTGAACATAGAACGTGTCGGTTTTCGTCAACGGTTTAGACTATTTCGACGGCTTTACTCTCAGACGCCTCTCTTACACTAGATTTCCCGCTGGCCTGCACCCATTCTGTATTTTCAGAGTTTCACCAGTGCAGGGGGTGACCAAACGTGGGAGAGATTCGTTCTCCCGAACGAAGTTCTTCGCACGTACGTGGACATCATCTCAGTGGAAGGCCCCGATGGCTATCCAACTCTTCGGGTCGAAGACTGCCGTGTACTAGGGACGCCTTATACTCCTGGCGCCTCGTGGGTGAGAAAATATCAATGGCACAGGCTACGGTTGAGGTGCACCAGTTTTTTTCTGACGCTCCTCGCTCAAGAGCTCTATACCTCACCCAAAAAAATGTTTTTGAGGAAATCGAAAGTGTACAACCGCATGGCCTAGTTAAGCGAAAGAAGCATTGTGCAAAACAAGAACAAATTCTGACGATTTTGGATTAGAGAGCCCCGTCATTCAGTAAACAGTTTTGCCAGAATGTGCTACCGCCATGATCGTAGAACGCGTCTAATAGAATAGTGGTCCATCTAGAGGGCCGGTTCAGTAGTGCCTGTCGCCCGCTATAGTGCCTGCAGAATCGTTTGGCAGGGGTGCGAATCGACAGCAGTGATCCCTCTGTAGTGCCGGTGCAGTACCGCTGGTTGCCCGCTAGAGTCCGTAGAATTGTTTGGAAGATGGGGGGTCCTACAGCAGTGGTCCCTCTGTAGTGCTGGTTCAGTAGTGCTAGTTGCCCGCTATAGCCCCTGTGGAATCGTTTGGCACAAATAACCGATATATTCGTGGTTCCTCTATAATGCCGATTCAGTAGTGCCGGTCGCCCGCTATAGCGCCTGTGGATTCGTTTGGCACAGGTGGGATAATTCAATAGTGGTTCTTCTGTTGTGCCGGTGTTCAGTAGTTCCTTTCGCGCGATATAGCGCCTGTAAAATCGGTTGGAACAGGTGGGATACTGCAGCAGTGGTCGTTCTGTAGAGCCATCCCGGTAGTTCTGGTTGCCCGTTATAGGGCCTGTGGACTCGTTTGGCACAGGCGAAGAATACAGTAGTGGTCCCTCTGTAGTAGTGCCGATTCAGTAGTGCCGATCGCCCGCCATTGCGCCTGTTAAGTGGTATGGCACCGGTGGGAACAGCCAGTAGCGGCAGCGTGCGGAGTAGTGCGGGTTGCCGCTATAGTGCCGAAACGCCCGGCTGGGACATATTGGCGGCATAGAAAGGCCACTACTGTACTTGTATGGGTTTTTGATCATCACCACCAAAGCCTAAATAGTGGGTGTATGCCCATTTTCAATTATGATTTGAGGCCATTCTGACAAGGACACAAGTGTTTGTTGACGCAGCGTGACAAACAATTTCAAGGCGGTGTACTACGCGTACCGCAAACCACAAAAGGTATAGCTTCTCGGGCTAGCGACTCTGACACGGTGATGAACGAATCACTAATCGCCCCCTCCCACTGTAGCGTTGGTCTCACCATTGCTTTCCATCTCAACGCTAAAGAGAATTTACCCTCAACGGCCTTATGAACACGCCGTAGTCACAGATGGGTGCCGTCCCTTCCCCCCCCGGGTGCCTGCCTTCATCTGCATAGCGCAGAGGTTTCAACATTCCTACTGCAAGTCGGTTATCAACGACTTTGTAGATTCTTAACTGTGTCCGTCCTCTACATTTGAAAGCCCCAAATGACATTTTTTGGTATATGCTTCAAGACTGTCTGGATGTGTTTGTCGCCGCACCTAGGGGTACTGTCTACCCGGGTGTTACGAGAAGCGGAGGGCTGTTTGGACACTTTTGTTTCTGTCTGCCGGTCTTCTCTACCGCTAGTCTCATCGGCATAACACGATCGTTTTCAAGTAGATTTTCGATAAATATGCCTCGGCCCTCAGAACATTTATCAGGTTACACTTTCGAATTTTCTCTAATTCAGCTTTGGGCTGAGATACGGAGCTCCCCAATTATGGAGCCTCAAATATTTCACACGCCGGAAATATCAGATCCTATTTCATGATGCCCATATTTCAGGGCAGCTAGACCCCTGATGCGTGGCCGGATGGGAGCCGTATGATCTGCTTGATCTAGCACGCTTTTACTGGGTTGGACCTGTCCCACACGGATCCTGCACAGCGTATCATGCTGATAGATGCAGGATCTATATGATCTATAGAATGATCTGTCCGATTGCTGAATTAGGTGCACCTCCACTCACTGTGGCGCGCATCGTCTGTGACAAATTTGGGGCGAAAAGCAAGCGTTTTCGCGTAACGCAAAACGAAGGGGTTTTCGTGTATGTTGGGAAGGACTGAAATGGGAAGGCAATCTGCTGTTGTACTTAGGAAAATGGAGTGCAAAATCGTAGTATATATGCTAACACTGCTGTGCCTGGTAGTTCAGAACATCCAAGAATTTCCAAATTATTCGTGGGAGATGATAGGCGTATGGTGGGGTGGCCGACTTAAATTACATGTTGTGGTAGAGGTAGGCCATTGCTTCTATGAGGCTCCTCGCTGGAGGAGCTCCACACCTCACCCACAAACGGATTTTCAGAAAATTTGAAGTGCTCTCCGATGAGTAATCCCATGGCCTAGGTATGCAACGAAGCATATCGCTACTCAAAAGAACGAAATTCCGAAGATTTTGGGTTAAGGACCCCGTCCTTCAGAAAGCGTTCCAACCGAAAACTGCTACAGTACCTCCATCGTAGCACGCATCTTAAGGGCGTCCGACACATGCCACGATAGAGAGGTGCACCATTGTTTTGACGGACCCAACGAAACGTAGTGTCGACTACAGTCGAAGAATGGCGCCTGGTACACCACACTACATACATTCCAGACTACTTCGGCCGTCGATTTTGTTTGCCCGACTGAAATTTTTTGTCTCGATTCATACCTTTGGAATACAATCAACTGAGAAAGTGTACACTGACCGAAAGTACATTGACCCTCGGTTTGTTTGAAAGGACCTTAAAGGTGGTGTCGATTACACACCAGAGGGATGGGACGTTATAACAGACTGCATCGGCCCTCGATTTGTTCCGACCGAATAATAAAGTTGTGTTTTACAATAAATATAGGAAAGGAACCTTACACAATACTTCGAAGTATATATTAACCATCAACTTGTTGGACGGACGTTCAAGTTGGTTTCCAAAACAATTCATTCGGGAATGTTACATTATACCGGATAGTTGGGGTTTTCCCTGCATTCCTTCTGCTTTCTGGGATTTGTTAAGAGTGGTCGACATTCGATCTCATGCTGCACATTGTCGGATGGCAAGCCGAAGAATAAACTAAGTTGACCCTCGGTTTGTTTTGACGGATCTTAAAGGTGGTGTCGACTACGCTGGAGGGATGGTACGTTATTCCGGACTACGTCGGCGACGGTAACGGAGATCAAGTTGAGATAATGCAAGCCATTTATTTGCGATGGCATCGGAGAGGGCTTCGACGGCAACGACTGCGACGGTGTCGCCACGGGAAACGATGAGGTGAGCAAACGTCGACAAAATATTTTCTTGCTGACGTCTATAGGGAGGGGGGTTTACCTACTTACCAGCTATTATTCATAATTTTTTATGAATGTATAGGGGCGGGGGTTATTTTGTTTTTGTTGGGGATTTTGGAGGACGATGTTGCAATAGGTATCGGAGAAAAAGCGACAAAATAGACATCCATATTCAGAGAGGTGAAACATATTCACAATTAAAAAAACTAGTCGATTTCGGGATATACAGGGCGGGGGTAACTATATAACTATTGACGACATATTTTGGGCATTCCGGAGGGCCATATTGCAACATTGGAATAGGAGAAGGCTTCGACGGAGCGGAATACGACGGCGTAAACACGCGGGAAATGATCAGGTGAAAAGTAGGACCTTTGAAACAAATATATATGGCACATGGTACGCTAGAGGTACACCATTGTTTCGCTAAGGCTCCTCACTTGAGGAGCTCTATACCTCTCCCAAAAACGTATCTGGGGGGGGGGGGGGGGAGTGCTCCCCGATCAAAACTCCCATGCCCTAGGAATCCCATAAAAAAGGTGTTGCGAAAAAAAATGAGATTCCGATGACTTTGTGTCAAGGAGCCCCGGCATCCAGATACCGATTCAGCCGAAATCTGCTGCCTTTATCGTAGCACGCGTGAAGTACACCCCACACTCTACACTCTACACTCTACACTCCAGATGCGAGATGGAATTTTTCGATGAAGCTCATATTTGTAAGCTGTGTAAAATACTTCGATCGCACGTGTGCCGGGTCTCTGTTGTCACAAAGATTATAGGTCAGTGACTCCTCGTAGTGCTAGCTATTGTAATAGTGCCAGGGCCGACGGGGTGATTTAACGAAGGCATTCGTAGAATTGTACAGTCTTTAGTCATTCTGCGCACGGCAACTATTCAACACGCCGTGCCGTCAAGGGGTTAAAATCGGACAGCAGTGGAACGCATTCGGTATTATATACCCTAGTCTATGCATGCTATGATATGGGTAGGACCATGTTTTTCCGAGGCTCCTCACTTGAGGGGCTCCTTGCCCTACCCAAAAACAGACCTTTGAGAAATATCGTTTAAGCAATCGCATGGCCTCCGCGTACAACGAACAAGGTCTAAAAAAACGGACGCATGCTACGGTAGACGTGTATCATTTTTTTTTGAGGCTCCTCACTTGAGGAGCTATATACCTCTCCCAAAAACCGTGTTGAGGTAAAATGAATGTGCTAACCGACATAGAACCCCATATACAACGAAAATTATTGCAATAAAAAGAACGGCATTCTGACGATTTTGGGTTAAGGAGCCCCGTCTTTCAGAAAAAAAATAACCAAAAAGTGCTACCTCTATCGTAGCACGCGTCGACAACGGGATTCGAACGATTTTCGGTAGCTCCTCAATTGAGGAACAGACACAGGTTACTAATAGTGCGGTAAAGGTGCCCCCTTCTTTTCTGAGGCTCGTCCCTTGACGAGCTTCATACCTCACCCAAACACTACACATGAGTAAACTGAAAGTGCAACCCGATCATCAAACCCATGGCCTACTAGGTATAGAAAGTATTCATCTTGCAAAAATGAATGATATCCCAACGATTTTGGGTTAAGGAGCCCCGTCATTCATTAAACTTTATTGTCCAAAAGTTCTACCTCTATCGTAGCACGTGCCAACCTCGTCAGCCAGAATTCGTGTTTGCGAAACATGCTACCCCTACCGCAGGATTACAGTTGGAATTAATGCTGGGGTTAGGGGTGTATGTAAGGTACATCAGCCATGGGTACTGGAAACATTTTCCAAGTATCTCGTAGCAGGCGCTTTCAACGAGTTGATAGTGGTTCCAGCGGCTGTGCCGTTTACCGGGGCAAAGTCTTACAGAACCTCGCCTTTGAGATTGTCCAAATCAGGCCCGTACGAGGGCTTCTTCAGTCTTATGCCCAATCTGCACGCATGCTTTGAGCACTCGGTCAGACTGTGTACGCACCCCCCTCTCCCACGATGCCCTTGCGAATCAGACACTGCAGGTGCTTCATGTTTCAACAAAATCTACACTCAGCTCTTCAGGACATGCTGAAAATACGAGCAAATTCCCCCTTCTCTCACCATGACTTTCTCATTCAGGCTCCGGAAGTGGATCTGATAGAGGGCGACTACTCTTTGGACGGATCCGTGTTCAAAAATGGGATTAGTCTGGTTGGCATTTGTAGTGTGTGTACACCTATACACGCGACTTTTCAGGGCATGCTAAAAACGCGATCAACCCCTCCTCCGTCCCCGGTCCCAACACGTCATGTCAAGTCAGGCCCTGGAAGTGAATCTGGTAGAGGGTGAATACTATTTGGATGGCCCTGTGTTCCTCAAGAGTGGGATTTCCCTCATAGGAGAATCGGGTGAGGGTTCTCCCTACAACACAGGGCTTTACCTACACGGGAGCGGCACCGGAGCAGATGGCGTAATCGTCGCCCACGGTGTGGAGGGTGCCTTGGTGAGGTTTCGCACACCTAGTACACGTCGAGTTCGGCTTCAGTGTGTATCCCGATTAAAGAGCACGAAGTGACAAGCTGAAGCAAGCGCTCTTAACAACACACTTTGTTATTTTGGTAGTTGGAAATTCGAAGCTTTTAGTATTGGCAGGGCATGCCGATGCGACAGCTCTTAGGTCCCGAAGGCTCCTATCTTGCGCGCTCTTTGATCGGGGTACCCACTGAGCCGCCAGCGTATAATATCGTTAGTTCAATGCTAGAAGGTCGACCAACTGTCTAAATACCTTTGCCTGCTTTACATTATGGAACGCAACATGTCGCGGGAGTTCGGTCTAGCTCACCGGCGCAGACGGGGTTATCAACGCCGACGATTGTGAGGATGCCTCGGCGCGGGCATATGGGCATGCTACGATACAGTTGGGGTACACCTCGACGTTCGGAAGCTCGTTTGTATGAGGGACTCTATACCCCATGAAGAATCTGACCTACAGACAATTTCTACGCGTTCGTCATACACAAACGAAAGCGCGACAAGAGTGGAACGCGTAGGGTGTTAAGAGTTGAGAGTGACTTGGTGAACACCATTCCACGTCTTCATCCCAATGTGTTCGAGCTAGAAAGTCGTTTCGTAGTAATTATACTTCATGATGTATATTTATGCCACACTTTGCGTGAGAGGAACATTTGTGTGTATATGGGACAGTGTAAACTGCTGGTGCAGACGATACAAACCTCCAAGATGGTACCGATCACGTATATCAAACGAGGATGCTGCACACTGCATCGACAGGCGGATGACTTAGCTCGTTTCTTGTATCTGGCTCGCGTCTGCACCATACTTGATATAGACGCTTTCTTGTTAAGCGACTCGGAGACACTCGTGTGGCCGCAATTATATGTTTTTACGGTTCACGACATATGTTCTTGGGACTCACGACATCACGCGCTTCAATGGTTCACGGCAAGCACCGCCTTGTAATTGTTTGTTATGCTGGCACCAATCAACCTCATGTTTATAATATGAAGGTATTGAGTGGACTAACTCCGGTAGTGATGGTGGGGGTGACACACTACCACAGCTTCGGTCCTAACCCTAATCTGCGAGGAAGTCGGGCCGATCCGCGTAGTACTATCCGGCTATCCATGGTCTAGACTAAACAGCGTGTTTAACGAAAGTATATCGGCAGGTGAAAAGTATAATCGTTCGATCCAATGGCACACTGTATTGGCATGGGTGAATACCTCAGCTCGGGTTTAGTGCCGGGCTCCCGTCTCCCTCATATTTCAGATTTCCGGAAAATCGGCCGATCGGCAAACAATATCTGATTGTCCGTGCTCCAGACTAAACCGTGCGTTTGACGACATGATATTGGCAGGTGGAAGACATAACCATTCAGTCCAACTTAGAGTCTGCTGGGCCCGCTGGCACCGTCGGGAACGTCTGCGTCGACGTCAAAAACTCTCGGGTAAAGGATCGTATGTACCAAGGACGCATGCTACGATAGAGGTAGAACGTTTTCGCCAAAAACGTTGGCTGAATGATGCGGCTCCTTAACCCGAAAGTCGTCGGAATGTTAATTCACATTTTTCTAAATGATTTGTTTCGTGTACCTAGGCCACGGCTATGGTCGTCTGGTTGAACTTTCAGTTTGATCAAAAATTGTTTTTTTAGGTGAGGTCTAGAGCTCCTCAAGTGTGTGTCCTCAGGAAAACAACGATGAATTTCTACCGTACTCTCAATAGCATGTGTCTTCTGACTAAGGGTACGGTAAAGGAGGCACATATAGTGCATTTTGTTTCAGCGGCTAAAGAACTCTCCCGCGGGTATTTACCCCACTACGCTTCAAATCGTAGCAGGTTGTGTCGGGTTGTTTTCGCACTATGCACAGCCATGGGATCGTTTATCAAGACCGCGCTTTAACGGTAAGTAGCGGGCCGGTCGTGCTAGTGACTCAAACCCGATGAAAAGGGGGCTAACCCCCCCGATCGTAGGTCGAATCTATGGTATTTATACTTTGCTTACCATCCGATAATGATCGGCGTGCGCGTCATTCGCGAACACTTGACAAACAAAAAGAAAAATGAACACCACTGCAAACGCGCAAAACTGGGTACGAGAACCCCAACGGATTTGACGATATTGTAATGCTTGCCATCCTAAACTGACTTGACGATATTGTAATGCTTGCCATCCTAAACTAACTTGACGATATTGTAATGCTTGCTTTGACATCGATCTCTCAGAAAACCGTTACCATATAGAAGAAACCTCAAGGGAAACCAAGGGAAACAAAAGAAAAACAAACCTACTATATGTACAAAGTTTAAGTCCTTTCTCTACCTACCGCCGGCCACCACATTATTATTAGCCTTCTGTGTGTTTCCAGCAGAGGTGTCTGTACATGTTAAGGCACCATATACCTCGGCCTTGGGTGTGATGCATGTTACGATACGGGTGCATCTAGCGTTTGTGGGGCTCGTCACTTTTCGGCCTGTATTTCTCACCTCAAAACCGATTTAAAGACCAACGGTGGGCTCAATCCGATCTACAATCCTACGGCCTACGTGGGTATATATCGAATCTTACCGTAAACCCCTAACTTGGATGTTAACGATATTGGGCGCCAGGCATGGATTAGTTCATAAGTCGAGGTTCTCCGCCGGGGGGAAAATGCTAAAATAGCATGTGTCGAGCGGCTATGTCCGAAGGAGCATAGGTCACATCGGGTATGGAAAGACAATACTCAGTGGTACGAAGTATGATAATATCGCACACATCGGACTGATCACGATCTAGATCATCTAGATCGTCTAGATCATCCAACTCCAACATATGTTCTTCTGTTATGTTGTGCAGGATACGTGTAGTTCATGTTATGCACAGGAAACATGTTCTAGGTCATGCAGATCCTAAGGCTCCAAACACGGAAACACCTATCTAGGCTGTGCCGATCGTATAGACCAGCGATGTGTCCGCACAAAAAGACACAGATCGTGAACTGAGTTGTGATATGTCCGATCCATGAACGTTTGCTTTCATCGGCTTTCAATAACTGCTGTGCCCTTCGCCCTCCCGCGTTGGTCGCCTCGTGGGTTCAGGATATCACCATCGATGAATTTTCTGGGAACGATTGCCCCTTGGCCAACACACGCTTCGTGAACACCGATGGCTTCATGTGGGTAAAATAGCGATACAAAATGTCAACACTACTGAAGGGGAGTGACTTGTTTGCCTTATTTTTCAGCGTCTCAGAGCCAATCGCGCGAGTGGCCACCCATGAGGCACTAGGTTTCGGGATATGCACCATCATGGAATCGTCTGTTACTCTGCGCCAACAAACAATGTTTTGTTAAAGTCTGTTTTTGAGTGGGGTACGGAGCTACTCGCGCGAGTAGCCTATCCTTGGAGGAGAAAATGTGGGTACTCCGCCTACCGTAGCCGTGGTGGTAAACAACCTGATTGGGCAACCGCTTCATCTTCGTTCGACAACAGCTTGATTTTCGTTTCACGCATGCTACGAAAGGGGTAGCATGTTTTTCGCCCAAAATTTCCTTTGACTGACGTGCCTAATCACACTACGGGTGGCATCACGACAGTACAGCCTGACAAGCCTCATTAAGATACTGCTAACTTCGTGTGCACAAAGTGAGTCGGCACGAACTGTTTTGATACTCGGTCTACACATCGATATCTGCAGTGTAGTAGAGGCGAAGCGAGGGGGACATTTATCGCTAGCACGCAAGGTTCGTGAACACTGCCAGTATCACGTTAGGACCATTGCAACGAGACGAACTTGGGTCACGCCGACGTCTCTCTGGGCACCTTTGCTGTATTAGCGCACAATGGTTGCATTTACACATCAAATACATCATTTATCACCATCTAGATAGTCTAGTTCCTGTATCTGCCAGTATGACATGTTGTGCGATATCTGCGTACTATAGATCAGGTTCAACCTAGGTAATAAGTGCTGGATCATACAGACTACCCGACCCTCACCCGGCGACATGATCTATAGGCTATGCAAACCATATTGGCCCGGGATGTATCTGCCCTGAAAGGCACAGATGACACACGTTACTATAGAGGTATGGCCTATTTTCTCTTAGGCTCCACACTTGGGAGCTCTTGACCTCAACCAAAAACTGATCTTGAGAAAAAAAAAAAAATTACCCGCTGACCAACTCCACGGCCAACGAAACCAAATGCAAACCACAAATAGGATTCCGATGATAATGATTAGTTCCCCAGTGGCGGAGCCCCGTGGACATAATGTTTTCGCCCAACAGTGCTACCTCTATCGTGGCACGTGTCAGATCATGAGTAGGGATGAAGTCGGTCTGATGTGTGCATTAGTTAACAACGCGCCGGCACGATTGATGATGTATCTGAAAGATTTGAAGCCGGCGGAAACAAACTGCTGCATAAATCGACGATAGTGGTAGCAACATATTTTCTGACGCTCCACGCTTTCGGAGCTGTGTACCATTCCTCACCTAAACATCGACGACGTTGAGAACAAAACAAAGTGCAGACCGATGAACAAGTATGCGGCCTCCTATGGGTGTGGCACGAATGATCTTGTAGAACACTACTATAGCTTTCCAACGAAGCTTCGTAGTTACTCACTTGACGAGGCGCTTCAGTCATATATAGCCTTGCTCTCACCTAACAAAATTTAACACAACCAAACCCCAACGCGGTCAAACGCAATCCAACTTAATCAAACCAACCCCACCCCACCCCACCCCACCTCATCCCACCCTCCCTTCTGGGGTTCGCGACGGTTGGCAAGGGCACTGTAAAGCAAGGCACATACTGCGTGAGCTAGGCAAGCAGGGAACTATTTTAGTAGTTTGGCTGTAACCTTGTACGATGGTTGAGTTAGATCATGTTGTGCGGGGTAGAGAACCTTAACTCCGCGCAAGGGGACGATCGTATCAAGTGTGTATGTGGTAAGGCACCCCTGAGGCAGTTACATACTATACCCATTGCCGTGTCTGGAAGCGGCGACACCTGAAAACAAGTCAAGTCATTCGACGCTGTCATCCATAGGCAAGAAAGTACGCACAAGGTGCCAAAGTACACCTTACAAGCGGTTCTTAGTAGGATGCAGCTCACCCTTTGTGCGACTCGCCGAACACCTCATGGCGCTGCGCGCTTAATGTAGTGTCTGCCTTCTCGGTGAAAACCCGACTCGCTCGGTCCCGGCATTGTAGGGATACGAGAGCCTTTGGTCTGAAGACTACGGCCATGCGTCATATGTGTACACCCCGCCCCACCCCACCCCACCCAACCCCGCCCTGTCGTATTCGTTTCGCCCTTCCCCTGACCATGGGGTGTGTGCAACAGGTGCATAGCAGTCACGCCGGCGTGGTCTCTTTTTCCCTGATTCCCACCCTCCGTAAGGCGCTAGATGCCGCCATTGCCTCGGCCGCGACACAGGCCGTGACGAGAGGCTCGACCACTGCGCCTTCTTCGCCGCGATTGGCGGCCCCAATCACCGTCTCGACAAGATTCACCGGCCACTCTAGCGTCGGAAACAGCACCAGCAGTCACAAAATTAGCGCCGGCAGCAGCATCAACAGAAGCAGTAGTGGTGGTCGCGGTAGGGGCCAAAGCCGCGGCGGTGTCGGTGGCATCGGCGGCAGCAGAAGCAGCGGCGGCGGCGGCAGCTCCGGGATGAGCAAGAACGGCGGGTATGAAGCGACCCCGCTGCTGTGGAACCTCCTGTCCCTGCAGCATCTGCTCCTCGCGACGACCGCCAGCGTTTTCGGGTACCACGCGTCCGTGCGAGCGGTGAGGCAGGTGAATCCGGACGAGTCCGACTCCGACGGCGACTCCGAGGAGTCCGATAACGGTAGCGGTGGCGGTAGCCGTAGCGGTGACGGTAACTTTAGCGGTAACGATAACGGTGAAGGTAATGGTAGCGGTAACGTTAACCGTAACACTAGCGGTAACGACAACTCTGACAAGGGTAGAGCAGCCGCTCCAGAGGCGGGGGCGTCCGGTGCTAAGGTTGAGGGCGAAAGGAAAGGACGGGAGCCTGCACCGCCGCCACCGCTGCTTCCGCCGCCAACTCCGACGCCACCTTCGACGCAATTACCGGGGACACCGACACCCTCAGCGATGTCATCCCCACCTTCCGCGTCGGGGGCACGACAGAGCGCCAAGAAACCCCCCGGCAGCGGGAAAGCAAGCAACAACGCCACCAGTGCCAACCAGGCCCCGGAGAAGGGTAAGAGGTCACATGAGAAAAAAAACGACAACAGACTCAAGGAAGTCGCGGAGGAGACCTCCGCTGCGGCTTCTGCGGCGCGCACGCGCCTAGTCCTCGTGAGGGCGTGGGAGAACTACTCGGCGTCATCATCGCCGCCGCCGCTACCGTCCGGGCGGGTTTCGCCATCGGGGCGGGTATCGCCTTCCGGGCGGGTCTCGCCTTGGCGAAGTCCTGCGGGGCGGGGACGCGGGCGTGGGCGCGGGATAACGGTAGGTGCGTCGCTATCGAGCGCGTCTCGGTCTACGACTTCGACTGCTCGGGGCGGCGCGTCACCGCCACAGCCGCCGCGGTCGAGACCGTCGTCGTCGCCGCCGCCGCCTCTGGCAGAAGAAGGGAATCGGGCCAATGGTAACGCTGATGGTGGTAGTGGAGATGGTTTGGGTGTGTTAAGCACGGAGGATGCTTCTTCTGCAGCCGCGGCAGAGGTAGGTGCAACGGTGACCTCGGCGTCGGCAGCAGCGACGGCGGTGTCGGCAGTGACCACGGCGCGAGAACGCTGCTTGCGAGAAGCCTGCCTACTAGCCCGTGCGCGTTTAGACGCCGATCGGCTAGAGCGGCGGCGACGGAGACTTGGGCAAGGCAAGGGGGTCGCCACAGGCAGCGATGAGATTGAACGCGGTGCGGGCGCCGGCATCGGGGGAGGGGGTGGGAGTGGTGGCACAGGCGCGGGCGTTGGCGTGAACGTAAGCGCGGGACTGGGGTTCCTGGCGGGGCCTTTGGCGACACCTGCGATCGATGTTCCGCGGAAGGCTGATGTTGAAAAGGCGGTGTTACCCCGACAACCCCGTGACTATAACGGAGGTGGGGGTAACTCTGGAAGAACGGTCTCTCCGTCCCCTTCCTCACCCCCTTCCTCCTCGTCCACCTCATCCTCCGACGAGAAGTGCGGCTTGTGCGGGGCGCAGGTCGTCGGGGTTGTCCCACCAGGGCAGGTCGGTGGCGGTGGTGGCGGCGGCGGTGGTGGCGGCGGCGGTGGTGGCGGCAGCGGTGGAGTTAACGTTGACGCGGCGGGGCGTGGGGCCGGGGGTACAGGAGGGGCGACGGCGGCGGGAGGAGTGGCGGGGGTGGAAGCGTTACCGGTGCTGCCGGGGTGGGCCGTGTGCCGTCTAGGGCATCGCGTACGAAGGTGCATGGACTCGCTGCTGCCGAGCCTCGTGAGCGAATACAAGCGCTGCGAGGTTTGTCGGAGCGTGATACAGATGCCAACCCCTCCGGAAAATGGCTGCGGTGGTGGCGGTGGTGAGGGTGTCGGGGGTGGTTCGGCGCGAGAGCGGTGCGTGTGTGTGTTCTGTAACGTCCTGCTTGCTTCGGGGTCTTACGCTGTTAATTGGCTGGGCTGAAGGGCGGAGGGGGAAGGGGGAGAGGTAGGCTTTAGGGTGTCAGCGTTTTTAGGCTGTCATGTTTTTGCGTGACTCTGTAAACACTCCTGTGTACAATCTTACGGAGTTTTCGGGGTCGTCGGGGCGAAACGGTTTTGTTCGTGTGGTTTGGCTTATTTTAGCCCAGAAACGAGTTTCGCCGTAAACGGATAAGGCGCTGGGAGATAATCTTTTGATTTCGCCGATTTTTTAGCCGTGTCCGACGTACGCACATAATGTTGCCACACTGTATTACAGCCGTTTAAGCTCTCGTAAAACTCATTAGGTACATACTGGTACAAGTGCTGCGTAGTGCTAAGAGTATTCATGGAAACGAAGAAAAAAAGAGTGCTTTAGGGAAACGATTACACCTGCTCGGCAGAGAGTGACACTGCCAAGCCAAGAAGCCTGGAGTCCCAGATCTATAAGCTACTCATTAAGCGCCCTCCTTGCAGTAAGGCACGTGGAGGGAATCAAATAGCCTAGACTAATAGCTGGTATGTTAGACTAGACATCATAAGAACCATCTCTGCCAAACAAAACAGGTAGTCAGCTTAGACCATCTGTTTTGGTAGCAGAAGTACCGGTAGTTATTGATATACTCAACACAACCATTTCGGCACGTACGCACCCCCACAACCTATTAGTCCTTGCTTAGGGTTATATTACTGTCTCCAAGGTTTATGAGCACAGGTTCAGGCGGCGCCAGCCCTTAGCTTCCATGGCTAACCACATCAGAATCACCAGATATGCTACTTACTCATCAAGCGCGGTTTATATTATACCACGCGAAGGAATCAATTGGTCTATTTAATCGTGTAATCTCGTAGTCAACCGTTTTAGGTAACTTAAGAACCATTTCTGCGAAATCAACAGGTAGTCCGCTGAGACCGTCTGTTTTGGGTGGCAGAAATAGTTCGTGGCATGCAGTAACACAACTATTACGGCACGTAGGAATACGTGCCCTACGTGCCCCCCACAGTTCCCGTTCGCTTGCGCGGTGTTATGATAGTGTGCTGCCCCCTCGGTCCATTCGCACATCCTTAGGCGGCTCTAGCCCTGAATTTTCGACTTTACCCCTGAGCCTCAAGCCGAACAATACTGCAGGGTAGTGACGGTTCTTCCCGGCAAACCTAAACACACACGAGATTGTCAGGCAACCCCACTCTTTTTCACGAGAAAGTCTGTTGGTACGGTTCGGAATGGTTCTCCCCGCTACTCCCAAAACACACACCAGATTGCCAGCCAATCCCACTCTCTGATCCAAGAAGTGTGTTGGGATGATGTTTGTCGAGAGGCTGAGGCTCTGTCTCTGTCCGATTAGATGCAGAGCCTGACCCACGAAAGGTTCTGTTGGGATGATGTGCTTCGAGGCTCTTGTCTGCGAGAAGAGACGCAGTACCTCGACACACTTCATCGCAACAGGTTATGAGCCTCGGGGGACAGTAGCAGCGCAGTGACTGCACACCAGCTACATACCATGGCGAGTTTACTCTACACACCAACAGTTGTTGTTGTTGTTGTTCTCACATTAACTCTCACAATCAAGTCCGTGGTCACAGGACAGGCTCCAGTCGCTCTGG
>JAYJMJ010000236.1:990067-1006742 GCA_036873875.1 Laminaria ephemera
GGGAAACTTGCCATGACCCGTGCCTCACTCTATGGCTCGGTGACTCGATGGTTCGATAATATATACATGTGTGATCACCTGGGAGTCAGTCTTGTCCCGTATCCAACACTTTGTAAGATCTGTCAACGCTAAGAGAGGGTTCAACCGACAGAACCCCGATGCCAAGGACCCTCATCTGGAGGGCGATCGCTGGAGACGCCGCACCAGCAAGAACCAGGACTCGTCGAGCGAAGGTGAGTGACCCTTCTCCATGTCGGTAGCAGTATAGTCAATGTCAATCTGGAACGAAACGTGCTTGAGGGCTGCTCTATTGGTTCACCGCGTACTTTGAAAAGGGTGGGTTTGTCTCCGGATATTGTAGGAGATCATATAAAAAAAAATGGGCTACGTGTGCTGCCGATGGCGTCTCTACCTCATCCCATGCATGTGAATCTATCGGTAGCCGATGCGAGCCTCGTTCGCGTAGCACTCCTGTGTGTGCCAGTAGCAAATCTTTGTGTGTTGATCGAAGCACGGATACGAAGTGTGGCCCAGCTTTGTCATGGCGCACAAAACTTTGTCTTGGTCTTTCTCGTCGTGAAAGGTTCGGGTTTCCGCATTAACTGGCCACCTACCCAAATAATCCTGGTTCACCATGAGTAACTTCTTATTGTATGAAGGAAGCTTATCCTGGTTGTATCTCCCCGGTCGACTACATAAACGTACCGGATTCCGTGACCAACTAGTATTGTAGTATCTACCTCATTCCGACCTTCCGGCACCCGGTGGTCATTTAGCCTTGAAATACATTCGACACCATTCGAAATCAGTTTTGGTGACCCACGATGCACATGTAAGTCCAAACCCATATCGGAGCCTGTCTGTAATGTCTACACTGCAAGCCGTCTCACCACCCTCCTAAGTTGTCTGTTGGATATCATCCGGTAACTCGCATGTTTTCATGCGTGGTGGTAGACCTAGTGGAGTACATGTCTCGCACTCCGAAAGCAGTGGCTATGTCCTGTTTGTGATTGGCCACCTTATGTGTCATTATTTAATTGATTCGAAACAAGGAGCCCGCACTATTGCCCGCCACCTCGTCGAACGTGTCTTCTTGTGTTCGGGCCGCCCGACACCCTGATGTTGATCAACGTATTACGTTTCAAAACCAGTTCCTCACAGAGTTGCAGCTAATTACTGGGTACACGGAGATCCGCACAGTATATGCATAGCTGTAGCGGATGTCCTTGTATTTCGCTCCAAATGTTGTCCACGTGGATTTGTCACATGCCATTCCCTATGCCGTCTACACCATGAGTGATGAGCGAGGTCACCCTTGTGTCTGCTGTAGACGTTCGTTGCCCTTCCAAATAAAGCTATTTCACACTCTCGACCTTGGTGGGGTAATAGATATCAATACCACTAATACCGGATCCCTTGGGGCCAAACTGCCTACTTTTACAATTCGGTCACGATCTTCTTACACCAGACATGTACGTTGTTGCCGTCCAATGAACATCTAACGAAGGCTCGAATGCTCTCGACGAGTGCCTGGGCCTCGACGAACCACCGCATGCTAGTGATGGCGCCAATTAGTTGAAGAGACGGCCGTTCCTGGGCCTCAGACTCGCCCAATTAGCGAGGCTCTTAAACTGTCAATGTATGCGCGTTCTATGCCGTTGAAGCAGATATGATGCTGTTGCCAATGGCATTGCCTACGAGCTGTGATGGTGCAATACCTGTCCAGCTTATCCTGTCTAGGCCGTTGAAGATGGGTTTATCTGGTGAATGGTTAGTACCGTAGTACATTTTGCAAATGTATGTTGCTGGCAACGGAGCATTAAGGATGTAGTTACAGAGGGGGACTCGGTGGGCAACCGACACCCACTATCTCCGTACCCCAGAGCCAGAATTGGCGTAAGAGCCGATGATGACTTGCTACGGCAACAGTAACGCAACCACGTGAGTGAGAGCGCATACACGAGGATGCGCATACACGATACCTGGTATGTAAACTGCATATCAATAAGGCGAGTCCAATCGGTTCGCTCCCCAGGTACCCTCACCCCCTCACTCAACGCAACACTATTCATTGTTGACGTAGACACTGCGACACTACGCTGCTGCAGTAGCCTCGACAAGACCTGAACTCCATGAGGTACTGTGAATTCGGCAATATTGAAAGCTCCACTCACAAGTGTTCATCCAGACACGCTACATCTTGAAGACTTTACAGCAATTACTACGGCATGCACAATACGAGCAACGCTATGTCAGGCATGATCCCCCGCGGCTACCGCAAACATCCAAAACGTACACTAATACACTTTGTCCGACCTTCCAAACTCATAAAATAAACAGGACGATGGAGTAATGCGCGGCAATACCTTTAATTGCCACTGCACTTCAGTGAACAGTACAAAACGTCCAAAACCAAAACAGACAGGCTACTCCTACAACTATCTCATACAGATTCGAATCAATATTGAAAGCTCCACTCACAACTGTTCATCCAGACACCACATCTTGAAGACTTTGCAGCAATTACTACGGCATACACAATACGAGCAATGCTATGTCAGGCATGATTCCCCGCGGCTACCGCAAACATCTCGCTGAAATCACTTACGAACACACTACTCCAATCATACTCAGATGAACCCACGCTGCTGGGTGTGAGGGTCAGACAAATAGGTATAAACATAATACCTGCCACTGCGGCCGGAAGACGGCTCGCAAGAAAGCGCCGTACGGGCGGTACACACTTCATGAGGGTTGGTTGGTAACATCAAAGGCACCTTCTCACCTAGCGCGCGACACCATCTGCCCGACTGGCTACCCTGTACATACGCCCGAAGGCTGAAAAAGACACGATCCGTAGTCACCTACCGAGGACTAGAACAGAGGTGCATGGGTCGTTCCCTGAAACCGCACCACGTAACGCGCGGACAAGCGACACGACACCTAATACAACAAAACGACACGACCATGAACGATGAAATGTGTGGTTCTTTCTCAGGGGGGAGACAGTGTGGGGCACTGCTCTAGGCTGTTCGCTATTAATGAAGTTAGTAGACAGGCTCGTAGCCATGAACAGCTTTGCCGTCGAACGAAGCGCCATGGTCGACTTCTGCTTGGTGTCTTTGAGGCCAGTGTTGCCCGACAATACGGTTCTCGCGGCATCATTAAAGCGGATCGTCGCAGCATCCTCAAACGAGTTGACGACAAACTGGGTGCCGTCGGCATCCATGATCTTGAGGGTTTCTAGACATTCAACGATTGTATTATCCCGGAATAGATTGTCTTGGGACCGCCCTGACTCCACAACATCGGGCGCGTCGGACCCAAGGTACGAGTAGGCGTTGTACCTGCGCAAGAGAGGGGTTCAGCACAGACGGTAGTGTGGTGTAGAAGGCAAACTTGGTTATTTTTTGTCTTGTGATTAGTCGCCATTTGCGTGTGCATCGTACGGAGAAAGTGAAGGGGCGAAACAGAGTCGCAGGTGCACGGACACGGTTTGGGTGTTTGTCTCAAAAGCAGGAGGGCGAAGGGGTTCACAGTGGCGTCTTATTTTCGGTGGCCTGGAGGTTATCTCACTTGGTAGAACCGCTGATGACGTTCTTGGAGAAGACGTTGCGGCCGCATCCCACGGAGATTCTCACACCGTACTTGTTGTTCTCGAATATATTGTCGGACACTGCGGCGTTGAAATACTCCATCATTGCCAGTCCAGCATCGCCGTCGTCGTGGACGTAGTTGCCTCGTGCAAAGGAAAAGTTGGATGTCGACGAGTGAGACCAATTAGATGAAAGCGGTAAACCCAGATCGTTGATACCTCGCACATCCGGAATATGCGCCTAGTTTATGGGTCTTGACATCCCAGCACGAGCCAGTCGAGTCGTTGATTGTTGGCGTTTTCAAGAGAGTCGAGAACGCGTTGGGTTGGTGATTGACTTGTCCACCCCAGAAAAACGGTCAAGGTGTTTGCGATTGAACATTCCGTGTTGTGGCTTGGGACAACGCCTGCACGGATCTTGTGCTACACATGTCGGCCTTGGACTCTTAGCCAAGCCAGCTACTGTTAAGTTAGCAGCTCTGTTGTAAGATTTAACAGTTCCCGACGAGAGGCATACCGGGACTTCTGTACTAACTCCCTACTTCTGCTAAGAACCCGCCGGGGACATGAGCAACATCACGGTGGACGAAGTCGGCATGAAATCCGCCATCTTGCGGTAGGCTACACCACAAACAGAGCATCCCCAGCCAGCTTCTTGAGATATGCTCATAGCAAAGAGGCAGGCTACCCTATGTTATCCGCTGCTCACCTTTGACAACGGCGTCGTTGCTGCTCCGGCGAAGGAATATGCCAGCGGACGAGTAAGCACCACCGTAGACCTCGTTTCCCTGCATGGGCGCAATATAATGCACTATGGTTGGTAAGCGGGCATGTGGCGAACGACATACTAGTAGTGCACCCCACAGCGAAACCGCGCGCGCGCTTGTCAGCACGAACATCGTTTCGTGCGGCCGATTGACTCATGAATTCCCTTCTGATATGATCTAGGAGGTCAAAGAGGCAACGGGGTAAAACACAACGGTTCCGATTAGCCGACGACTCGAGAACCCCTTTGCCGCTCCACTGCTACGAAGGGAACCGCGCCAAACAGATCTTACCTGGATGGACACGCCATTGCAGCGCTTGGAGGCGATGATGCCATGGTACCCGTGGTCGTAGACCTCGTTGTCGTGGATAGTCAGGAAGTCGCTGTCGTCGTGGGGGTCGAAGCCGTATCCCTTGTTGTTGTGCATCTTGTTCCTCCGCCAGTCTCCCTGCTGGTGGCCGTACGTGCAGACCCCGAAGTTGTTGTGGTGGATGTTGGAATCGTAGATGTTGCTGTAGACGTTTAGACGTTGACATCGACGAACACTTCGTGGTTACTCTTGTCGACGCAGAACCCACGAACCTGATGGCATGGTTGATGTGTCCAAGTGGAGGAAGACAACGGGTGGGAAAAGAAGGAAGTGGAAGACTTCTCTTAACTTCGTGCAGTAGTAGTATTTTAGACTGTTGCGTTAGCTATATTGCCCCAGTTCATGAACTGTACCCGGTAGTTCACATGCACGCAGCAGGGTTAGCTTTCCGTACCAGATGCAGCTGACGTTCGTTCGTTCGGGGTTACGGTTGTTTGGGTTTGAGAAGTTCTGTTCGGAAACCGCGATCATCTTGAGAGTGTCGTTCACAGCGACGAAAACGTCGACGGCGTTCGCGCAGCAATACCATGACGACTATGGTATCAGAGCCACCTTCATACTAGCATCGTGAGCGTATTAATAGGCGGTTTCCGGGATAAGAGTATCATCAGCGGTGTGTGAACAGCTCCTCCGTTCGTGTTTGTTTCAGCTACTCCGCTGTCTTTGCTCATACCAGGCGGGTTGTTTCGTATCCCACCTTCCACGTTAGGCCATAGGCCTCGCTTCCTTGGTATCCAAGGTAGCCCATTTCGCTGTCCTCTATATCCATACGCGCTTCTCCCATGTTCGTCTTGGCACGGCCTCTGCACGTCTGGCTGTCGTCGGGGATGAGGGACGGCACTGATATACGACCGACCATAATCTTGATCTTTGTCGGGAGTGTTTGTGAAGGTATCCCACGAAAACACCTGACGTAATGGGCCTAGGGTTTGGGCAAGAGCACAATCGCATTAGACATGGCGGCGTGCATGAGCAGTAGACCCAACCTTGGCCTCGGCAGCCGCTCAAAGAGTGCAGAGAGAGGAAGATAAACTATCGCAAACGGAGTGTCAACCGTCAATCAACATGGAAGCTTGAAACTTCGACCCAAAAAACATTGAATTAACTGGATCTCCAAGATTATCCAGGCGTTGAAGGAAGTAGGGTTCAAAATGGTTGACGGAACAGGTATCGCGCCACGATGGTATACCGACGAAGCGACATCTGGGCGTAATCATGAGGTGGACGAAAATGCTTGTGTTGGCGTTTGGCGAATGTGGCGTCTAGAGGAGTAAATTGATGCGCGCTGCTCTAGGTTTCCTGGTCAATGAACCCGGTCGCCAAAAGCACATTGCGGCCAAACAACTGTGCGTAAGGGACTAAACCTCTACCAAAAGCCCAAACCCCGAATGTCGAAAAGATTTTGATTACTGCCGAAACAATGTGTGATTTAGAATGAAAAGGGTACCTTGGTGCTCAAGAAGTCGAGGCTTCCGCCGTGAGCGCGTAGGTTGATGAAGGTGTCGCTCGTGCTGAGGAGGCCCAGCTCATCAGCATCGCCACCGGTCGAGGTACCGTGCACCTGAACACGAGAAACGTGTGGGGACGAGAAAGTGTACATACCGGAAGGTCAGTATTGTGGCTTCGCCCGGAAATGAAATCCTACTAGGAAAAATGTACAACATGCGGAGCAAAATCGAATGTCAAACAAATCAAGTAAATAGGCGGGACAACCACACCGCATGTGCGTGAGGATGAGGGTGCTCGGCATGCGCCTATGCAGTGCAGCAATGCATATACACTCTTGGACGGGCATAAACAATCTAAGTGGCATAATCCTACCTGGAGAGTAATAGCGTCTTGCACGAACAGTTCTTCGGTGAGCAACCATGTCCCTGTCACTCTGTCACTGATGTCGCCGCTTTCGAGGTCGACAGCATACAAGGGTTCCTTGCCTCCCCGCTGAGCCCAAATTTGTGCATGTCACACAGCCACCACGGGTCACCGTCCGCCGACACAACGTACAGTCGCGAAGAAACCGACGGGTATCGAATTGACACCGGGATAGTTGCATCGCACTCCGGCTTGGGGATAAAGGCTCGTTCGGCGATTCAGTGTCTAGCGCAGCGGCTAGGTGGAGAGTGAGCATGGTCAGGACTGCCGCGTTTCCATGGGCCTTCGAAATCTTGGTACTTTGTGGTGTTTGGAAGATCATGTGGCCTCTGGTGTAGGTTTGTGGCTTAAAGTCGTGCTCGGCGTTGATATCTGTGTCATCAAGGGAAATGTGCAGAAGAAGCGCGTGAATATAGAGCATGTACACACCCGTTACTCTAGTTTGCGGCATAATTCTGACGACATGTCTTCGATTTTGCTTAGAGTCAGGATTTGATACAGCTGGCGATGCATGCTCCACGGTTGGATCAACCAGGTAACGCCAGGAAAGCAAGTACATGGGTTACGTAATTTTGTCGCCAAGGACGCCGATTACAACACCTACGCAGTTGGCTAGAACTAGCCAAGGTGCCCATAACGAAACTCTATCATTGTTGGACACTGATAACTGTCCTCTTCGCGTCAACCGTATTGTCGCAAAACAAGCGGGGAACGTGTAAACAACTCATATAAAGCTATGGCATCATCATTTGTCGGAAAAAAACACAACATTTACAACTTTGTATCAGCGTAACAGTCGTCTGCGTGAAGCACCCGTTCTCGAAACATTTGGTAGGCACCCACTGCACGAACTAGTACACAGGTGTTACGCTGCATCGAATGTTTTTTCGGTCGACCGTACCAAGAGCCCTTACCCCGACCCCAACCCCCACCTCAGCTCCGGCCTTAATAGTAATTACGTGGGTCAGCGGTTGGCGGGTGGTCGCTGAGAACTAGTGCAAAGCGTGTTTATAGTTAATTCGGAGCTATCAGGACAAGACGACGCTGTCGGGATTGGAATGTTCCCGGCATCAGACTATGGGCTGGTATCTTGTACAGTATGTATTCATTTGATTTAGTAGTTGGTGTTCGTCAACCATACGTAGTCTTCATATACATCGTGTTGTTTTTCGGCAAACTTGGGATGGTATTTTTGGCAACGGTACGCGGCTGTGCCGTTGCTAACACAAGGATAACATACTGTACCACAGAATACAGCAAGCTGGGCATCCCACACGACATCGTCCTATCAAAAGCTTGCGAAACTGGCAGCACTCTGAAACTACTCACATCACAACGCGGAGCTTGGAAGAGACGAACTGTAGGACACAGAACAACGCGTGGATATCGCAGCACAGAGCGCAGTGCAGTACAGTAGGGCTGGCTGTGAAGTGACTCGATCGGGGCGATGGACAAGGCCGTAGGATGAAGTGAAGTGAGAGGCAGGGGGGGGGATGGATGGGGAACAGGATTGAGACTATTCGATTACCGACCCCAGGAGTCCATCTACGCATTGTTGGCGAGGAAACGTAATAAGGCGTGTTCGCAGATTAACGGTTATTTTGCTCTGCGTGGATTTGGCGCATGACAGCCAGTTGCATCGGGTCGGCTACAGAGAAATACTAAACATGTTGTGGAATACACACGAATACGTGTCCACCAAACCCCGGTATGATACGTGTATCATTGTTGCGACTCGTGTGATACATTGTTACTACAGCCGCCCCTTAATACACCGACCGCCGAATGCATTACACTTATTCTACAGCGTTTCCCTAATACACCGACCCCCTACGTAATGCATTTCAACATTGCGGTAAACAAGGTCCACTGTCATCGATGTCCCAAGTTTCCTAATTGTTCATGTTTCTTTTTTATCTTTCAACATTCTCTAATAAATACCGTCAAAGATAGGAAAAATATGAGAAAAGTCATCGACATGAGTAAAGTTTACCTGGTATTATTTTTCATTCTTAACAGTTGCCTACTTACCCACGATATGAGGAAGCAAACAGGCACGCGTCTGTGGCACTTCTACGAATAGGACTTTTTTGAGCGGAGACCCCGAGGGGGGGGGGGTGGCGATTTTGTCGATATTCGAAGAGTGCCTCGATTGTTCGATTACAGCAGCGATGTGCCGAGCTAACCATACTGGCCGACCCTGGACTTTGCAAGCTGAGAAAGCGATCCGTTTGTCGCGGTTGTTCCGTGAATCTTCAAGGCAAAAATATTTCTACTGCGCGCTCTCACACAACTTATTGCGGTACATTTCTCCTTGATCGCGAAACGGCACAGCGCCGTTTTCGTGCGCAAGACTGTACACAGTGTTAGGATTTCAAGTCGATTGGAAAATCAAGGCGTGGCCCCTGGATGGTATAGCCAGCTCTCCGACTTATTCAGCAGACCAAAAAGAGACAAAGGCCATGCATCTATTCAGCATCCTGTGGAACACATACGCACCCAAACGAAAAATGCATGCATGCTATGTGCGCGGCTGTAGCGATTGTAACACACCGTTCCTCCAATGCACTACACCTAATTTGCACCTGCATGCCACTGCTAAGAGGGGTTGTCTCGGGCGTGTTCAACGCAACAACCATAAAATCGACTACAACGACAACTCTCCTGTTTAAAGTGATGCCTGTATCAGCATAAATGCACAGGTACCACTGGCGCTCGACAGCCGCCTCTCGTGCTGCCCATAGGATGTTCGTCACACGCTGGACACAACACGAAAACACGACGACCAAAAACGATTCACGGTGACACAAGAAATATCTCCGCCCTTAGCTTGTTAGGTACAGCAAGTCCACCTAGATTCAATGCCCATCGTGTCTGCCACCACCTGCTCACGCATATAGCCCTCAGCAACGAGACGATCGTGGGAATCCCGCATTGTCTTGTCGTAGAACTTCTTGGACTCTAGCTTACGAAGGTTAGGCACGGCTTTTCATTGCGGCTGCTTGTGTGCGTGTCAGCCGAGGAGTCCGTAACTTTGAACGCACCATCCTCTTCCTCCGCGTTCTAGATTCTCCTTGTTCAGCCTTACTGCCGATACCAACACGAGACAACATCCCATGTCCATCTGTCTCTTAGGTGCCCTGTTTGTAGTTTGTCTGGCTAGTGTTGTTGCTCTGGCAGTTCTGGGCAGATCGCAAATGCTCAACTAGCTTTTTGGATCAATAGGACGGTCGAGAGAATCGAGCTGTCAAATATGTTGCGGACCGCTTGCAGCATGCCAAGTGTATCGTACGTGGTATGTTTTACATCACCCAACGGAAGTTCAGGTACGCGTGAGAAGCTTCTGGGTCGTCGCAGGCTCGTGCATGCTGGTGATGGCCCCATACTATTGATTAGTCGACAGCAGTTTTCGGTTTCGGATTCATCGAGTTTACGAAGCTTATTACCTGTTAAAACGTGCGGTTCTTTAGTGGTCGATGCAAGTAGTATGCTGTTGCCGGTGGCAGGGCCCACCATGGGTGGCAATACCCTGCGGGATGAGGCGATGCATGTGCTGACCCGCGAACCCTGTCTGGGTCTGTTGAAGAGGGGGTATATCATATGTAAAGTGAGTAGTGCAACTTCAAGGAAAACTTCCCTGGAAATGGGAGGTGTTTGGGTGTGCGTACAGGGAGGGAATCGGTGTGCAGCCCCTATCCACCATTGCAGTACTTAAGAGTCGGAAACGACGTACGAGCTGTTCGCAGCTGGTCACATCACGGCGGCACATGCCCAACCACCTGCATGAAAACGGGTATACGGCGATCCACGTTCACCAGAACCAAACGGCACTTCAATGCAGAAAAAACGGATAGAGATAAAACCACTAAAAATACCAATGGTGCTGCAGTCATTAAACATTCTGTTCCGAATGAATGTTGCATGTTTTGCCGGATTATCCCACTGAGTGTACACCTGCGTGACTACTGTCAGGGGCTAATGTTCCTGTAGTACAAACAGAAATCCCTCAAGAACAGTCCATCAACCATGGTTTTAAGCGCGTGCTCGGGTGGTGTTCGTCTGCCGGTTTCGAAGGGACAGATGTATACCATGATGATATACAGTACGCGCCATCCGGTACAGCCTCTATAGCATACCGGTGATGGTTCAGTAGTAGTATTGAAGAAGTAAGAAGTACGCCTGAATGCCTCGGTCGATGGAATTCGCAGCATGCGTCGAGACGCGGCCAAGGACAATCCCTAACGGGTCGCTCCCCAGGTACACCTCCGTTTAACACAGTGCCGCGTATTTATTACGTGGTCATCACACTACTGCAATACACACCTTGACAACACCAAAAATCCCCAGATACAACTTTGCTCGACAAAATGAAACATAGTGTTTAAGGCTACCGGTAGAGTTTCCCATATATTGTTACGATAAAACAAAGCGGACACGACACTACAGCAGTGGACACCCCGTCAATACCCAACTTCTCTCCGCAACTGGGATTTTTGCATTCTATCGTGGTCACATATTATCACCAAGAAATGTTTGCGAACGTGTGTATTGCTTGCCACCCCTTCGCGTGAAATTTCCTTGTGTCACGACGTGTCCCAATAGCCTCATCGTGCGATCCGGACTGCCACGGTGGAAAAAGGGTATAAATTCGCGCGTTATACTAATTCAACTGTACGAAGGAAGTACAGAGCTACGCATACACTTTCTGGTGGCAACCGACAGCCCACCCTCCTGTTCCGTTCTCCGCGCTGGCGCTTGGCATCTTCCACGCAACGACTTGTACTGGGTGATCCCTTTATCGTGGGGTCCAAACATCACGAGACCCGCACCCAGATAGCCATAGAGGTAAAACCGCGTACAAAATATGATATCGCTGCATCTCTTTTGCAGGCAACGTAGAGATTCGAATTCGTGCCCGAATGGAAACCGACAACGCACCCTCCTCCGGCATCAATTTTCCAGCCCTTCACCGTTCCACACGAAAATATTTCATACAGAAACGTTTTACAAGACAATCAGCCAGGCTACTCGTACTCGTATCTCAAACAGATCGGAATCAATAACGAAAGCTTAACCCACAACTGTCCATCCTTCGGACAACACGCCTAGAACGTTATACGACAATCACTACGGCATCTACAAAATGGGCACTGCTATGTCATGCATCAACCTGCACGGCTACTCCCAAGGCACCGCCCTAAACACTCAATGGCACACTTCGTCTGACCGTCCTGCCTCAATCCATCCTCATAAAAAATCAGTACGCTGAGGAACAGCATGGCAATACCATTATGTTCGGCTGCATTACAACAATTCTTTCTCAACTTACCCATTCAGAATGGAATATGCCAATTGCACATACACCTCAAACAGATCGGAATTGACATTGAAAGCTCCAATCACAACTGTTCATGCAGCTGACGCTACACCTTGAAGGCTGTACATCCACACTACGACGTACGTACACAAAAAGAGCAGCACTACGCCATGCACGACCCCCCGTGGCGCCTCAGGTCTCGCCCACATCACTCACCGACGTACAACCCCAAACGTAAATGCTTGAGTCCACATCATTGAGTGTGTGGATCAGACCAACATGATCAATGCCGGCGACCGCGGCTTAATACGGGATA
Source organism: Laminaria ephemera (assembly GCA_036873875.1). NCBI lineage: Eukaryota > Phaeophyceae > Laminariales > Laminariaceae > Laminaria > Laminaria ephemera. The sequence continues at coordinate 1,002,304 of JAYJMJ010000236.1, forward strand.
AAAGGACGCACCGCATGCGAGATGAACATACATCGCGATGGTTAGGTGATAACGTCAAAGGAACCTTATCAACAAGCACGGAACATCAGCTATCGTTCCGGCCGCGCCCTCGCCTAACGTCCAAAGGCCACCAGGGACCACCGCTAGTCCCATACTGAGGACTTGTTGGTTTTCCTCTGGTTCACGACGGAGATGTTCCGCTGGAGATTAGAGAGTTCCATACTTGATGAGGGATTATTGTAGTGGGGATATGAATGTGCTCCTGCGGGAGAATGAGTGGGGGAAACTTGCCATGACCCGTGCCTCACTCTGTGGCTCGGTGACTCGATGGCACGATAATATATACATGTGTGATCATCTGGGAGTCAATCTTGTCCCGCATCCAACACCCTATAAGACCTGTCAACGCTCAGAGAGGGTTCAACCGACAGGACTACAACCGACGTGTGTGGGTCGTTCCCTCGCATCTATCTTATCACGTAACGTACGGCCAAGAGACAAGGAAACAAAACACAACAATACGACACAACCATGAACAATGAAAATTATTGTTCCTTTCCAGAGGGGAGGCACTGTGGGGCACTGTTCTAGGAAAGTTCGATTCTAATCACGTTAATAGATAGGCTCGTAGCCGTAATCGGATTTCTCCTCGAACGAAGCGCCGTTGTTGACCTTTAGCTTGGTTTCGTTGATACCAGTGTTGCCCGACATTACGGTTCTCGCAGCATCATCGAAGGGGATTGTCACAGATTCTTCAAACGAATTGCCGACAAACTGAGTGCCGTCCGCATCCATGATATTGAGGGTCTCTACACCTCCGACGATGTGATTTTCCTGGAATACGTTGTCCTGGGACCACCCTGACTCCACCACGTCGGGCGCATCGGATCAAAGGTACGAGTAGGTGTTGTACCGGGGGAGAAGATGATTCCGAACGAGCGTTAGTGGGACACAGAGACAGAGGACATTGCTGGAAAGGGTTGTCTTGTGGTAGATTGGTATTTGCGCTCGCATCGCACAGAGACAGTGAAGGGATGAATCGCAGTCACGGCTGGACGAACACGCCTTCAACGTATATGTGATGAGCAGGAGGGCGGAGGAGTTTATGGTAGCGGCTTCTGTATGGGAGCCTTGAAATGTTTTCTCACTTGGTAGAACCGCTGATAAAGTTCTTGGAGAAGACGTTGCGGCCGCATCCTACGGAGATTCTCACGCCGTACTTGTTGTTATCGAAGATGTTGTCGGAACCGTCGGCGCTGAAATGCTCCATCATTGCCAGTCCAGCGTCGCCGTTATCGTGGACGTAGTTGCCTGATGTAACGACGAAGTAGGGTATCGTCGCATGATAATAACTATATGAAAACGATAGCAACAATTCGCTGATACCTCGCACATCCGGATTATTCACCGAGCTTACGGATCTCGGCATTCCAGCCGTAATTGGTCGAGCCATCACCGACTGTTAGCGTTGCTGAAAATGTGGAGCGCGTCTACTTGAGATTGGCTTCGTCAGTCCAAAAATCAGCAGATCGTTTTGCAAAAGAATATTTCGTGTGGTGGCCTAGGACATCCTATATGCGAGCCTTGTGCTATACACGTGTGCCGTGTTCTCATAACTGATGCAGTAACGTACGCGTTTTGCAGATCCAGTCCCATATTAAACACCAACCGACAAAGGCGATTCGGAACACCTGTACCGGGTCCCTAAATATGCTACTCACTAATCGGCAACATGAGCAACATCTCGGCGCGGAGTTTCGAAGTGGGGCTACCGCTATCTGGCGATACGCTACACCACAGAACATACCCACCCAGCTACTCGGGATATGCACGTCCATCCGCGCTTCTCCCATGTCCTTCTTGGTTCTACCTCTGCACGTCTGGCTGTCGTCTGTGATGACCTCCGAGACGGCGCTGATGTACGACCGACCGTCTTCTTAATCTTTGTCTGGGGCGTTGGTGGAGGTTTGCCACGAGAACGTCTAACGTGATTGGCGCCAGTCGAGGGAGAGAGCACCATGTTATTAGATATAGCGGCGCACATGAGTGGTACGCCGAAAGCTGGCCTCGGTAGCCGCTCTAAACGAGAAGACAGAGAGGGATGCGGAAATATTGCGAACGATGTTACAGCCGATACGCAATGTGGAAGCTTGACACTGCGATGTAAGATTCAACGAAACAAATCGACCTCCGATGTCGTCGAGGAGGTGAAGAGGATTTTGTTTCAAAACGGTCAATTTAGCAGGTATTATACAGCTGTAGCGCCTCGATAGATTGAAACGGCATCTAGAGTAGGCGCTAATCACCAGATAAGTGCATATGCTTGTCTTGGTGCTCGGCGAACGCGGCACCTCGTAGAGGAACGTGAGTCGTGCTGCGTAAGATTTCCTAGTGAATGCACCTGTTCGCCCAAACTGCATCACGGCCGAACGACTGCACTCATGAGACCATATCCTCTGCCGGGAGCTCCAAACGCAGAATAATCGGCAGATTGGGACTACGGCCGAAGCTGTATGTCAATCAAAACGCAGATGATACCTTGGTGCCCAAGAAGTCGAAGCTTCCGCCGTGAGCGCGCAGGTTGATGAAGGTGTCGCTCGTATCAAGGAGACGTAGCTCGTCGGCATCGCCACCAGCCGTGGTACCGTGCACCTGAACAGGGTGATGAGGCAATGTACAACAATGTTGAAAGCACGGGCGGACAACGAAATATACATTGTCATAACAGGAAATGCCAAGAAAACCAAGATTGCATGTGGAACCCCCGCACGGTATGCAGGTCAGGATGGGGGCCTTTTGCGTGCATCAAGCAGAGCAACGACAACATTCATGATCTTGCCCATCTTCACGGTACGCACACTCTGCGATACCCCAAAGAGAAACAAATTGCCAAGGCCTGCCTGAAGAGCAATACCGTCTTGTACGAACAGTTATTCGGTGAGTAACCATGTCCTTGTCGCGCTGTCGCTGACATCGCCGCTCTCGGAGTCGACGGCATACAAGGGCGCCTTGCCTCCTCGCTCTCCCCGTATTTGTGTCAGTGTCACACAGCCGCCATGGGTGTTACCGTCTGCAGACATGACGTACAGACGCGCAGAAGCCGATGGGTATCGAATCGATACCGGTATGGTCGCATTGCCCTCCGGCTTGGGGATAGGCTCGTTCGGCAACTCCGTGACTTGTGCGGCGGCTAGCTTGAAGGTAACCATGCTCAGGACTGCCGCTTTTCCAAAGGTCTTTGACATCTTGGCAACCGGCACTAGGAGCAGCTTGTTACCTAAGCACTTTAGATGTGAAGCTCAGCGTCCTGCTTGACGTTTGAGATCTGCGTGATGAAAGGAAATGTGCGGAAGAAGCGCGTGAAAGTCGAGTATGCACAAACCGTCACATCAGTTTGTGGCAGAATTATGACGACATACTTTTGTTTTTTTTTTGCGTCAAGGTTTGGTGCAGCTGGCGGGTACACATTTGGACCGACCAGGTAACGTCAGAACAAACAGTATGAGACACATGGTGCGCGTAATGGTGTCGCCAAGGAAGCCAATCTCGATCCCTATGCGGTTGGGCAGAATTAGCTAAAGGGAAAATGTTGCAGTATCTTCACCGCATTCTAACCACCCCAAACATACCAGATATAGGACCAACAATGTTACGTTTTTTGAGGTGGTCCGCACATTTTTTCAGATCCTCCAAATCGCGCGGCGACGCCGCGCGAAGGGTCGTAGCCTTAGCCTGGGTTAGGGTTGGGGTTAGCGTTAGGGTTAAGGTTAGGGTTAGGGTTGCGTTGGGTCTACGTCTTCATGTGATCTGTGAAAAAAAACACCCAAAAACACAAAAATCTGCCTAAAAACCTCTATTAAGCGGAATATCATTTCGAATGCTAATAGTTCTTGGACATAGTTCCTGGTTCTCTTTCACGTCAGCCAGCATCTCGCAAAACAAGCGGCAAACACGTAAACAGCTCCCATGGGGTAGTGTCATCATCAGCTGTCTACAGGAATACAAGCTTCGTGATTCTGCACTAGCGTGAATGTCGACTCTGCGCGAATCGGTTTGGTCCAATAATTTAGCAGGCACCCATTACACGGACTGATAGACACATTGCATTCTACGTTGATTGTGATTTCGGCCGAGTGAATCAACAGCCTATACCCCTATCCTAACCCCAACCCTAACCCCAACCCAGACCCTCGTCGAGCATCTTTCAGTACTGCGGTCAACGGTAGATCGTGCGAAATGTGTTTCTAGTCCATACGTTGCTTTAGGGCCAAGACGGCGATCTGAGGCAGATTGTTCTCGGCATCAAACTATGCACATACCTGGTATGCACATCTATATGGTAGTTAGTGTTCATCAACCAAAGTGTGTGTGTTCTTCACATTAAAACTGATATTTCCACCCATCTACATCCAGCACAACCAGTGTCCGTGCCGATGCCT
>JAYJMJ010000236.1:1006842-1027023 GCA_036873875.1 Laminaria ephemera
CCCCCCCCCCCCCCCCCCCCCCCCCCCCCCCCCCCCCCCCCCCCCCCCCCCCCCCCCCCCCCCCCCCCCCCAGGCCCAAGCTTCGCTCTATGTTACAAGTCAGCAAGGCTGCGCCCGAAACGTGGCGGAGTTCTCTACAAAACACCCATTCGCGGAACTATTTCTATAGAACAGGGTTTTCCTCGCGATTCGGGATTAGAAACGTCCGCGGCGAAATTTAACGAAACAGCAGCGCACCGCACGCCCTGCCCTCTCCTACTCACGTTCGTCAGCCGAAGCCGCGCTGTTCTCCAAGACCTTAGCCTCCCTCCACTTGAGCATGTCCTGCTTCTGGAACCCGTCGTCTAGAACTTTCTCCCGGTGGTCCAACTCCGCTCTTTCTCTCCCGGCGTCTCCCCCTTCCCCACTTTCGTCTTGCTCTCCCTCCGCCTCGGTCGAGGTGGTGGTGCTGGAGGTTGCGGCTGAGGCCGCTTTTATGTCGTCCGCTATTGTTGTTGCCGTTGCTGCTGGCGCTGCAATGTCTGGAACGGACGTAGGGAAAGGCACGCGCACAAATTATAGGCTGCCCGTATTTGCAAAGTCGTCCTGCTGACCCTGGAATACACTAGAGTAACACTCAGGGGAGTTAGCGGCCTATGCCCTTCAGAGTGAATACACCCCCCGTAGTACGCGCGATCGAATTTTACACGCAGCTTGCAAATATCATTTTCGACGAAATCCTAGATCTCACAGCTGAGGTGTCTTCTTACTTTACCTCAACCATACATAGACGTCTATTCCTCTCACCTCCCAGTTCTGGCAACACACCACCGTCTTACCTACCAGGTATAAATAGCCGCTTCTACAACAACACCGTGTTCGGTGGCATCACACACGACGCCCCTTCTGAACGATTGATTGAATTAATGCATGAGTGAACGAATTAATGGCATGAATCAATGAACACACCTTCGTCATCGTAAATAATCTCGCACTCTTCCTCGCTATCGCACCCTCCCCCACCCCCCAGCACACGCAGCCTGGAAGAACCAAAACGCCTCCGTCGCCAGGAAGGACCGCTGCCCCGCTGCGTCAAGGTGGGGGTCAAGGTCTTGTCGCCGCCGCTACCACCACGAGCGGTTGCGAAGCCGGTCTTCATCGCTCTGTCGCGGCGGCGTGCTGCTATTTTGTCAGATCGAAAAGTCGAAGAGAACAAAAGAACGAGCGCAAGAGATGAGGACAAGAGAATGGGCGCAAGAGAATGGGGACAACAGAATAAGTACAAGAGAATGGATACAAGAACATGAGCGCAGGCGGATGAGCGCAGGAGACTGAGCGAGAATGAGCATGTTTATGCACGCGTGTCATAGAAAAAGCAGGTACCAAGCCGCCACCGCCACGAGCCGCCACTGCCACCGGCGGTTGCGAAGCCGGCCGTCACGCGCTCTCACGGCCGCGTGCTGCTCGTCATCATCGACGACGCGACAAGTCGAAGAGCACCATAAAACGAGCACAAGATAATGGGCGCATATACGCATGCGTGTCAAAGCAAACAGGTATACCAAGCCGCTAACACCACGAGCGGTTGCGAAGCCGGCCTTGATCGCGCTGTCGCAGCCGCATGCTGCATCTCGACATTGGCGAGCACGATCTGTCGAAAATCAAAGAGAACGAGAGAATGAGCTAAGACGCAAGTTGACGACAGTGACATACCCTGCTGCGAGAGTTCCTAGCGACAGCTACACTACCTAGCTATTAAATAGAGCTCTACGCTGTCATATATCGGTAGAGTTTGCCGGTGCTGGACCTGCTGCAGCTTCACGCACCGCTACATTAATATCAATAGTACAAGGGGCTTCGCCAGCGGTCTAGACGGCCGCTGGTCGCCGGCTCGCGTTATGCCCAAGAGGTTAGCAGCGCTGTGGCGGAGGATGGACGTCAGACTTATTGCCAATAGTTGAGAGTGCACTCCACACTCCACTGCCCACGGAGAGTAAGAGTGACTGCTGTACTGACCAGGCACTGATACTCGTACGTATGTTCCGTCATATACCCGACACACATATATATGACAGCTGCACAGTTGCTGTTGTTGTGGCTCCGCTTACTCCGCGGGAGAGGTTCGACCGCACCTCCTACGCACATGCAACGCTAAACAAATAACAAACTACTACACAACACCGAAAAAAACAAAAACGTTCCGCCTGTATACGAGCAACACAGCGGGTTTCCTCGACACTCAAGACTAGAGGTGTTACCTTTTGCCAATTACCCAGGTACTTGCGAGCATTACCCAGGCTGCCAACACCGTCACGGTTACAAGTATCCGTTAATACGTACCCGTCGGGTATTTGGGCCCCGGGAACCTAGGTACCGGGTACCCGGGTAACGGACATTTCACCCTGGAAACTCCGGAGGTGGAACAGTATTGTTAACTACACTCACTGGTGTGATGGGCTGAGCCGGGATGGGTTCACGGGTGGGCTCTCATGGTGGCACGGCGCACGGGGTACATGTAGACATGGAGTAGAATATAGAAGAACATATCAAAGCATAACGATAAAGTGAGTTACGTGGTATCTCCCGAGGTCCATATGAAATGCCCCCTGGGATAAACTTTCCTGTCGTCTCTACCAAGTCCCAGACGGTTACGTAACCATCTCGTACGCCTCGTACCCTCAACGAGTATCACCCCCTACCCACCCCCTACCCTGGGCAGTATTCCGTACAAAATCTCCAGGAAGCCCTTCTCCGAAATGGTATCTCTCTCACACAGACACACATCATATGATATACCCCCACTAGCTTCGATGTACCAGGTACGCAACAGCAGTCCTGGAGTCCAGCAGCGAAGGTCCTACCTCGACGGAAGGCAAAGGCGAGAGTTCCCAATGCTCCATCGTCCTGACCCCAAATTCGAACGTGCCGCAAACATATGTGTGTGTTGTGTGTGTTGTCTTCACATTAAATCGGTTCTTTCTACCCAACGACACCACTGGAACACCCAATGCCCATCCTGATTCTTCATCCTAGGGAGGTACAAATTCTGTGGTCACAGATTGTGAAACAGAGAAACCAAAACCAAAAGGTCGCAAATGATCAGAGGAAAGCGAATGAAATTTCAGCGTACCGGGTACGAATAACACAGCAAAAAACTAGCCAAAGGAGAAACTGGAAAACAAAACAAAAAATTAGAAAAAACCAGAAGGATTTCCTGGACTGAGACATACACAATGCAGAAAGACGCAAGGAAACAAGACGAAACAAATAGACCCTCTCTCTCGTGGATGTCCTCTCTCATGTGCCACGTCGGCTGTGGAAGAGTGTGGTGCATCACTACCAACACGAAGAAGAAAGGAAAGGAGAGGCAGATAGTGAGAACGAAAGAACGAAAGAAAGGAGAGAAATCAGGCCAAGCAAAAAAACAAACTAATCGTATTCGTACCTCAGAGGGGACGAGTAGCATACTTTTCCGGCTCTCTGCTACTTAAACAAGCCGGGAAGCTAGCCACACGATCTGCCACCTCCTTCCTATTCCCGTCGACAGCGGCCTCCGATTTCAGTGCTGCCGCTGTAGCCCCCCCAAGGGAAAAATGAAGACAAAAAACAAAAACCAAGCCAAACAAAGCAAAAAACAAAATCTTCGAATTCGGGGGCAGCAAATACACGGCACATGTTCCGCTTATTAATCACATTGGTGCCTTGCTACACGATCTGCCAGTTATGTTCTGCTTTCATCGACAGCGGTATCAGTACGGCTGCCCCCCCCCCCGCCCTCCCTTCCCCTGTCGCCCTTCTTCTTGGCGTCCTCGTTTGCATGCCGTAACCAGCTCTTATCCACCTCGGCCCTGTGCCACCTCGCCATGAAACCATCCGCCGCTTTGACGATCCCCCGGTACCACTGTATACATAAAATATGCATTTTTCTTTTTTGGCATGCTGTTCTCCGGCGGCCGACGTTTTTTTCTAGCGATTTAGGCTGCGGGGCAAGCAAGGGGTCCGTCGGTACCTTACGACGCATGGCTGGATCCCAGTCGAGCTCCGTGGCGCGTGCTCTGAGCGTTCAAAGTCGCTGAGCTGGCTCTTGTACCAAGGGGTTGCGTTCTGCCTCCCTGAGCCGAGTAGGTGCATGGAAAATCCCACAAGTTTTGTTCTTTAAAAATAGCTCGCTCCGTTCTCACATTTTTTAATCGCCGCTCTCCCGCTGTACAACAGAGTCCAATTTTTATTTTTTTATCACCCTCTCAGCAGCAGCAGCAACAGCAGCAGCAGTTCTTGTGCTCTTTGCACCTGAGAGGTAGTCGCACCGGGCAAGACCCACAGAGCAAGGCCCATACTGCCGCCTGTCTCGCTGTGCAGACCCACACCGCTCCCTGTCTTGCTGTGCAGCTGGCACCGAGCACGGCCCACACTGCGTGCTTCCGGCTGCCTGGCTGCCTAGAAACGACTCAATTTATAGGAACTTTTCAGGGGTACATGAGCCCCAGACACGCAAGACAGCCCTCTCGAAGGGCCTGCTGTGAACCTCGAACCTCGCTTCTCGAGCGGTCTGCTATAATCGCTCTTCGGTGTCGAGTGGTCTGCTGTAATCTCGCGCACCTCGCACCGACAGCAGTTCTGTGCAACAAGCTCTCGGCACATTACATCCTGGGGACGGACACACACACCTCCAACCTCTACTTGCGGCAGTCATGATACAACAGCAGCCGCGATGTAAGCCCTTTCCTTTGTGACAGTCACGGACGGTACTTCTGTGTGTATGTGTATTACGTGTGTACGCTTCTTCTGTATGTGTGAGTGGTGAGTGGAGGGTGAGCTGTCATAGGAACACAAAACGAGCAAGAAGAGCGGTGTTTCTTTTGTTTCAAAAGCAGTCGCTCAGGCTGACTCTTAGCCGCTCAGCCACAAAATCAGTACACAGCAGCAACACAGCACAGCAGCGGTACAACGGCAGCCGCGCTTCAAGCTCTTGACTTTGTGCCAGCAGTCATGCTGTATAATATGTGTGGGTGGTTGGTGCACAGCAGGAGATCGAACCACGACAACATTTTCACGTTCAATGCAACCACCAAACACACATCGTCGGACGACACACCTGGTATACGAAGCATACAGCAGCAGCAACTCATACATATCATTGGAACGCCTGTGTTCCCCCTTTTCGACTTGCGACGCCCCCGGGATATCAAGGCAACCATATCCCGAACGGGAACCTTGTATACCAGTACGAAATACTGCCAAGGGAACGTGATTTAGGGCCGTTTCTAACGACACTTATATGGCAAGTTTTTTGCCCAATTGGCAAGTTTATGGAAATTTGGACTTGCCAAAATAGCAAAAAACTTGCCAAAGTTTTTTTGGGACATTTCCATTCCTCTTCATTGGCAAGTTTATGGAAAGTGATATTTGCTATTTCACTTGCCATTTTATCCCAATAACGCCAACGCAAGGTTGTACAAACCAGACCACCCCACAACGCCCCACGCTAGACTCGCTCAAACTTGTAAAATAGAGGGAGATACGGAGGATACACGGTGGCATTGACGGCAGCGATGATAGGGCTGGCGACACTGGCCGTGAGCCCCGTGTGGATGCGACATGGGTGTCGTTTTGGGCGGGTGCTAAAAAAGCAACGCAAACAGCAGCCGTCCAAGCTTTTACTCCATAGGGAGCGTCGGCGCGCCGTTGGCTACCTGCTGCTGCTGTAAGGGGTTTGAATAAAATCTGAGGGCGTTATGATGCGAAAAATTGGCAAATATTGCCAAATATGCAGTGTTTCACGATAGAAAGCTTAGCTTTGGCAACTTTTTGACCCTAAGTTCTGGAAATTTTGACTTGCCAAAATAGCATGTTTTTTGCTATTTCATTGGGTCGTTAGAAACGGTCCGTAGGGGATGGGACGCTGCCATCCCCGGGGTTTCCAAGGTAAAATATCGTACCCCGGTACCCGAGTACCCAAGGCCCAACTACCCGCGAACACCCGGGTGTGTTTTCTCAAACTTGGCAGGTACCCGTTGGCCAAGGATGCTCGGCGGGTTTCACCTCTATTCGAGACAGCTGCAGTAAACCCAACGTTTATTTCCTTTAAACCGCCGCTCGCTCGCTCGTTCAATCGATGTTCCTTGGTGTCTTATTGATTCAAAGGCTGTGCAAACGCTCTATTGGCATCGGAAAATATATACCTGGTGCATCGTTTGGATCGAATGTAATGTGTACGTACCCCCGAACAAGCTCTCGCGCAATCTGCATCGACTGCACCCGTTTGCTGCCGCTGCCGCCAGTACCAAGTGTAATATTATGCTCATGCTCGTGGAGAAGCAGCACAGCAGTAATAGCACGCTGTAAATAGCCACCGTGTGTGAAGGTAAGAGGTATGCATATAATGTTGCAACATGGTGCAGGAGAAGCCAGGCAGCGAGTTGTATCTCACAGTAGTAGACAGTGTGCAGGCATGAACTACGTAAAGCAATACAGTAGCTCAATGGCTAGGTGCGAGTAGCACCAGCATAGTGGCAAGTCGTACATGAACACAGCAGTAGCAGCACTACTCCAGAGCGCGGTGCAAGTAGGACCACAAACAGTTACAAGGTATGTGGCAAGTCGTACATGATGAACACACAACAAAGTTACTGTAGTACTCGAAGCACTCCACAGTAGGTGCCAGTACGAGACTCCACGACTAGGTGCGAGTACGAACACCAATTATGTGGCAAGTCGTACACGAACACACAGCAGCAGTAGTACCTGTACTCCCCTGGCAAAACGATGCTTGCTTTGCAATCAATCAACATGTGAGCTCTCACCTACTCCAGCCTTGTGCGGGAGCGGTGCTGTTCTCGCCGTGACATCACTCGGCAGGAACCGCTGCTGATGTCTGCCTTTTCCGGCTAGCGAGGGCACGATCGCGAAGCTCAAGACCTGCGCTGGCAGGGTCAAGAGCGCACCTAAGAGCACGCTTGCCGTCCTACTCGCAGGAGCCATGGATACCCTATGAATCAGAAGAGCGTACCGCGTAGCATGAGAGAGCACGAAGCCAAAAAACATGGGTTTCCGAGTTCAATTTTGATGCTTTCGCTCAAGGGGGGACGCCAAAATAATATCCCCGGTTTTTGAGTAGCGGACGCGCCCTATCTGCAGAAACGCCCTGCACACAAGCTGTGCAGATCGCGGCAGTTCGTTGCATTGGTTGGTCTTATTGGTCGAGGCTGGCCTTTCGGCCGCCCAGGTGTTTTTTACAAAACGCCACCAAAACACGCGGCGGAGCCGCGAGACTGCCCCTGCCGACCTCGAGCCCCCCAAAGGTTTGGGGTTAGGGTTAGGATTAGGGTTACGGTTAGGGTTAGGGATAGGGTTAGGGTTACGTCAAGGGTCGGGTTGGTGTGGGCCAGGGTTAGGGTTAGGGTTAGGGTTAGGGTCAACGTGCAAGGTTGAAAATGACCTGTCGCGACCTGCACAGCTTGTTTGTGCGCAGGCCGCGCCTGCACATAGGGCGGGCCGGGCGGGTCGACCAAATGGCCGAATTCCGAATTCATTCGCAATCCGACCGTCACAAGATCTAGATCCTCCTGCTTACCCTCAGCTGTGGCACTGCCGCTCACTTCAAATTCCAAACTAGGCTATACCCGGTACCTGGTATACCATGCCTCGGACGTACGTATAGCGCTGACCCTGCTTCACTGCGCGCTCTGCTCGCAGTAAGTCATCGCTTCGTACGAACGTAAAACGTACCAGGTATCCGAATTCGCAATTCGCATCCAACCGCTAGAAACGGCCCTTCCTTGTTACAAGGTCGAGATCGTCCTGCACCGTATAGCATCCTCAGCTGACACCAATAATAATATGTGTTCTGACCTTTTGTTTACTAGCATAGCCCATAGGCTGGCACTACCATCTACTTCAAGCTACAATAGTCTTCGTATATCACACTAGCGCTGACTCTCTGCTTCACCGCGCCCTCTGTTCATGAGTCATTGCTTCGTAACGCATCCCGAATTCGCAATTCGAAACCAACCGCTACAAGGTCGTCCTACTTTTTTTTTATGTATCCTCAGCTGGCACTGCCGTCCGCCACTTCAAACTATAATACATGTAGTCTATATCACACCTCGAACGTATAGCGCTGACTCTGCTTCACTGCGCGCTCTGCTCACAAGATCATCGCTTAGTACTTCGTAACGCATTCGGCATTCATTCGCAATTCGCAACCAACCGTTACAAGATCGAGATCGTCCTGCACCGTATCCTCAGCTGGCACCTATGGGCAATTACCTTTCATTTACTGCCATAGCCGACGCGAGTCGACGAGGGACGAAAGTGCTGAATTATTCTCACGATAAAAATGGATGCGCGTACCGTAGTGGGAAGGGGGGAGAAGAGCCTGCTAAGTGACCCCGGATCTGAGTTACGACTAGGGAGGGAGAAGGAGAACGTAAAAGATAATAATTAGGATGAGCAAAAAAAAAACAAAAAATGACAGACGATTGCACAGTATTGAAACGGTAAGAAAGTAACATACAGCCAAGTGGGTTTGGAACAATAAACACATAGGAATCACCCTGCTGAGACCCTTTCCTCGATGAACAACAACGCTACAACAAAGTCTCACAACTAAAGGCGACCCAGTAATCGCACACACGTGCTCTCACACCACGAGCTCCACACTCTAAGCTGCCGATCGTTTACATCAATCAAAGCTACGTCTAAACCACACAAACTACAATGTCAAACCCTGTACTCCCAACGACTTCACTGAGAGCCTCGCCACAAGCGATTTACACCGAAAACACTAGGATCACACGTACGTGAGCCCTCGAAACTGTCCCATAACTAAACGTGACACACCAATCACACACATGACTCTACCGACTATGTCACCCACCGGAAGTTCAAAACTAGAAACGGTCAATAGATCCAACGGCACCATGTCGTAGTCGTGTACACAACGTCAAACCCTTTACTCCCAACCGCTGCACTGACTGCCTCGCCAGAAGGATATAAGACCGAAACACTGCGATCATGCTCGTGTGAGCCCGCAAAACCATACAGACATCAACAATGAACGTGCTCGCGGGCATCATCGCTACAACGATTGGCGTATGCATCATGAGTCGAAACGTGATGTATAATCGCGCCGCGACAGGAAATCGTAAAAGCCGCGATGGTGAGCCATGTTTTTCAAAGGTCCGTATCCAGCCCCGACCTCACCACACGAGACACATTCAACCTCTCACAGGAAAAGTGACAAACGCTAGGCGTGCCTGATCCGTGGGAAGTCACATGCTCGGGAGGATAACCTGATTCCACGATCCCTTACCATGCGACGCGAAGGAAACCAGAACAAGCAGGACATCTACATATTCAGCACAATTTACATCACGCAGCCAGGACTATGCTCATGAACGATCAAAACCGATATTCTTCATTAAGATGAGACAGCCGTGCGCGGCCATCCAAGACGACTTCAGTAGTTTAAGGTTAGCTGATTGGTTCGAAGCCATAGTCAGAGGTTGGGTCAAAAGACGCCCCATTCTCAACCTTTAGCTTGCTGTCGTTAAGGCCTATGTTGCCCGACATTACGGTCTCCCTAGCATCACTGAAACGGATCGTCGCAGCATCCTCAAAGGTGTTGTCGACGAATTGAGTGCGGTCGGCATCCATTAGCTTGATGCTTTCGGCACTTCCGATTATGTGGTTCTCCTGGAATAGATTGTTCTGGGACCGCCCAGACTCCACCACATCGGGCTCATCGGATCCAAGGTACGAGTAGGTGTTGTACCTGAGCAGGGTAGGCGAAAACCAGCCGGGGATCAGGTGGTCGGGCCAATACAGTTAGTTATCTCATTTCTATATATTGGTGTTTGGACGAGCACCGCACAGACAAACTGAAGGGATGAAAAAAATGTCGGACACCGGAAATAAGCGCTACATCGAGCCCGGTCTGACTAGCACGGACGAATGCATGTATTAGCAGTACATTCACAACCTATATCGATCCCAATATTATCAGCCCAGGAACAGACGGGTAAATAGGCGGGGCCTTTAATCCCAGATCAGGACTATTTTCTCACTTGGTAGATCCACTGATGACGTTTTTGGAGAATACGTTGTGGCCGCATCCCACTGAGAACCTAATGCCGTATTTGTTGCTTTCGAAGATGTTGTCGGACACGTCGGCGTTGAAGGACTCCATCATTGCCAGTCCAGCGTCGCCGTTGTCGTGGACGTAGTTTCCTGGCACCCAGGACAAGTTGGGTGTGACGAGTGAGAATAACGGCGTTGACTTTTCCAAAAACGTATACATAGTCGGTACGGCGCACATATCGAGTAAGAGCTACGCTGTGATTGGCATTCGGGCAGTACACGGCCGACCCATCCGCCCCCATCCACAGCGACCGGTCGAACAGTCCAAATTATACGTTCCGGGTCGTGCCTCGAGGCGTTGTCGCGTGTGATCCATGAGCTACAAACGACGATGAAGGCGCCTCGACACGAGCTACTGCATATTCAATGTACAATATTGATATTTTCGACAGGTAAAATATATCTCGACGAAAGGAGAATATCGCACCCCTACTGAACTCATGTTGTCCGGCCATGCCACCGAGCTATAACAGGCGCATTGACAAGGTGAGGCACTCTAAGTATAGTACTAGGCGACGTTGTCCAGTTCAAGAATATTTCGGCCCATTCACCTCCTAGGCCTACGTCGTCAACGTTTCGAGCTTCTCACCTTTGACAACGGCGTCGTCGGTGCTCCGGTGAAGGAATATGCCGGCAGACGACGAAGCACCGCCGTAAACCTCGTTGCCCTGCATAGCGAGAAGAGCCGGGTACATGGTCGCGTTTGCTAATTGTGGACTTCAGGAAAATGACTGTCAATATTGTTTAGGTTTGGCTCGACGGGTTGACGGCTGTTTTTTTATATATTATCTCAACGATCACGTTCCCGGTGAGTTCATGACCCGATAACCACACCGCTTCGCGTTAATTGCGGTGGATGGTACATGCCGCCAACTGAACCTTACCTGGATTGACACCCCGTTGCAGCGCTTGGAGGCGATGATGCCGTGATATCCGTTATCGTAGACCTCGTTGTCGTGGATGGTCAGGAAGTCGCTGTCGTCGTGAGGGTCGAAGCCGTACCCGGAGTTGTCATGCATCTTGTTCCTCCTCCAATCTCCCTGTTGGTGGCCGTACGTGTAGACCCCGAAGTTGTTGTGGTGGATGTCCGAATCGTATATGTTGCCGTAGACGTTGACATCGTCGAACACTTCGTGGTTGCTCTTGTCCACGCAAAATCCTTTGACCTGGTTGGATGGGTGATGGGTTGACGTGGAGGTCGACCGCAAATGTTAACGGAAGGAAGGGCACAAGAGGTGAAGGGAAACACTCTATCTTAGTCTTATATTAAAGCGGGCATGCCTCAATTCCTGCAGGAAATGTTTCTGCAAGTAGCCGTCGCCGTGTGGCATGTAAGCATTCGGGAAGGATGTGGTGGCCGTCTGGCCATTCGATAGATCATGTTAATTTTAGTTGAATTGAGACCTTACAAGGGCCATAGATCCATCGCAAACTAGTATCATTGCTGGGGTTCACGTGATCCATCAATGATAGTGGTATCTAGCCTGATCCCTAAAATTTAATGACGACCAAATCAACAGCAATATTCCCGGATAGAGCAATGGATGACCCGGCTCCAACGTTGCCTCGATTCTCTAGTGGTACCGGTATCAACCCGTGTATTATTACCCGCGGACGTCAGTTTAATGACCCACCTTCCACGTCAGGCCATAGCTCTCGCCAGCATGGTACCCAAGGTATCCCATTTCGCTATCCTCAATATCCATCCGTGCCTCTCCCATGTTGGTTCTGGCTCGACCACTGCACGTCTGGCGGTCGTCGGTGATGACCTCCGAGACAGCGCTGATGTACGATCGACCATCGGATTCGTCTTCATCGGGGGTATGTGTCGAGGTGTCCCACGAGAACACCTGTCGTGACAGATATAGTAAGAGCGAAAGAACAGGAGGGTTGAGTTAGCGGAGCACGTGATGACCCCCATCTGAACCGGCATATTGTTCACAGTCAAAGACTGCTGAGATAATGCATTTGGGAATATAGCACTATCCACTAGATCACTGAGTCACAGTGACTGAACAGCCTAGTGGAGGGTGCATTGTAACCCACACGTACTAGTGTTATATATCCATAAAGTACACGCTCAATGACCAAGGGTTTGGAAGCCACAGGTGACTACACGCGGTTTTAGCAGCGTACAAGAAAATGATAACCTAAACTGACTTCACAACCGTTGGAAAAAGACAGAGGGAGGGGCAGTGCAAGGATCACTAACCAATTGAAAACAGTACAACACTGTCGAAAAGGCCCATAATTCGACGACCAAGGACCGCCGGGAGGCAATGGGAAATTGTATTGCGACAACCTCAAAGCGACTGTCGCAGTGCAGTTGATACCCCCAGAGCGTTTTGCGATGAATCTGAGGTCTAAATTAGTTCGTTGTCGGTACTGAAGCTTGTGTATGCGTTCGGGAAGTGGCACATCGAAAGCGTCTTGAAGAGATGTAGAACATTGTCGAGTACCAGTATAACCTCGTGACGCAAGGTAGATTATGGTCAACAGGGTGGGTTAAAATTGCATATTTTCCAACTTAATGAACCATAAACCGATTCCAAGGGATTATTCCTTTGTCGAACAGATATATATGTCGTATTCAGAAGTTACGACCTTACGAGCCGAGCTAACGCTACTTGAGGAGCGTCTCTCGCGGGGATTGAACATGTACGCCGAACATGTACGCGTTCAAATGGTATATTTTTTCCAGGAACGTATGACATTATGCAGTTCAAATGCCCTTCAGAAACAGACTTGGTTTCACAAACTGGTTTTCGAAGCGAGCATGGCACCTTGGTGCTCAAGAAATCGAGGCTCCCGCCGTAAGCACGCAGATTGATGAACGTGTCGCTCGTGCTAAGGAGGCGTAGCTCATCGGAATCGCCACCGGCCGAAGACCCATGCACCTAGACAAGAACAAAAGGACGGGGTCGAGGAAACGTGCGTATGGGAACATTCGTTTCATGGCTTTGGCCGGGAGGTATACGAAGCGTATTATTTCCGGCATCCAAAACAAGATGAAACTCCGATTAGGTCGTAAGAAATGACTCGCCTAAACTATGTTTTTGAAGGCATCTTACTTCCAGCGTCTCAAACAAAATAGAGTGGCAATCAAACCGTATATGTATGTGGGATATCCGATCGGACAGTAAGCAAAGAAAACGGCGTGCGCCACGGGCAGAATGGGCAAAAACAAGCACCATGCGTCCTGCCTCTGTACACCGTACACTCCTCCTCTTTGTATTTGTACAGCAAAACAGAAGCATTTTGTGGGCATGTATCATACCTTTAGCGTGACGCCGTCTTGGACGAACACATCTTCTGTCAGCATCCATGTCCCTGTCACACTGTCACTGATATCGTTGCTTTCGGGGTCGATGGCATACAATGGAGCATTGCCTGTTTGGTGTTCCCATATTTGCGCCAGCGTCACGCAGCCGCCTCGGGTGCTACCGTCGGCCGACTCGAGGTACAACCGCGAAGCATCCGACGAGTATCGAATCGACACCGGGATGCTTTCATCGCACTCTGGCTTGGGGATAGGCTCGTTCGGCGACTCCGTGTCTTTTGCGGCAGCTAGCTTGAGAGAGAGCATGCTCAGGACTGCCACTTTTCCCAACGCCTTCGACATGTCAATCTCGATTTAGCTGTATTCTGCAAGGGTCGTTTCCCCTGTGGTGTAGCTGAGATCTGCTTGGACATGGGAAAGGTGCGACGGAACGTCTACAGAAGTAAGGGACACTCACGATACTTGCAATGTAGTGGTCGTCGAATTGTGTTGCTACTATTAAATACAATAATGACGCATTCGACATATCGCGAGGCAGGCGCGGTACTTATTCGCACCAATAACCACCACCGTCGTCGAACTGGCTTGGCATTCTCGTGACAATGGATGCCATTCTGGTATATTCAGGAATCGACATGATGGTTTGTATAGGGTATGGTAATCAAAACAAGCCGGTGAGTGCCTGAACCAGCAAGGCGTCAGCTGCTGTACATCACTGCTCGTCGTTAATTCTGGCATGCGCATCACCTTGTACTCGTCCATAAATTGTGTGAAACGTTTATGGTTTGAGATCTTGCCCAAATTAATATGTTCGGTCGGTTGAAAAACATCGCTTTGGTCACGCCAGATAAGTTTGCTTATATCTGGAGAGGGCTTTGGAGGAGTCCAGCAAGCTATACCGGAAAACATTTTTAAAACTTTGATGTGACTACGTAGGGAACACAAAACATGGCATCAGCTGGCTGCGTACTGATATGTACATACCATCAAAAGGGATGGGTGTCTACGGGAATATTGTCTTGGCTGATACTGTGATATGACTCAACAGCAGTACGTGCATCTCCAGCCAAGGTAAGTAGAAATGGTGGTACCGGAAGCGATACTTGGCAGGCACGCAGGTAGTATTGGGCCACCTCCCCCGAGCCCAAGCCTCCACCACAAATAGTTCCCCAGCGCAGATCCTGATATTTCTTGGGCACGTGTCGCAGTTGGCGGTTGGGGGTTTGCCGCTGAAACAAGGTCGTACAGCACAATAATTCACATACAGAAGGCAGGAAAACTGGTCCAGGCTACAGTAGGTGTCCCATTTGAGACTCAGTACTTTCTGTGCTGTCCGGTGCTGACTCTCGACTATCACATTTCCCCTAATAGCGTGGCTTTCTTAGTCCTCCCTCGCAAGGTGTCCATAGTCGGTATTGTTCTGTATGTAGCGTAAATAGGTTTTCCTGGTCCAACCCGTCGATCGACGCGGAGAAAATAGACGGGACGGTCAGCTTAGAAAATAACAGGAATTAAGCTCGTACCTGGTGCATTTGTTCCTCGTGACATACTGGTATCGAAATTTGGGTGTCACATTCGACAAAGATGCTGTATCGTTTCATGCGAACTATCGTCGTTGGATCAAGGTGTGTTGCAAATTAGAGCACTGCATGGGCGCGTGCTAGGATAGGAGTAGAACTTTTGTTTTGCATTTATGCTTCTGGACGACCGGGCTCCCCGGCCGAATATCTACTCAATGCCGTTGTAGATCTAATGTACCGTAGTCTACATACAGTAGTAGCTTAAACATGCAATCGACATCGTACGTAAAATATGGCTTGAAAGACAGCGGCAGCACTGAACATGCTACCCATCAGCTGCTGTGCATTACTGTTTTCGATCAAATCTGTCACGCGCATCATGTTTATTTGGTATATGTGAAAAGTCGAGTGTACGCAGTGTTGCACAAATTACCTTCCTGTGGATCGATAATGCCAGATAAACTTACCAATTTGTAGAGGGTGTTTTGTGGAAGTCGAATACTGCTGTACACTTCTAAATGGGACTAAACTTACATCTGGAGTGATCGCTAGCACTGGCCCAGGCAGACGGGCTTTATTATGCTTTTTATCATGCCCAGCCCAAGTGGGCTGGCTCCCTATCACCAGTTGCTGACAGCAGGCGGCGATGCACAGCACGACTAGCCCGCAGCAGGCGGGCTTCTACCGTCGGTATATGAGGTGACGTACGCACGACACGACTAGCGGGTACTTCGTCAGCAATCGTCCGTCATCACTGACAGCTGTGACAGCTGTGTGTGCCAACAAACATACATACAAACAGGTGTTGCGCAGAGCAAGCTCACATCTTTCATTTCGAAACTCGACATGAGAATGGAGCAAGACAGCACCACAGGAAGAGAAGAATACGGGGGCTAGGCGGATGGTCCTGCTGTGCTCTGCCTGCTGCTGCTCTGCCGCTGTATTGTCTCTATAACTGGGTGCTGCTTTGCTGTGTGTGTAATATTTTCGTGTTGGTGTTTTACCAGTATACTCGTACTCTACAATAGGGGTCGCTCTATAGTGCTGGCCGAGTAGTGCCGGTTGAGCGCTACGATAGTGCATGTGAAATAGCTTGGCACAGATGGGAACAACAAGCAGTGGCAGTACGTGGAGTAGTGCCGGCTGCCGCTGTAGTGCCGGTATGTGCCAGCCGAATCCTTCCTTTCGAACCTCGACATACTCAGGAAGACAAGAGTTCAGGGGAAAGGCGAATTGTCCTGCTCTGCTCTGCCTGCCTGCTGCTGCTGCTGCTACGCTCTGCTACTGTAGACTCTCTGTACCTGTGCTGCGTTTCAGCAAAGCGCTGTGTGTATGGGTGTGTGTTTGTTGTGATAGGTGTTTACGGGTGTACTCGTATTCTTCTATCTATACGGTACCAGGTACATACAACAGTCGTCGTGGTCCCGCGTGCTGCTGTGCATGGCAGACGACGATAATCGCACTAAATCGGGACCCCGCAATATCCCGGGATGGTGCAGTACAGTACTACTGTACAGGACGAGCAAGGTGGTGACAAACGATTCTCACCGCACTAAACTGGGGTACCGCACTAAAGGATACCGCACCAACGCGGGACACGACTGTAATGTATGATACGATCAATATTCTTTGTCAATGTTGCTGAGTAGTGCCGGTTGTATACTGCTTGTGAAATCGCTTGGCACAGATGGAAACAACAAGTCTTAATAGTGGCAGTACGCGGAGTAGTACCGGTTGCCGCTATACTGCCGGTATGTGCCAGCCGAATCCTTCCTTTCGAACCTCGACATACACAGGAATACAAATGTTCGACTATATGTTAGTTTGTATTATTTGTCAAAATGTTTGGCCGTATCTTACAACATACAAGAGCTGATCGTTTTTGTCTGTGTCTCTTTTTCTTTTCGTTTGTGGCTGTCATGACTACTGTTTTTTCTCTGGGCAGGCTGCCGTTTTTGCTGCTGTACGTACGTACGTACGTAGTTGTACGATATGATAGCTATAATAGGAGTACGTTCCCGCTCCATCGGCGGAAACGGTATGAGTGGTTTACTCGTAGCTTTTTACATTTTCGGCACTGCTGCTTCGCTGCTGCTGCTGTGGTCTACCTATAACAGAAACTATGTGTGCTGTGCTATTATGGTGCTTTCTATTGCTTCCGCCGGCTCTTCTACTCACAGTTTTTGTTCTATGTAACCACCCCATTATCAGCATAGCAGGTCCACAGCGCTATAATGAATGCCGTGTCTTACACGAACCGAAAACACAAAATATATATCATAGATACACGAGTGTTCAGTCAGTTTGATTTGGGCCTTATTTCTTGCGTCGCCCTCCTCGTTATCAATATAACACGCCTCCGAAGGGGAATCTTGTACCAAGTATTACGTAGTAATATCGCTGTGATCATGCCTGACTCAAAACATGGCATCGACCATCTACGTATTACAAGGCAGTTATTTTCAACAGGGTGTTATAAATACCGCTAATATTAAATCTGGAGTGGTCGCTAGGACTGGCCCAGGCAGGGTGGCTTAATTGCACTTTTTAGCACAACCAGCCCAAGCAGACTGGCTCTCTGGCGCCAGCAGCTAACGGAAGGCGACGACGCACGATACACAGAACGACTAGCTCGCAGCAGGCGGGCTTCCAGCGTCAGCATCTGGGATGACGTACGCACGGCACTGTACCTGTGTAGCCCGTACTCTTTGTCAGCAATGAATGACGATAGCAAACGCATGGCATGCATATTCTAAAGCAGAGCTCGACACTGGCAGCGCCACAGCGCCACAGGAATACCAGAATACGGCGGTTGGGGGAAAGGTCCTGCTCTTGCTCGTCCTGCCCGCTGCTGCTGCTGCTGCTGCTACTGCTGCTCTGCTGCTGTACGAGTGTATCTGTAACTGCCTGCTGTTTTACTGTGGTGCGCGCGTGTTTGTTTGTTTTCGATTCTTTGTTTAGCAGTACTGCTGTTGTAGTATTCGATCTGCATGGATGGGGCTCCCAATAGTGCCGGTATGCGCAAGCCAAATATACCGGCAATAAGTAAGACACCGGCGCTATTGGAATAGGGTTGCCAAACATAGTTACTGTTATTGAGAGTTGCAATCGTGCCAAGTGATTTACGGGCATTTTAGAAAACAACGACAATATTCAACTGGCACCATAGATAGCCCGTACTTGATCAACAATAAGGCACACGTGTAGATACGTTCGAGCAAAACAAGTCGACATTAGACAACGCAATACAGCATCAAAGAGACAAGAACAGTGCTGAAACGGGAAATATCCTGCTCTGCTCTGCTCTGCCTTCCTGCTACGAGTGTGTCCGTGACTGACTGTTACTCCAATGTGGTCTCAGTGTGGTTTGTATTTGATCTACTGTCGTGTTTAGCCGTGTACTACTCGGTGTACGTTCTCGAATCATAGTCTATCTACATGGGGCTCCCAATAGTACCGGTACGTGCCAGCCCAATATACCGGCACTATTCAGGACATCAGCTCTATTGGAATAGGGTTGCCATACATTTCTGTAGATAGTTCCTGTGTCAAGCGATTCTGCCGGCATTGTAGAGAGCAGCTGTATTCTTCATCCGGCACTATAGACTCGTACTCTGCCTACCTCGTACTGTACGTACCTAGTATATGTGTGAGTTTGTACTGTTTGTCAAATTGCTTGGCCGTACAAGATACAAGAGTCGTCGTGTTTGATTGTGCCTCTTTTTCGTTTAGTTTGTGGCTCTCATGACTGCTGTTTTTGCTCTAGGCAGGCTGTTTTTTTGCTGTTGTACGTACGTACCTTTATGATATGATAGCCATACATGTACGTTCCCGCTCCATTGGAGAAAACGGTATGGGTGTGTTACTCGTAGCTTTTTACATTTTCGGCACTGCTGCTTCGCTGCTGCTGGTATGGTCTACCTATAACAGGAACTAAGTGCGCTGTGCTATCTTGGTGCTTTTTATTCCTTCCACCGTCTCTTCTACTCGTGGTTTCTGTTTTCTTGTAACCGCCCCATTATTCACACAGGTCCTCAGCACTATTATGTGCTGCGTGTCTCGTGTACACGAACCAAACATACAGAAGTAAAGATAACTGAAAACACAGATGTAGTAGGTTGAGTGTATACACCATATACAAGTATGGCGCGAGTACTAGGCCTGAGTAAAGACGGTAGTTGCAGATGATGACGACAAATCTGCATTACATGAGACAAAAATGCCGTCCTCCGTTAAACAGTTGCTTGCATGCCTCCTGTGAATATCCACCAACCAGACCTCCTAACATTCACATAAAACAGTGGTAATTTGAGTGTATAGACCAAACATAAGTAAGGTACGAGTGCTAGGCTTGAGTAAGTACGGTAGTTGCAGGTGAAGACAATAAACACGCATCACATGAAACAAAAAGGCCGTCTCCCGTTAAACAGTTGCTTGCATGCCTCCTGTGAATATCCACCAACCAAAGCTCTAACATTCACATAAAACACCCGGTTGCCCCCGTAAAAACATTTTGTATAGTTACCATACACAATTTCGTCCTGGCGTAAACCCTGATGATCCGGTCAGAAAAACAGTCAGAAATGAACACCATTGACTAATACTCCTAACGAAAATATTATAACCACTAACATTTACATAAAACGCCACCACATGCCTGATCCCCATCATCTCTGTAGGTCCCATACCATACGGGCAGTTAATGCGATCTAAACACTACCTACAACCCCCCAACGCCCCCCCCCGTCCCCTCACCGGTAGTAAGACTACATGTATATAGTTTTGCGTCCTATAGCAGTCAGATTTTGTCCCCCTCTAAGTTTATAGTTTCCGTGCACAGCTTGATTAAAGACCAACGTCTTCGTATCACACTGTTGACCCTGGTGCTAACTAGTACCAAGGGGAGTCGCCGCCCTATATCCTTCATGAGGACATACACAACCCGTAACACGCGTGATCGAAGTATCACACACAGCTTGCAAAGATGAGTTTCAACGAAATCCTAGATCTCTCAGCTGTAGTGCATTTTTAATTTGTTATAAAAATACATTCTGGTGTGCTGGCTTGCATATGTTCCGCCCTCGTGATCATTGCGGTTGGCATTGCATGGCCAAATCACCTTGCTGTATTTGCAATGTGTATTTTAATAAAAATTAAAAAAATACACAACAGCTGTGAGATCGAAGATTTCGTCGAAACTCATCTTTGCAAGCTGTGTATGATACTCCGATCGCGCGTGTTACGGGTTGTGTATGTCCTCAT
>JAYJMJ010000236.1:1038547-1061733 GCA_036873875.1 Laminaria ephemera
TCGGAGACAAACGATCGCAACTACTCGCAACTACTGGATGCTCCGCTCGTGGTCTACTCGGGCTGTTGGGCGGTGACTTTGAGACGTACTATATATACTCGTTTTTGAGGTATCATAATCGGTCACAAAGGGGGACTATTTCGGTCAAGTGGAAGGAAACGATGGTCACGCTTGGGTACTAGATAAGTTTAATAGAGTTGCGGGGGGCTACCCCCCCAAAATGTGGTCAAAAGGGGGGATCATCTTGACCCCTACTGCGCCACGTTGCCGTTAGCCCCAGCAACGTGCCCGAAAAAAACAAAAAGGTGCGCGTGGTCGGCATGGGCTGTGGGCACCTTGCCCGTGCGTCAGAATTGAATTTGAAGCAGGTTGGGGCACGTGGGAGCGCCTCCCGTTGGCGTGTTTTGCCTATACGCCCGTGTGGCCCAAAACTCCGGGGGTATACCCCCCTTTGACCATTACCCTTTATTTTTACTGGCATCACATGTGTAATAGATCTTATCGTCACAGATGTTGAACTCACCCGGGAGAGTCGAGCGAGTTCAGAATTCTTGCATGATCCATTGTACGATCCCGTTCAGTCTCTTTACGTGTACCGGGAGTACGTAAGAAATTGTCGAGGATGCGCTCCGTTTTCACATGGTCTAAGTCGAACATTTACGCCGGAAACATGGCCAAATCCGATATTAAATGCAATACACACTTCCACAAGTTGGCGTTTGTCCGTAATCGGCGGTCACAGAATCATAGTTACGAACGCGGTATCCTAATATAGCGGTCCGCTGGCCCAAATTCCGTATGTGCCTTGGTCTTCCATGGCTATCGCCTAGCGGCCCCGTTTTGTTGTTGTTAACAACACCTGCCTACTAGAGTCATACTGGCAAACCCTTTCGTAAGAGGTCCCCACGCCTACTAAGCAACTACCAACGACATGAGCGAAGCCAAGTCGGGAACACTGCAAGTGTCATCTGCACTAACTTGCGGCGGGCTATACCACTACACAGTTCACACACACCCAGCTAAACGGGCTGTGCGTGCAGCATTTACAGCGGAAGAAGAGGCGCGCTGCCCTACGTGTTTTAGCTGCTCACCTTTGACAGTTGCGTCGTCGGTGCTCCGGTGAAGGAATATGCCAGCCGAATATTCAGAACCGCCGTAGACCTCATTTCCCTGAACGCCACCGAGAGCAAATCCCGCTCGTCATTTAGCGGGCGATAGGGCCAAACGTGATAGCAATGTCCCATAGTCGCGTGCTACGACAGGAGCATCACGGGTTGACCTACTACTGTAGTACTGTAGCAGATTCTGACTGACGGGATCCCTTAGCCGATGAACTGCCCAAAATTGTTGGAATATCATGTACCAGTACTGATTATGATTTACAGTAGTGTTCGATATTTCATACGCCGGCATCGGCATTTGGGATTGTTCGTCTCGTTGAACGGTATTCTTATTTCTCAAAGTCAGAATAGAGCTCTTCATGAGAGGAGCGTTAGAATAATAAGTGCTATTTTACCGTAGCATGCATTCATGCAGCGTGAACTGTTGCGCGCTGATAAAAACGAACAGCGTCTCACGCGGCCTAGCGAGCGATGGTTTTTGGTCTCATCTCCTCTAGGACGGTCGACCACGGCGCACCCAATCACAACGGTTCCGGTTTGAAAACGACCCGAACATTGCTTCCCATGCTACGGCTGCAACGTCAAGGGCAACACATGTACCATACCTGAATGGACACGCCGTTGCAACGCCTTGAAGCGATGATGCCATGTAGTCCATTATTGTAGACCTCGTTGTCGTGAATAGTCAGGAAGTCACTGTCGTCATGGGGGTCGAAGCCGTACCCCGAGTTGTCGTGCATCTTGTTCCTCCTCCAGTCCCCCTGCTGGTGGCCGTACGTGTAGACCCCGAAGTTGTTGTGGTGGATGTCCGAGTCGTAGATGTTACCGTAGACGTTGACATCGTCGAACAATTCATCGTTACTCTTATCGGCGCAGTACCCACGGACCTGGTCAGACCATTAATTGGTCCAAGCGAAGGTCGACAGCATATATTTGGAACAAGGAGGACATTCAAAATGTAGGGAAGCGCCGCGTCCTCCTCGATACGTGGTACCCCGTAACCGGCACAGCCTATAGTGGGAGGAAGATTTGCATTGACATAGTAACGGGTTTTTGCGTGAGCTATACTTCTCCATCAATACAACCATGGATTCCATGTATGCAGTGACATCGCCTTTTCGTACGAGAATGAGCGGAAGCCTGTGAGGTTTGGGGTGATGGTCGGTTCGGATTTGAGGTGTTCCGTTCCACAACCGCGATCATCGTGAGACTAGCGTTCGGACATAGCAGTATACTTTCTGTGGGGTTCGCGCAACAACAAAATGCCAACCATGGTATCAGGGCGTGGTTAACGATAATGGTTCCGACGTATATGAATCAACTTCGTCATTTCAATCGCGCGTCCGATGTATGCTACAGCAGCGGTGCACCTGACGGTTCTGGGACCTCTTTACGTGAGGAGCTCTAGACTTCACCCAAACACTGACTTTGAGAAAACATGTAGGACGAACCATATGCACAACCCCATGACCTACAGTACGTATGTAATGAACAATTTCGAAGAACACATGTGGGATTCAAAGGATATTGGATACGTCTACAGTTGAGGAACCCCGTCAATCCGAACTGTTGTGGAAACAAAACAAAAGCTACCCCTGCGCACTGAATTTCTGCTTCCTCCACGGTGGTTGCTTGGTATCCCACCTTCCACGTTAGGCCATAACTCTCGCTGCTATGGTATCCAAGGTAGGCCATTTCGCTGTCCTCGATGTCCATCCGCGCCTCCCCCATATCGTCGTCGGCTTTGCCCGTACACGTCTGGCTTTCGTCGGTGATGACCTCCGAGACGGCGCTGATGTACGACCGACCATCGTCTTCGTCTTTGTCGGGGGCGTTTGTCGAGGTGTCCCACGAGAACACCTGGCACGATAGGAAGGAGGAAAAATGATAACTTAAACCAATGAGCAACGAAAGCTGTTTCTATCAATATAGCGATGTCTGGGTACTGTTATTCCAAACCAATCGACGGAACAACTACAACTGCCGTGCTTGGATTTGTTGAAGACGGCATGATTTCAGACGTAATGCTCGCATTAAGTGTGTATGGCGTACCTGGTATGTAAGAGCGGAAACCGTCGTGACTTGTTGCCCACGTCTTGGCAAGAATAAACATCGATTCGTAGTTGGTAAAAACAGTTTCTGGTTACGGATCATACTGTGTCACTGGAGCGTGAGTTGGGCCTTTCAAACTTGTGCACCAGGTGCACAACAGCAGTGTGATCGGACAGGCAATGTCTTTACATTTTGTGCCTCTCCTTTTCCGGAACAAAGTGCTTCAAAAGGCAGTAGCGCTAGGCGTGTTGGGTGTGGAACCTACCCGCTCAGCATTAGCAGCGGCCGCATGACTGCAAGTGCGTATCGAAAACTTTGCTAAGGGCTCTGAACCTGGAAAATAAACGGAGTGCTACGACAGCTGTCGAACCTTGGTGCTCAAGAAGTCGAGGCTTCCGCCATGAGCGTGCAGGCTGATGAAGGTATCGCTCGTACTAAGAAGACGTAGCTCGTCAGCATCGCCACCGGCTGAGGTGCCGTGGACCTTAACATGGACGAAAGGGGCGGGGATAAGGAAAGGCACGTACAGGAAGGTCAGCACTATCGCTTCGTCCGATATAGGTACTCATTGGTTTAGTCGTCATTCCTAGGAAATGGATAGCAGAGGAAAGCAAGTGCGTAGTATGTGAGATAACCGTACGTCGTGGATGTGATCATGAGCGCGTTCGGTGTTGACTTCAGCAGCGCAACGATAACGCTTATAGACCCTTCCTCTCTGCACGGTACACGCACTCTGGGGCTAGCACATATATATATATAAACCAACGAGCAATTTCCGACACCAGCGTTTACCAAAACACATAAAAATATGGGTGAACTCTAATAAAACATGGAATGTCGAGGAAATCGAGCGTAAACGTGGAACTACCGCGTAGAATGCAAGTGAGGAAAATACGTTTTGTTTGTTTAGCGTGGACGCAAGTAGAACAATGAACCAATTCATACGCCTGCCACTCTACACGGTACGCACAGTCCGGTACAAGAAACAATCATTCAGAGAGCAAGACCTACATTTAACGTGATGCCGTCTTGCACGAACACTTCCTCCGTGAGCAACCAGGTGCCGGTCACACTGTCGCTGATATCGCCGCTCTTCGGGTCGACGGCGTACACGGGTGACCTACCTTTTCGCCGTTCCCATATTTGTGACAGCGTTACACATCCGCCACGGGTTTTACCATCCGCCGACGCAAGGTACAGCCGGGCAGAATTGGTTGAGTATCGAATTGACGCCGTGATACTATCATCGCACTCTGGCTTGGGGATAGGATCGTTCGGCGACGCAGTGTCCTTGGCGGCAGCTAGCTTGAACGCGAGCATGCTCAGAACTGTAAGTTTTCCAAGAGCCGTCAACATCTTGGTAATGTATGGTGTTCGGAAGATGTTGTATCCTTCCACGTTTGATTGTGAAAACTCGCCGTCGTGCTCAACGTTTGAGATCTGCACGACACAGGAAAAGAGTGGGAGAAAACACGTGAATGTGAGAGAGGGGTGCGATACTCATTTACAAGATGGGATCCTTTGTCTCCGGTCGATTGGAAACTTGGGGGTGTAAACATTTATAATCGCCGTGCGTAGAACTCGGTACAAGGGCAGGCATATAGAGGCAGATAGCCAGCAACGTGTGTCTATATAGCGGAACAGCCAGTGACAACGTCTAAGTGTATATGTAACCCTCTGCCGCTGCATATTGCTTTGGGCACAGGGGAAATTAAGTTTTTTCGCAATTTGGCACACGAAATACTTTGTAGCTGCCAACGTCGCAGGTTACCTCTTGGACTTATCGGTTTTGCGGTGTTGGAGCCGCTTTACAGGCAATGGTTTTATCTGACGCGTTCCAGTGCTGTAAGAGTAGATCGGTGTAATTAGTTATTTGTTGTTGCGTCAATATTTGATGCAGCTCAGGTGGATGTGATACGTTTGGACCGTCCAGACAACGCCTGACATACCACCCCCACAGTACTTGCGCAACAATTTACATCAAGGAAGCCGATTTCGACCTATACAACGGTTTCGGCTAGTCAAGGTGCCAACAATGAAACATTGGGAAACAATGAAACGTAGTTTCTCTTGAAACCCCTCTTCCGCTCCTCTTCGCAGCAACCACGTATTTTTGCAAACAAAGCGGTGAACATTGTGTAAAAGAACCCCCCAGACAGGGGTAGCATCAGCAGTCCTCCACGGAGAGACAACAAACGGTTGAAATGTTCTATCGTAGTAAAGGTCGATTTTGTGTAAACCTCCTACTCCCAGCGAAGCATTTGGTGGCCACTCACTGCACGAGCTGGTACGCACACCCACCCACTCACTACACGAATGGTACGCACGCTGTTTCGCCTGGGTTTTCGGCTGACTTGCTCAAATGTCCTAACCGCCACCCTAACCCCGACCCCGGCCCTCGTTTAGAACTTAGTGCGGTTGTCGGCTGGCAGTTGGTCGCTGAAAAAGAGTGAAAAATCGGTTCTAGTACGTCCTAAGTTGTGGGGACAAGACGAGGATGTGAAGTAGAAACTACCAGGTACACAGTAACTTTTTCTTGTTGATTGTGATTCGGTCATCTCGTCTACATTTCTGCTCGTGCGAGGTTTTCGCCCCAGCGACGTTCTGGGCAAGCTGTGGCCACGGGTGTCATTGCTTTTTGTTTTTCTCGCCACGGTTGCTGCGCTTCACTTGTATCGTGCATAGAGTTCATCATTTCCAATGTGCGTCGATGCTCGTCGAATTTCCCTCCAACCTGCCCTATCGAACTTTCAGCGACGGAAGCAGACTCGGAAAATACACCTTGTAAAATAAAACAACACCCGAACCTCGACATCCAGCGCATCAGCCTGCAGAATAACACCCAATCCGTTAGTATATAGACAACGTGTAGATATAGTGTGGTTTGTATTCGCCAACCGCGGCCTTGGCAACGTTTTTGGTGATATTTTGGGTAAATGTAGGATGGCATTGGGGACCACGGGTACACCAGTCCGCTGATGCTATTGTCATACTAAACACGAGAACGTATGTTGTTCTGCAGCACGGCTAGGGTTTCTAACGACGATGACTTGCGGAAGTGTAGTGGAGTATCCTATCTCGCGGTACCGCTCGCTGCACAATTACTCACATCAGACCTCAGAGCTTGTGAGGGATGAACTGTCGGACAGGACCACGCGCGAAGATACAGCAGTACAGCAATACAGCAGGAGGACTGGCTTGAAAAGTGACTTGATAGGGGCGTTGGTCAATGTCTCGTCTGCTGACGTGAACCTTCGGACACTTACTGACCGATCCCAAGTCGTAGCGAACCCACCACCGGTGAGAAAACGGAACACTCAGTAGGGCCTGTAGGATGATACTATAATAGGAACGGCGTGCATTTACTCCGGAGTATGGACACGCCTGGTAAATGACGAAATCAACGCACTTTGGAGAAGGAGAAGTTCGTGGCAGATCTCCCATAAGACGAGCCTCGATGTTAGTATGTTAAGTTTCGGCACAAGAGTGCCAGTTGCATCGGGACGGCGAACGGAACATTAAATCGCAACTTTAGAATACGTACACGTCGACCATTCCATGGTATGCGCACACATTTCGTGACAGGTATGCGTACCTATTTTGATACTGAGATATACGATACTACTGTACACGACTCGCAACGAATAACAACGAATAGCGACCGCCAATGAGGAAGACCGACCCTACAATTGAAGGAGAGTGTAAGAGACAGGCAGCAACCAAAAAATGTTTTGGCCGGTACAGGAAGTTCCTACGCTGTCGTACTCAAGTTTGTGTAGGGCGCACATTTTCCAAGTAAGAAAACTCCAGTCTGTGCCATAAAAGCGCTGCTGCAAAGCAAGTACCTGTATGTGTTGGAATATATAGCATGCTATTAATAGTAGGCCGTGCTCTATAACCAACAGTCTCCCTGTTGCGTGCATTTTACAACAGTGTTGGAAACCAATACCCCGTATACCAGTACCCCAGCCAGTATTGTTACCCATTTCCCAACCAAATTATTACTGTGAGGCATACGCTTCCAAAAGTAAGAAATCCAGGCGGTGCCAAACAACTTGCTGCAAAGTGAGTTTCCCTGTGTCATGAGAACTGTACAGCGCTATTGGACACATAAATGTATGTATACATTCCTGCCGATAGTGTTACCCATTGCCGATTACACCCATTATTGTCGATTGTTTAAAGTGCCGCAGGCACGCCGGCCACGACGAAGAACTTTAGAAGCGTGGCGTCATCTCGTCCAACCACCTGTTCGGCTACGGCCCGAGATCACGGGCTATGTTGAAGTAAACAGGATATTTAACGACGCATGCTGCGGTAGAGGTGCACCATTTTATTTGTGAGACTTCTCACTTGATGAGGAGCTCTATGCCGCACTCTAAAATACTATTTGGAGAAAACTAAAAATTATCCCCGATGAACATGGCCTAGGCATACAACCCAGCATGTTTCAAAAACACAATTAAATTCCGACGATTTGGGTTAAGGAGCCCCGTCATTCAGCCAAAAAGCGCTACGTCTATCGCAGCACGAGTCTAACAAGCTACTAGAACCGGAACAAGGCAGGGAGGGTAGCCACAACCATCGTGATTCACTGCTGTAAACAGAACTACCCTCACAGTAGTCCCAAGAGTAAGAGCTGAAGTATCCACAGAGCCACAACTACGGCAAATCGCAGCCAATCAATTGACGCATTTCCAACCAACCAGTCGCGTCTTCGTCTTCTACACCCCGGACACCTGCCACGTGTGTTGTGGACACCTGCACATTAATCAAGGACACCAGCGTGCAGCCCATCGCCGCATTTTGAGTTCCTTCTGCGGATCTCGAATAGACGTCGACGCTGTTGTTCTCGTGCGTCAAGGGTTCGATATTTTCGCGGTAGTAGGTGCTGTTTTGTGTCTTGCCAGACCCATCCATGCATTCGGCATCAGCAGTCAGACCATACCGAACAAACGAACAGGAAACGAACCAATGCACGGTAGGGGAGGGGTAAATTTGGGGACAACATTTTCTGCCTAACAGAGTTTCTCGACTGAAGAACGGTCCAAAATATCCCAATCTCGTTCGTGCTTTTCAATTTTACTCGTCTATGCCTAGGCCATGGGGTTTTCATCGGGTAGAAGAGAGAACCATTTCTCAAAACCGATTTTCGGGCGGGAGGAACAGACCTCATCGTGCCTGGGATTCTAAAACAACGTGGGCATCTCCTCCATCCAGCAAAATATTGGGAACTGCGAGACCTACTGCAGTCCTCCTGGTGGTGAGGTCCTACGCGATATGATGGGAAAGCGTGTTCTTAATAGTTGCTGACGTTATTATGAGGTCGTGTTCATATCAGATGATTGTCAGACTTGGTCTCCTTTACGCGAGAGCCATTCCAATTATAGTTTGCACCCCGCTAAAGAGGCGTAACTATTTTAACCCTTTTCCACCGCAAAAAACACAACAATAGTGGCAGCTGTTCGTGCTTCAAATCTAAGTTTTTTGTCCCCAAGGTTGCAGTGGTAAAGGGGTTAAGGAGGCGTATTATAGATTGGGGTGAGTGTAGTATAGTGCAAAGAAGCGGGAGAGTATAAGACGTACATGTGGTTTGCAAGAGGTTGCTGTGGAATTGGAGGCATGTTGCCCCCGTAAAAGACGACGTTGATGGTAATACCATATAGCTGCTGCGCGACCGCGATCTCAATGTAACCGGCGTACGCTCGCTCGAGGATGTGACATAATAATGGCGATATTCACTGAACGTACTATAATATGACTTTTTTCCTTCACCTTGCACCTGCAACTGCTCGTCAATGAATCCATCTTCGGTATGCATTGAGAAATGTTGATAGTTTGTGGTAATGTGCGACATGAGCTCAAGCCTAATTTGTAAATGTTGATCGGGCGACCCATGGATGAGACGCGCGATAGTCCTCAGAACGCAAGCGCCGTCACCGATTTCACCAGTAATGCTCCAATGTGGCGTTGATGGGGACCTACCTTGCATGGAGTTGTGACCGTTAGCGGAAGAGGAAGAAGGAGGTGCCGTGTTGGAAAAGGAAGGTGATGTACACTTGTAGAAGACTTTGTCGAAGAGTGGCAAAGATTTTCCTGTGGCGGCCTTGATGAAGGGTTCAATTATTATTATTATTATTGTTATTTATTATTATTATTGGTATTATTATTATTGGTATTATTATTATTATTAGTATTATTTATAATTATTATTAGTATTATTATTATCATTATTGTTACCAGGTATTTATTATTATTATTATTATTGTTATTATTGTTATTGTTATTATTGTTCTTATTATTATTATTAGTATTATTGTTGTTGTTATTATTATTATTATTATTATTATTATTGTTATTATTATTGTTATTGTTATTATATTATTGTTGTAATTATTATCATCATTAATTATCATCGGTATTATTATTGTTATTATTATTACTGCTATTATTAGTAGTATTATTATTAGTATGTTTATTACTTTTAGTTTTATTTGCCATCCGACAATGTGCAGGATGAGCTTCAAAGTTGATCACTCATAACCTTCTCGAAAGAAGAAAACCCCGGAAACAAAAGGAAACCTTTGCATAAAATTATTATTCTTATTCTTATTATTATTATTGTTATTATTAGTATTATTATTATTATTATTATTGTTTTTGCCCTCCGACAATGTAGCGTAGATGCGTTCCGATATTAATCAAATATCCTTCCGTCAAGCAGTAGTATCGCTCCTACGACTCTCTGCCTACTGTTTCCCAATTTCCTTTCCGCACTTCTTTGCATTTTTGTTTTTGCTGTACTATATCTAGATTCGCCAATACGCTCGGGGATATATCCCTTTGTCCGAATTTATTTCAATATTAATGTCTTATCTAGTATGGTGGCCCTTTATCGCCAGCTCCCCTCTCTTTCCGACAAACTTTCCAGGGTCACATCGGAGGCACTCCTCCGCCCTCCCCCCTACCATGTGGTGACTAGGAGCTCACCGTGCTGACCCAAGTCCCCCAAGGCAGTAGCTTGCGCCAGGCCTGGCAAGGACCTCCACATGAAAATAAGCATCCTTGTGTAACGACGTGCTTCGTTTGACTATGAACCAAAATCTACGATTTTCCCACTGGTCTGCTGAACGGTACCTGGTATATTTTGCGCACATCGAGTGGGCCGCAATCTGACCTAACGAAAAAAGCGACCGGCAGGGTACATCGCCTGTCACGCGCTTCTCCTGGGACTTGCTGTTTCATCCCCCGCCCAAATTCCGTTGGTGCGCATCGGTCTGATTTCCGGACCAGACATACATCCCATACCTTCACGAGCTCTCTATTATTGATAGGTCTTTTTCACTATCACGGGTGTAGCAATTCCCTACGCCTTCCGCGGAGTTACTTCTTAATGGGATGATCCTTTTGGCTCTGGTTGCCCGTTTTTCCTTGAAACTATGGTCGTTCTCTTTGACCGTTCAGCGTTCCCGGTCGCACTTTTGGTGGCGGTCTTGTTTTCTCCACTATCTAAGTTCTGGTGAGCCGGTCTCTGTGAAGAGATCCGGGATTTTTCGGATGAAGCTCCGCATTATCCACAATTGTTTTTGCAAGTCGCAACTCTGATGTGGAGTAGCCGGCTCGCAATCATGCTATATCACTCGCCTGTTTCAAATGTTACGTATTCCTGATATCCCGGCACATGGCATGACGTGATTGCACACCCATTGGGCTACACGCAAGCCGTTCTTCATACCTTGGAATTTTTCTACGTTCCCTTACAGGTTGAAACTGTCAAAAATGGCAGGTGCAAGCTAAGGCGCTGGTATGCAACTACGAAAAAATCGCCCACCTTTTCGATGGTAGAGGGCCACCGATGGCGGATGAAGTCATGACGGATGGTTATTCCACGGAAACCCATATTTTACATTCAGCGTCTGAGGCGTATTCGAACACGCCCCGTCGATCAAGGTCTACTGTTTACCCCAATGGCAAGGAAGCCTGAAATAATTATGCGTGCCGAGGCTCTGTCTCTGTGGTAGGAGTTGCAGAGGTGGCACCTAGTGTCTGTTAGGATCACGTATGGAGAAGAAGAAAGAAAATAGTTTGGAAAGTGTCGATTGAAGGCCAAAGTGGAAACCAAAGAAGAGAAGAATACAGATGGAAAGGAGTGGAAGAGAGATGAAAAAGAGAGTAGAAGAGGAGTGATCGAGGTGGGGTTGGCCGCCACCTGATCATCACGGGACATTGCCCACGCTACGGGCAGATGTACTCTACGGGCTGTTGTACTGGCCGACAGTCCGTTCTACGGTAACGTTCCCTGGACTGTTCCCTGCAACGTTCTCTGATACTTATGGTGGTAAGCTAGTTTCCCTGTACTATAAATACGATCACCTTCCTCGTAAAGGTAAGTTGAATACAGTACACCGGCGAGAAGGAACATCCGATATTAATAGTCTCGCCGCATGTTTCATTTCCCCGAATCCAGCATAAGATACCCAGTGTACTCGAGGGTAGTGACTGCACATCAACTAGATTCTAGTGGACTGCAAATTCGATATTCCAATACGCCCCCTTGATGCGAAGTCAGCAACTAGAGGAACCTGATACTCTAAATAATAAACTCAAATGGTACGACATATTCAGACCTGTGTATGAACAGCGGCGATATGGATGTAGTCATGTCACTCAGAGAATCACATAACCCCCGGGACAACATATTCAGTCCTGTGTATAAAAAGCGGCAATATGGATGGAATCGCGTCACAAAATACTTGCGGTATAGTTACCACAAGAAATACTCTTGAACCGAAGCGCAAACCCGTCTGGTGGGTGTTCAACACGCTCCCTGAATTGATACCTAGAGCTACATGAAACCGAAGAAATACAAAACTGTGGACGCTCGTCTAGTACAGCGAAAATGTGTACCAAGCAGTTTTGTGTATGTACGTACGTGCTCGAAAGAAAATATACGAATACAGATAGTACGGCAATAGACTATGGTGGGTGTAGTCGTGCCAAAAGAGCCAGTCGTGGTGCTATTTAGCTGACGAACGAGTTATATCCTAGAAAAGAAAGCGAGAGAAAGTATCTGCTGTACGTTTGCTGCGCCCCCTCAATTGAATGCTAGAACAAATAAGAGATCGAAGAAAATCGAATAGAAACCGTCGACGTATATACGTGTCCAGCGGTACACTGCAATGTGCACGTACCACATTCAGTTTTGGGAGCATGTATGACACACGTACTCGAAAAGGATGTTAATGCAGAGCCAAATAATAGACTCCAAAGCATGTACTTACGTAGCAGTATGGCAATACAACAAAATGTACTTCATGCTTGTATGTGCTTGTACATTGCGTACTCGTACTGATGTTGTTGCAAACAAAAAAAATGAACTTAAAAATATGAAGACATTTAAGTCCGGTACAACAAGGTGTGCACCATGTTTTGTATGAGCATGTATGACAGAAGCTCATACGTACCACGGCAGTCGTAGTAAAAAGTAGTGCAAACTTTACTCGTATGATACGAATGCTGTACAACGAAGCCAATGAACAAGAATGATAGAAAATACCACCCCCAAGAAAAGCAAGGAAGAAAAGACAGTACGTAAGCAGAACCTAGCTCGTGTCGCTGAAGGTTCCCAGTGCTCCCCCGGTGAACTGCTGTTGCTGTTGTCGCTGCTGGTGATGATGAGGATAATCTTCGCTGTCCTGGTGTCGTTGTAGTAGCGTACTGGTAGATATGTTGAAGATGTTGTGATGGTGGTGATGACGATGATGCTGATGATCGACTTCGACTTGATGAGGAGCGTTGCAGTCCTGTCCTCTCGTAGTCGTCGCGCCTTGGTCCTGCTCATTGAGGGCAGCTTGTCGGCTGGTGTTGTCGTTGTTGCTATTGTTGTTGCTGTTGCTGAAAATGCGGTGCAATCAAAACTTTGCGCCCTCGATTCAGGAAGGCAACAAAACAATGTCGAACTCCCCGTATCCTGATTTTTTGCCAGAGTGCTCGGCAAAGCCGAGGAAACTGGTTTATCGTCTTGGTGTGAAGCTCATGATGTGCGTAGCTGTTCCACATCGAGCTTGAGATGCTGACAGCCATGTACTTGGTGAATGCTCCGGTGAGGTTGTCGCTGAAATAGCCTTCGGGTTGCTGGTAGTCGGCGTCGAATTCCTGTCTGATTATGGAAAATATCTCGAAATTCCCAAACAATGCATATATTTACTGAGATGGAGATGCTGGTGATTATCTGCTGGTGGAAGCTGGCAGATGTCTCCTAGCTGAACGCTGGATGCTTAGAGGTAAACTCCATGGTTATGAAAGTGTAGATGTTGCTGGAGTCGTAGTTGCTGTAGTCGTAGCCTCTGCTGTAGTAGAAGATGTTGCCACAGCTGTCGCAGATACGGCCCTAGGATGATACGATGCCTATGCCTTGTTAAGGTGTTGATAATACGTTGCTGGTCGTACAAGCAGTAGATGGTTTACAGCGCGACGTAGCTTCAGCAGTTGCAGCAGTAGTAGAAATAGCTGATGGGCTAAATGCAGCTGGGTATTATGTACACATCGCCGTTGATGACTTGTAGTCGATAGTGGTTACTTGCTGGAGTACCGGCCTTGAAGATGTGTTGGTCGAGGTCTAAAGTGACCTAGACGAACGTGATGGCAATTGCCATGTTTTATCTCTCGCCGTTGAACTATGCACGATTTGCTGTCGCGTTGGCTCGTTTGGTGCAGGTTACAACAAACGTTCTTGTGTGCAAGGAAAGCTGATTTCCTCATCGATGTAATGCGTGCAAAGACATTTTGGAACTGATCCCGGGTGTTTGCAGCTTGAGCGGGTCGTTACTGCTGTACACACGTTATGACGCCCCTTCGCTATGAGAAAGTACCCGTTACGCATGATATTAGAGAACCCCTTGCGAGTCTGACTACGTGTCTCGAGCGTAAAAGCTTGAAAACAGTTGCTGCAAGTTGATGCCCCGTTATTCCGAGTCTGACGGCGTGCTTCTAACGTGAAATACTTAAACCGTTGCTGGAGATGAATGCCCCGATAGGCAGGAGGTGATACTCCCGTCGC
Source organism: Laminaria ephemera (assembly GCA_036873875.1). NCBI lineage: Eukaryota > Phaeophyceae > Laminariales > Laminariaceae > Laminaria > Laminaria ephemera. The sequence goes on from JAYJMJ010000236.1 coordinate 1,052,780, forward strand.
TAGGCTAAGCAGCTGATTTGTCAACGACCTTGCTGCACGTTAAAGCTCGTTTAGGTCTGCTAGTCGTATTAAAAAATTACACGAGGACAAATACGTGTACGTACTTCGTGCTAGGTGGTAGTTTGAAGAAACGGTTTTAATGACGACTTCGCGCATATGATAGTGTGAAACCGGCCTACCTACCTGCTACAAGCTTGATAGCGCTAGCAAACTCCTTACCTGCTTCGCGCGTAAGCATGAAAGCAGTCTCCTCTCTCTTATATTACTGTTGTACTTGGCGTACGTATGATGCCTCTTGTGTCGAGGCTGATCTTGATTTTGGAGAAATTTCCAAATTTTCCTCTGCACTTGAAGAAATTGGAGATCCTTTCTCGTACTCCTTCGAAACGCTTGAGGAGCGGGACGCCGTTTCGTGGTGCCAGTTGATATGTAGATCAAAGCGCAAGGCTCATAACCTGAACGAATGACGCGTGTCGAGGCTCTGTCTCTGTGATAAGAGTAGCAGAGGGGGCACCGAGTGTCCATTAGGATCGCTTGTGGCGAAAAAGAAATAAAACAGTTTGGAAAGTGGCGCTTGTCGGCCAAACGTGGAAACCGAAGAAGAGAAGAAAACAGATGGAAAGGAATGGAAGACAGATGAAAAGGAGAGTAGAAGAGGAGTGATCGAGGTGACCCAACCGTCACCTGATCCTCACGAGACAATACCGATGCTACGGGCAGATGTACTCTACGGGCTGTTGCAATGGCCGACATTCCGTTCTACAACAACGTTCCCTGAACTGTTCCCTGCAACGTTCCCTGATACTTATGGTGATAAGCTAGTTACTCTGTACTATTAATACGATCACCTTCCCCGTAAAGGTATGTTGAATACAGTACACCGGCGAGAAGAAACATCCGCTAGTCTCGCCGCATATTACATTTCCCCGCGTCTATAATAAGATTCCCAGTGTACTCAAGGGTAGTGACTGCACATCAGCTAGATACTAGTGGACTGCAAAGTCGATGTTACAATAAAGCCAAAGACATATTCGACGAGCATGTTGAGGCCGGGATATGATCGGCAACTGCACGGGAAATTACCTACTAAACAAATTGATCGTAACTTGACTAAACCGTGCCTGAACGGAGACACCACGAGAACGTCCTTGTCACAACATGTTCCTTGGTACTGGTATAGCTCAACTACGTATCGAATGATTTGTTTGCTAGCGCGATTATACGCAACCATTCCTTACAGGTAGCGAATGCTACGTACTACATAGCGAGCTTGCAGGCCAAATGACATACCAGATATGTTCGCAAACTACGTGCGGTCTGCCAACATATCCATGCCAAAAACGACGGTTGTATGTATGAGCATTGTCTACCTAAGAGAGGGTTCTTTTGATGACCTAAAACTGCTTTTATCCCGTAGCATATTGATAGTCGAAAATCAAGTACTGAATTGTTGCTGCGGAAGGTGGAAGGCGCATGCCTGATTTTACAACAAGTGTGGCTAATGACAAGAAAATGTATATTCTGGCACGCCTGGTCTGTTGAACACGATTGCGCTAACGATGGATGCTGATTCAGCTGGACGCGATGTTGTTGACGGTACTTGCGCTGGAGGTGGAGTAGTTGGAGTAGGACTATAACGGAAGCATCAGAGTGTAGGTGGAGCAGCTCAAGGTGGACTAGCTGACTACGAAGGTTGATCTTGAAGCAATGACGTCCTCGCCCCTCATTTAGAAATATCGCGGTCAACAAATGAGCCTACAACTCCCCGAAGACCGTGTTTTTCACCATGATGTATCGGATATTTTACTGGATACCCCGATGCTGATGAAGTCGCCTTCCGCTCGAGCTTGTAACCTTTTACCCGTAGCAGCGTTTTCATGCGTATATCCACGCAACCTGTAGCAAAGTGCACCGATCGTCCGGCTTGGGCAGAACGTGGTGGAGATGTCATTTAGATGGTTTCTGCTGGAGACGTGATCCAGTATATTGATCTTGTAGGACTATCCGATCTTAAATCGCGAGTTAAATACTGCATGTGCGCCGCCAACTGATGTGTTCCGCGTTTGACTACTGTATGCCTTCTGCATGATCTTGGAGCTGCTCCACGACTTTCCGAGAGTGCCTGAGCGATGAACTATGTGTTCGGCACACGAGTCCGCAGTAAACAACCCTGCTTCCGACGTGGGTCGCACCGAAATTTAATGTGTCTTCCTCGAGGAATCGACCACCACGACACAGAAGAAGCAGGAAGTGGTTGATCTTATATTTCCCGGGTGCCAGCGTCCCAAGCTGCTGCAGCCCCAAAAAGCAGAAACTGGTGATCTTCTTATCGTGCGCAAGAGCAAGGTCTGGCGTCGGTGGCAACTGTCCCGATATGAGTTGCTTCGTGTTCAAAAATGGGGGTTTGGGCGTTTTGTGAATTAGAAACATTCAATAGTTTGATGGATATGACGGGTACCAAACCCGTCGTGTGCTGACTCGTGCTACGATAGGGATAGCACTTTTGGTAGAAAGGATAGATTTGCCGGTAGCCGAAGTAACGGTCTCCGTAAATGCAGTCGCCGGCAAGTCACGGTTCATTGTAGAGAGAATTGGGCATGTTTATATCGAGATTTGGGGGTTTTGGGGACACTGGCGCAAAACCAGGCGCCCTTCCGCCCCCACTGTTGGGTGCAGACCTCACGAGTAGGATAGCAAGACCGAGTCGAGCAACAAGCGAGTCGCGGTTCTTGCTGGGAACGTCAGCAGATTGAGGTAGTGACTGGGTTGTCCAACCCAGCCACAAATATGTGCCTCTCCCTTCCACCCGCCCCCCTCCCCTTTTTTCTTTCGACGGGGGGAGGGGGGGAGAGGGGGGTAGAGTTAGGTAGCCGGGGTTCCGTAAATTTGTTTTTCATGATTATTGTTTTTCTCGAGTTATCTGAGTTGGATCGGAGACGTCGAGTGGTACGGTACCATTCGGAGGCTTGGTAATCCTAGACGACTGTAGGCGGTAATAGTTGGGAACCCGGCTGGTATCTTAGTAAGGACAGAGAGACAGTAGAAGTGTGGGCGAGATACGCAATCGATTGCAGGAGTCTGGGATGGGTGTATCTGGCCAAGGGAAGAACTCTCTCCCAAGACCCAGAAAAAGATAATAACCGTGCAATTCGGAAGATATTCAATAAACGGTTTCTGAAGGACGGTGTTCTCAACTGACTTCGCGTTCCACATGCAGGTGCTTGCATGGCCGCGTTAGCTGTACAACATACACGATACAAGCCGGAAATACATCTGGGACACGTGTAGCTTCAGAGGGATTGTAGCGTTGGGAAGTGGCATACTAGTTCGCAATGGGCCACCATACCTGGGGGAATACGTCGCCGCGTCTTCCAGAAGGGGAATGTGCTTCCCAATGTATTCGTGCCCGCCCAGTAGCACGTCCATAATCATGTAGGTTCAGGTTGTATCTCTACTTTATGTTCTATGCATGTGATAGTCGCCGCCTATCAGCTCCCATCCTGCCACCACCACGCGTAAACATCCAACCCCTTAGCGGTTTACTTCTCCGTATTCTCACCTACGGAATTACACCGTTTCGAGGGGTGTCGGTTTCGTATGCGTCCATGTTTGCTCGCGAAGGCGAGGTTTATTTCAAGTAAGAAGTCAACGAGACACGGGCTAGGCTCACGCAACTTATCCCCCTACACGAAAACCACATGGGCCATTTCGTGGGGGGACACAGGAGGCAACCCGGTCCAGCCTTGTCCTCGGACACGGTTCGACCAAACCGATGTTGATTATACGTTGGTGCGTGGTACGGTTATGACATTGATTGGTGGTACTAGGGAGTTCCTTTTATCTCACTTTTACTTTCCAGCTTCTGGACAAGCCGTGGTCACAGGTGTCCTCCCTTCTCCCCCCAGGTACGTGCCTTCATTTTTATCGCGCAGAGGGTTCAGCATTCCCAACTCTCGTCGATTTTCATCGAGGTTTGCTAACGCACGCTCTTGCGCTTTCCGCAGGCCAATTTGGTTTGCACAAGAAAAGTTCGTACGAGTACGAGCATGCACTCCGGATGGCTCGAACCTGCGAAATCGATCTTAGTGATTACGAGGTTAGCCCACTAGACCATCGGGGACGCCTATTATGGTAGATAGGCTCTGTTGTTGTGGGAGATTTATAGCGGAATGTCCCCGGGTCAGCGGCTTTTCCCGCCGAATGTTTTTCCCCGGTGGCTTTCACTTTGCTTCTTCTCGTCTTTTTCTACTTGCTCTCTACTTTACTTCTTCTACTTGGCTTCTATATTGGGATGATGGCTTTGTGGTCGCTCGAGGAGCGTGCTTAATATATATTGATAGTTCTACTCTTCTCTGTCAGCAACCGACCCCACCACCCAGCTCTTTCAGCGAGTAAAACGTTGAGACTCCTTAAGTCAGGAAAAAGCCGATTTCGCTCGGATGTGGCAGAACGAAATGGGAGACCGTCGTTCTACCTCAGCGTGTTGCCACGCCATCAGAGAGAACTAAACCCGAGTGATGGTTGTAGACATGGCCGTGACGGACAGGGAGTAGCCGAGAAAGTGAGCAACCGAGAATATTGCTATAGAACGCTGCGCCTAAAGTGTGGTCATCGACTAGATAAGGGGGCGCCCTCGCGTTCAGATCCATGCAAGAAGCAGGACCACCTAGAAGTTCCATGAATAATACGTGCACTTGTTCCTCCAGAAGACTCTAGGGGGGAGGCAAATACTATTCGCGTAAGTTGGAGAATAGTTGCAGCATTGAGGTCCAGTGTCCCGCCGATGGTTTTGGTGACAATGATAAGAATAACGTGTATAACCTAATATTGGTTGGGGAACTACACAGACGAGGACGAGTCCAGTCGGGACATTGTACTACACTTGTCTTAACTGTACGTTAATAAGCAACCAACGCTTGCGTCCTGTGCCGACGTCCGGTGTACCGAGATGTACAAACACGTAGAGTAGGTCGTTCGCATAACTCCTATGGACCTTCACAGCAAACCAATGGCGAAAGCAAGTGACGACTACAGCCTCCGCGGCGTACGACACACGCGTTGCACGCTACTAGTTGTAGATGATGAACTCGAAGTTACCAACCCCATTCAGGTCGTGGTACATGGACTGCTGCACGCTCGTTGCCATAATATTAATAAGACTGCACTTCGCGTGGCTTAGGTCGCTATAAATGGCCTCCAAATGGGTATTTGACAAGGGGAGCTGATAACCACAAGGACTGCTTTACAACCAATGGCTTCAAATTACCGGCGCAGGTGGCGAAGGTGAAGACACTAGAACGAAGTGTGGTGAGAGCTGGGGAGGGGGAGCTAGCTACGGGCAGTAGCAACAACATCTGCAGCAAGCATAATCGCTAGCAATAACAGCAACAACCACACCACAGCGCCGGCAGTAACGAAGGCAAAGGTGGCAGGAGAAAAACCCACTGCTTTATGCAGAAGTTTGGTTGGTGGAGCTTTTATGGTTCTTGGTGTGGCGGTGGAGGCATTGCCGTTGTGACGGACGTAGGACGCGGGGTAACACTTCTCTTTGGGGTACACGGATACATCGCTATTTATAACTTGAACTGGAAAAGTGCCTGTGATGGGTTGCGCTTCTAGCACGCCACCGCCAGATGGCACGCTCTGTCTCAGGTGTCATCAACCCCAACATGCAGAGCTAGAGCCCTCTATGCATGCAGGCCATCCGCCGTCGCTTCCCAACGTACCCGGTCTACCAAGATCAGTTTACTATAGCGATGCTGGGCGTTCTACTCCAACGCATTTTCCTTCGGTGTACCATCGCATGGGCGCATAGTAGAGCAAGGGTGTACAGCAGGAGGGACATCCGTTGCTCTACAGCACAAATTACAGCATAAATGGATATATCTCGGCTGGTATTATCTCCTTTCGTACCGCTGCTACTTGCACTTTTTGCGACACCAAAACCAGCAGCAGGGGCGTGTCTACGTTTCACCCTCACCTAATCACCACAAAATTGCGCCAGAAGGCACGAGTGAACTGAATACTGCGTCGTGGACCCGCGGCCCCGGTGTCAGCGAGTGCGAAGCTTTGTTTGCTGACACAGGTGCGACCATGCACGCGACTGGATATAATAGCTAGTGTATGACTACTACTTCTGCCCCCCTTGATCAATATATCATACAAAACCGTCACAAGGTGCTTTGCGTACGGTTTGGGGCCGACGTCTTCTCTCCAACTCATTCTCCCCGGCGGCGCTCCTTAACTGAGGGACTCCCCAATACAATTTCTTGCCCCATTTTAGTTTTTCAATTCTACTTGGTTTTCGTTTGACTAGATGGTTTTCCCTTACGATGGTTGGCTGTGATCCGTGTACAATGTCTCCTAGGAACTGGTTTGGGTGGGATATAGAGCTCCTCATGTTCATAGCCTGATACAAACCGGGTACCCTGCCTAAGAGAGCATGTCTCGTTAGTGGTGAGCAACACCAGATAGCTGAACAATGAATGCCATGGGAAGTCATTTGACGGTTGCGCACAACTCTATGGTGGACGTGAAAGGGGTCTTGAGGGACGTCGCATGTGTACCTCGCGAGCGGTTCAGCATGTTTACGCTCCATCCCGTGATGTCGCAAATTACGGCAAATATATCTTATGCAGAGTAATACGGTACCTGTCGGTTGAGTTGTACTTAATTCGAGGAGTCGAGCACTGTCACGGATTCGAAAGTACATCTGTGCCCAACCTGGTGTACCTGACGGGGGTCCTAAACTGAAGAGCACTACCCCATGCATTGGCAGTCCCGGTTGTGTTTTACGATTGGTTTCGTTGTATGCCTAGCGGGCGGGATTGCTCACCGTGTTGCGTGTACGTTCGTTGTCAACTTCGTTGTTGGGGTGGCTGTTACGTGGATCCCTGTCTATAGCTCGGCCAAACCCACTTCCATGTCTATTCGAAGTACTCATCGCGAATACGACCCGCGCCTGCCACGTGAGGGGGATTGGTGATAGGTTACGTCGCCAACGTTGCGCGGATTGACTGATCATGCTTCCTGAATGAGACGGCCCAGGTGGCCGCGAACTTGCCACGATTGCTGGACAACATCCATGCCCTCAGGACTCCGTCCAGCCTTGAGGGCATTCATTCAGGCGACTAGGGCGACTTCACCAGGCTCGCGTCCATGCGTCTGTTCGATCACCATGACGCTTGCGGCAAGGACACTCCTGTCGATTTTGCAACACACGAAAGGGTGTCGTAGTCACGGATAGCCCAACAGCCTTCAGCCTGCCACGCCATTATGCCTGGGGACTCACGTGGAGGCTAACGGCACACCGCTACGACCGACAAGGCCCTCACAGCAAAACGCACGACTTTCGGCGATCGACCTAATCCGCATAGCGGAAATATTACAGTCAAACCGGGAAACAAGTTCCTGTACCATGCCACACCGGTCACGGGAACGTGTCGGTTCCGCTAACCCCTAGTCTCCGGTGATTAAGTGAGGGCCGAACGCAGGGCCGTTGTTCTTCCGTTGTAATGGCACCGGTCATTGATAGAGCTGTAGCAAGGTACGGACCCCTTCTGGATTTGAAATGTGCACCTGCGACGTCCCTTGGAATTAGCCGCGGGAGGCTTCCGAGTAATCGACACCATAGGCACGTGACCGGGGACATGCACAAACGCTCCTGCGGGCACTCGCCGTGGGGGAGGCGGAGTATCAGCCATCGCCGTATACGTCGTACCGGCCGGTATCGGCCAACGTGGACGAGTGGTATCACGCCTCCTACAAGAGCCGTCGTCGCCGCCACATCAGCAAAAGTAATCGCCGCCGCTGCCGCTGTCATAATCACCACGGCCAAACATATTGCCGTTGCAGCCGCCACGGGTGGCTGTATTGTCGCAGCAGCAGCGGTAGAAGCTACACCAGCAGCAGCAGCAACATCAGCAGCAGCGGTGGCGACCAAAGCAGCCGCCATCACTATGCAGCAGCGGCAGCGGTAGCAGCAGCAGCAGCAGCAGTAGAGGTATCAGCAGCAGCAGCAGTAGCAACCGCAGCATCAGCCACCGCACACACCGTCACTGCCGCCACCGTCAGTGATTTGTACGGTACCGCCAGGGAGGTTGGAATCGCGCCGTTTCTCGCATTGCGGAAGGTTTGGACATCCGCTCACATACCACAAACGACATGCTGTTGCCCGCTGTGCTGATGTTCAAGTCACCTCCTCGTGTTGCGCAAAGTCCCGCCACAGCCGACGTTGCGAAAGGCCAGGTCGCCCCCTCGTATCTAAAACAACCACGTTTGCGTCCACCACGCCAAAGGCCCGGTGACTCGCTCGGATTCCACGTACCGGCGGGGCCGTCACCTTTGCGAAAAACCAGGGCATTGCATTTCTTCACATCGTACAATGTCAACGTATCCGCAGCTTGGCCGACGAACACCAAAACGTGGGGTACCTTGTTACTTCCGCTCTGAAGGACGGGGGTCTCGTTCACCCACATTGTGTAATATCAGTATACGTCACCCAAAACGAGCTCTACTATGCCCTCTTGCACGGTTCGCAAGCATCCAACATAGACATCGTAGGTATAAGCTTGTGCCGACTTGTATTCGGACGCTTGGCTGCAGGTCACGCTGAAGGGACACGGTAGCTTGTCTGACGCAGGGGTCATTGGGCGCTTAAAAGCCAAGATAATTGAACGTCTGATCGGCGTATTGGGCGTTGGCATCGAATGCACGCTACCACGGCAACGAAACCTTAGCGATAGCCAAAACTAGTAGCACGGGCGTTTCACAGTGGGAAGGGATTGGCGCACTGAGGAGTTTGACCGAGCCCAGAGGCAGCGTGATTGTGAGTGTTTGGTGCCGTTCCGTGAGAGTTCTGTCCGTAAGTCGGCGGGTTTCTTGCTATCGCTTGTGTACCGAACATGGCTGGATTCCGTGAGCACGGGGGGGCGGGGGTGGGTCGCTTCGTTCGC
>JAYJMJ010000236.1:1061833-1074802 GCA_036873875.1 Laminaria ephemera
AATCGGTCGATGGAACTAGTAGCACAACGTTGGATACCGGTGCCGGCAAGTCCTAAAGATTCACTTGCCCACCTACTCACATACTGGTACGTGAACAACATTTGAATATCTTTACACTAGTATACGCTTAAACCCAGTGAACGTAGATGAGCAACAATTGAATAAGCTTACACTACTATACTGTACACCCCCTCGCAACATACATGAACTGCAATTCAAAACGTGTAAACTATTATATGGTTAATTGGTTAGAGCATTCCAACCGCCAATACTCGTAACTGTGTTTTCTGTACCTACCTTACACACACATGAATAATTCGCCAAAGTTCAACACACCGCGGGATGCATTCAAGGAGCGTCGCGCTCTGTACACTCAGTTGCAGTTCCGCTCTGTTTTAATCACACAAACGTCGATCATACAATATGCAATGGAAAAGGTTGCGCACTATTAAGATAAACCAAGACTATCATATGCACGTAATTTTGAGCTACGTATAGTGCAGGGGTGGCAAAACGACAGCCCGCCCTCCAGGGCGGTATTTACCCCGTATCAGAGTACCGGCATACACTAATGTTTCACACTCATAGACAAAACCTACGAAACAAACAACCGTAACTTCACTCATCGTACTTCACGCGCCACTCATCGTACTTCACCGATACTTCAAGGGCCTCGCCCTCAAACACAAACCACACATACTATCGAACACACTCGTATAATTATCAGAAATACCACGCCCCACCCCACAGAGCATACACTTACGTGTGTCGACACGGTTAAATGCGCGCTTGACGACACACTGGAACATTTACGCCCCTCGTGGGTGTATAATAAACTACAACGGCGCGCCGTGAGCGGAGCGTCCAAAGACGACGACGATAGGCCACACCTAGCTAAGGCGCCTATTTAGCAGCCAACGTAAGCCAGCACTGGCCCGTAGGACCCTCACCGCATCCAACCGTCTAAATGCGAGCCTTACAGCAACAATGGGCAACGCGGAAGACGAGCGTGGTTGTTTCTCGAGCCCGCGTTACTTGCAGCGTGGGAAATAGACACACTAGAGTGGGAAATAAACACACCCGAGCACGTCCCCACATAGGGCCGCACGTATACCAGGTACAGGGTGTAGTGAACCCCTGAACGATCGAACCAGTACACCCATACAACCCAAACCGTTTCAGGTACAGGGCATATAAAGTCTACCCATGAGCGATCAAACCGGATACTAATTCGTGAAGATGAGACAGAGAGCGCTGCCGGTCATTGCTCTACGCGGGAGTGGTAGTCTTGAAGGGCTCAGTCGATCGGCTCGTAGCCGTAGTCAGAACTCTGGTCGAACGAAGCACCGTTGGCGACCTTCAACTTGGCGTACGACAGACCGGTGTTGCCCGACATGGTGGTTTTGGTAGAGTTATCGAAGCGGATCGTCAAGGCGTCCTCAAAGGTGTTGTCGACAAATTGCGTTCGGTCAGCTGTCGTGATCTTGAGGCTCTCTTTGCCTCCGATGAGGGTGTTGTCCCGGAAAACGTTGTCCTTGGACCGCCCGGACAACACGACGTCAGGTGCATCGGACCCAAGGTACGAGTAGGTGTTGTACCTGAGCAGACAACCGTTCACACCGAGCAGTGGTGTGGCGAAAAATGGAGTTTTTGTTTAGGAGGGGGTCTTCAACAGGGGTTTCTCACGAGGGGTTCCTCTAGAGGGGATCCGTAACAAGTCTTTGTTTCTAGAAGTTCTTCAAGATTCCTCACGAGGCCATTGGTTACTCTTACGTTCTGACAGCTTGACGATTGACGGGAATCGCACGAGCGAACCAAAGATGAAAGTTGACGAGTGCTACGGTAGGGACGGCACCTACACGTTTCGAGGTTCTTCACTTGAGGAGTTCTATGCCTCAAGCAACGGCCGACGAGTTCTATCCCTCAAGCAACGGCCGACGTTGAGAACAAACGTAGGGTATGTACATCACAATCCCAGCAACTAAGTATACCGATAATAACACTGCTCACATCACAACGGGATCCAGAGATATGGAGAAGCTCCTCATTTGACGGAGCACAGTCAGAGACGCATATTTCGGCTCAAGCGTGCCACGCACGTCATAGGATGTCACTTATTACGGAGGACCACAGGAATCAGAACCCGCGAAATACACAAAAAACCTACCAGGTATGTATTACCGTGTTTTGTCTAGCCATATATGGCCCTGATTTCTATATTCCCCCGGAATAGCAAGGTGCGGCAAATACGACGACCAAACAACCATGAAGTAGACAGGCCGTTCATCATTTCAAGAACTTGGACAGGCTTCTCACTTGGCCGATCCGGTAATGACGTTGTCGTAAAAGACGTTGCTGGCACATCCCACGGAGAATCTAACACCGTACTTGTTGTTCTCGAAGAGGTTGCCAGACACGACTGCGTTGAAGGACTCCATCATTGCTAGTCCAGCGTCGCCGTTGTCATGGACGTAGTTGCCTGGGGCGAAATCGAAGTTCGGCATAGTCGAGTATGGCCAACATTGTAAAAGTGGCAAAGTCAGATCATTCGAAAAGAACACCTATCCTCTCGTAGGTCGCTTGCAGTTTTCCTATAGGTACTCGTAGGTATTAATTTTTATTGTAAATAATGCGTTTTCGGCAACACTCGAGAAAATGGATGGAAAGCGCGCTGTTTGTATGGGTCTCGGCATTTCAGAAGTTGCCTATCGGGCCACCACGGATCGTTGGCGTTAGAGAGCTGAGACAGAGGTTTGTCTATTAACGGCCAGGCCGACGAGATGAAAGCGGTCAAATCTCGTAGCCAGAGTGTCTACGTCGCACTGTGTGATGCATACGCCTCGTGAACCATGGCACTTCTAGAGCTTCTAGGTCTGGGAAAAAAATAGTTTAAGGTATATGGCCCTTGTGAGGTGATCTTCCCTTCCGCAAATAATGTTAGTCGAGGAGCATATTTCACTCTTGTTGTACATATGTTGACAGAAACAAAAGGATCCAGGTAGTTAAATGCTCGTTCAGCAGCACCAACTCTCAGACCAATACCAACTAACGACGTTCCGACACATCACCCGTACGATGCTAGATATCAACGAGATGCCCACTTGACGAATAAGCCACAGGACGTCGATATACTGGGTAAATATTGGGTAATGATTTGCACAATCCTCTGTAGGGTCACGTCAAGACAAACGCCTTGCCAATCCAAAATACCGCTTTTGGCGCCCGCTCATCTGCTACGCCAACATCAACAAAACACAGAGTTTTCCCGCAGCCGCTCACCCTCTCCGAACCTATACTGCAAACGCTTCGTGCTCACAGCTCTGCTCGGCATGCATCCATAGTATAGCAGTGTGGGGAATAGAGTGAGATGTGCGTTCTTCTGCTCACCTTTGACAATGGCGTCGTCGCTGCTCCGGTGAAGGAATATGCCGGCAGACGTCGAAGCACCGCCGTAGACCTCGTTTCCCTGAATACCGGAACAAGACAGCTTTGTTGGTGTGTTAGCTCTAAATAGTACAAGGGAAGATCATAGGTATCATGTCCTATGGAGAGCAAGCCGCGCGGGATCGATGGAAGATGTGAACAACATCGTTCTCGTTTAAGCAATTTACGACCTTCCTATTTCCTTGGAGTTTGACCAGTCAACGGTGTGCACCAGGCCAAATTATACAACTTCCATGGTTCCAGATAGGCCCAGGTAACTAAGGTTACGGTAGAGGGGTCGCGCTCGTCGCTTAGCGTTTTACTCAGAGCCACTCTCACGTGTGACTTTCACTTGGTTGTGCTCTTCGTTTTGGCGATAATCGCAGCAATTGGTTTTTTTGCTCATCCCATCTATTATCTTCGCACTTTTACTTTTTCCTTCTCCCTCCCTAGTCGTGACTCAGTTCCGGGGTCACTTAGCTGGCTCTTCTCCCCCCTCCCCACTACGGTACGTGCCTTCTTTTTATCGTGAGAAGAATTCAGCACTTTCTTCCTTCGTCGACTCGCGTCGAATTGTGCTTACCTACGCTATGAAGCACTGTCGGCAGTTGGTGTCTCAGAAAAAGAAATCTCCATACCGAGATTCGAACCCGTGACTCCAACCTTAGTAGCCTTCGAGGTTAACCACTTGACCACCGGGGCGATGATGTTGTTTGTTACGTTACGCCAACAACATAGAATAATTCAAGTCCAGTTCTAACTGGCGTAAACTCGTACTTCTGTGAAAACAGGGGTGCCCCACCAACCGTAGCCTTGGAGAGGTAATTTTCTGGGACAGGACACCCACTTTAGCGCACGAGTGATACAGAGGACAGCAGGACACAACGATCGTACCTGGATGGACACCCCGTTGCAGCGCTTGGAGGCGATGATACCGTGATACCCGTTATTGTAGACTAAGTTGTCGTGGATCGTGAGGAAGTCGCTGTCGTCATGGGGGTCAAAGCCGTACCCCGAGTTGTCGTGCATCTTGTTCCTCCTCCAGTCTCCCTGCTGGTGGCCGTACGTATAGACACCGAAGTTGTTGTGGTGGATGTCTGAATCGTAGATGTTGCCGTAGACGTTGACTTCTTCGAACACCTCGTGATTGCTCTTGTCGACACAGAACCCGCGGACCTGATAGGATGGCAGATGAGCCATTGTCGATCGGTTGTTGTCGAAAGGAGGAAAAACGCTAGCAGAGTAAGAATGTGCCGCCTCAGAGCTTCCTCAATCTACCCTTCGTGTGTTGGTAGAAATATTCTGGCGTATGCAAAATACCTTGGAAATACTCGAGTGAGCAGGGATGTAAACAGTGGATATTAACGCTGGAATATCTTGCAAAGTGTGCGGCAATTGGCGTGCTTGTACAAACTTTGTCTCTGTACCAACTAAACCAAAATATTCTACTCGCGAACCCCAACTGTCTAGTGACGCAATGAGAGGGCCCGGGCAACGGCATGTTGTTGAGGGTCATATATACTATCTACAGCTCCTCGGTCCATTGATTTAGATCAACACATAGATTTAAAGCAAGCATACACACGTTGAGGTGGTCGTGGAGTGCGACACTGGGAAAACCGAGCCACCCCCATAGTTTCATCGGTTTTGTATTCACCATTCTAGGTCGATTTCCGGACTCAAGCATAGCTTAGTTAGGTGTTTACCGAGATGAAGACCCAACGACATGCGTTGACGTGCTGTTTCCCAGGCTTCTTTACGATATATTAGCTTATCGTCCCACCTTCCACGTTAGACCGTAGCTCTCGCTGCCGTGGTGCCCAAGGTAGGCCATTTCGCTGTCCTCGATGTCCATCCGCGCCTCTCCCATCTCTTTCTTGGCTGTGCCATTGCACGTCTCGCTGGGGTCGGTGATGACCTCCGAGACGGCGCTGATGTACGAACGACCGTCGTACTCGTTTTTGTCGGGTCCGTTCGAATAGCTGTCCCACGAGAACACCTGGTACAACGGGGGTCAAGTGGTGGGTTGAGCAAAATATCAAACCATGGTGGAGCAGAGGAGAAGGGGGGTTGAAATTGGCATCTACAGTCAGTCGTTTACGGCAGCGAGTAGAGGATGATGTTGACACGTGCCAAACCGCGAGAGCAATGCTGTCGTGCAGCATGTGCGGAAGAATGGAACAGGGACGCGTGCTATGACAGGGGTAGCACGCTTTGGTCAACCTATTACTCACTGACGGAGCTCTTTTAACGAGTAACTACCCAATAACTTTGAAATGCCATCTTTGTTTTGCCCGAACGATGGGATCGTTCATCGGGTTACGATTAATTCTTTATCAAAATCGGGTTTTCGGGCGGTGATGGAGCTTCTAAAGCGAGGACCCTCATCAAAATTTGTTGCACACCTACCACAACACGAGTCCAGAACGAAACGAACAAATCCGGACCCCAACCGAACGTCCCGTAGGAGATGTTGAAAGGTTTGCTTCACAGTAGCTAACACGCATGCTGCCGACGGCGTGCCTCTACGATACTGTTTACGGGACTCCTTACTTAAAAAGCTATGTACTGACTGGGGGAAAACGTTAAAGAGCAACCCCATAAAGCAATCACGGCCGCATGCTACGGTACAGGTGTATCATTGTTTTTCTGAGGCTCCTCCTATGCGGAGCTCTGTACCTCTCCCAACAACTGTTTTTGGGGGAAACTAAAAGTGCTACCCCGTGGAAAATCCCATGGCCTAGGTGTACAACGAAAATGATTGCAAAACAACGGTGAAGTTCCGACGATATTGGGTTAAGGAGCCTCGTCTTTCAGAAAACGTTTAGCCCAAACGTGCTAATTTTATCGTAGCACGCATCCATGGCCTACGTATTTCACGAGGGATAATGTTTCAACACGACTTGCATTCGGACGATAGCAGGTAGTTCTTCAGTTTAAGACCCCCGTCAGTCAGAAAAACATCGACAAAAACGTGCTACCCTTAACTTAGGACAAGTTTAGACATCGTGACGGCAAAAACTCGCACTAGCGTTTGGTGCGCCCATTTTCTCAGACGGCGAATGGATTTTATGCCTTGCAAGGGAGTGCTTAGCAAGGTTTGCTATTGTCGCGGGTATGGTGTTGGAATTTATTTAAAGCGTATCTGACCGCCCGTGTATATTTTCAAACAAATATCATATTACTTAATATAGCGACGGATTTGGTTTTGAGGTGCGGTAATATAAGGTGCCATATACCCTTGGTAGGTTCTACCCGGGTACGTTTCGCGGGTGTCATAAAGTATATGCCCTAGAAAACTCTACTTTGAAGCATTGTCAACAACGTAGTTGCCAAACTAATATCGTATGGCATGCCATATAACACACTACCTGCGGTAATTTCTCTACTCATTTCCCCCAACCAAGTCGGGCACATCCAACGAAAATGGTGCCTTTTGAAGTACATCATCGACGAATTTACGCAGACGCATCGCTCGGCGTCTACACTCTCTTCGTTGTCTGAAAAACTGCTTGAATATCCGTCCGAGGGTGTGTGTGATCTGACGTGATATACGGTACTTTCAAGTATGACGAATGTGGGATTGGGTGTATTATCTTACGTGTCTTACGGACTGTCTAAGCCCAACGAATACTAAACAACGTCCAGGTTCCACATGACGGCTTTTCATGTAGACCCCCTGGACTGTACACGTATGGATGTGTTCCATGAGTCGACAGTAAAGAAGATTCCGAGCCCCCTCGATTTGCTGGGTGCCGAACCTGGCACACTAACTTCTCCACGGCGAGTATTCAGCATGTACAAACAATAGAATATCTACCATACCAACGAGTGTGCGGCCTGAACAAATATGTTTTTGCGAAAGAAGTTTGACGAATGACGATATTACATCAGTTCAAATTAAAAACGAAAAGGATACCTTGGTGCCCACAAAGTCAAAGCTTCCGCCATGAGCCCGAAGGTTGATGATGGTTTCGTTTGTGCTGAGGAGACGTAGCTCGTCAGCATCGCCGCCGGCTGACGTGCCGTGCACCTGAAAACAGATCGAAGGAGTGAGGACGAGTACGTACATAGAGGACAGTACTTTTGTTTCGGCCGGGAAACGTGCTACTTGCCATACAGTTTCCGGCGTCCCTAACACATCGAATGCCAAGAGAATCGAACGTATGTGCGGGATAATCGTACCGAAAACGAGCACGACTGAGGACATTCGACATTGGCCTTAGCCGAGAACGATAACATTGGTGATGCTGTTTATTCCCACAGCACGTCTACGCCGAAATCTATATCAACATTACCGAACGAGAAGCATATATATACCTTGAAAGTTGTCATACTACCGCATGTAAGTGAGGATGAAGTCGTCCAGCGTAGACCTAATCAGCGCAACGAGAACAGCCACAACCGTGATTATCTACACTCTGCACATACTTAGGAACAAGCACCAAAGGCGAAGGCCTACGTCACAAGCACAACATACACAAAAGGCAAATGCCAACCTGCAGGGTAATGCCGTCTTGCACGAACAGCTCCTGGGTGAGCATCCATGTCCCTGTCATGGTGTCGCTAATATCACCGCTTTTGGGGTCGACGGCATACAGGGGTGCCTTGCCCCCCCGCTCTTTCCATATATGTGCCAGCTTCACACAGCCGCCACGGGTGCTACCGTCCGCGGACACGATGTACAGCCGCGCGGACCCCGCAGAGTATCGAATATTCACCGGGATGCTTTCATCGCACTCCGGCTTGGGGATAGGGTCATTCGGCGATGGAGTGTTTCTCGCGGCGGTGAGCTTGAGGGCAAGCATGCCCAGCATACAAACCCTTCCAAGGGTTGTCGCCATCTCGATGCGCTGATTCTGAAGGTTAGGTGTTTTCTCTGTCTCTTGGGGCCTAAGATTGGACGGTGTGTCCGACGTTGAGATCTGCGCGGCGAAGAGAAGTGATTGGGAGAGGGTGTAGGAATGTCTACTGTTTGTGTGTGCAACGTCGGCGTATACGAACTCGAAAAAAAGATGAAATCCCCGGGTATGTCTACGGAGCAGTAGAACCCTCCGCTGGCTATCTCTTAAAACTTTCTGGGAATATTCAAATACCGAAACGTGCCGGGATGGCGCATTGGAGAGGGTTCTTTATATTCCTTAGTATGACAACAACCACAACTACTACTACTATGACTACCACGACTACTACTACTACCCCTACTTACCAGGTGTATACTAGAGTATTATTACCACTAAGTCATTCCGTTACATATACAGAGGTTTGTTTCGGCACAGTTCCGCACACCAGCCAGTTCCCGCTTGCCACCCTGACAAGAGATGGGTTTGATTCCGCCCGCGCCTGCTACCTGAAATACCTGAAACCAAAGCATCCTACGGTAGGGGTAGCGCCATACGTTTCTGAGGCTCATCACTAGATAATCTCTATACCTCATCCAACAACCGAGGGAATCACATCATGTATGCTAAGCCAGATAAACAATCTCATCGGCTAGGTATTTCACGAATCAAATATGTCAGGTAGCTCCTCAATTGAGGAGCTCCGTGGGTTGAGAGGTATTTGGGCTCAAACGTGCAGCCCTATTGTAGCTTGGCTATTATGAATATCCTTTCATAACTAACTACTGTACTTACGGTTCGGTTGACTGTTGGCTTGGAATGTGTGTGGAATGCTTTATTATGCAGTTATGAAAGGGTTAATGTGTCAAACACGCATCATGTATACTGATCGAAGTCTCTGCTACCAGGGCTAAGTGCAAAGCGACGGGTCACCCAGGGGTCAAGCCTGTGCGTTGGCTAAATAAACAAGTATATATCGTGCTGACGTACAGTAGGAAGTGCCGCCGCATCGTACAGTATAACATACCGGACGTATACGGATAGGTTCGCCCACAACGTCAAACAGTGCGTCGAACAGGGCGTCGATTACCGCCGACCCAAACCGTCACTCGCGTCGTTCTTGGAACTGCGCCCACGTGTTAGGGGACAACTACTTGGAAATAATATAGGATAATTTATTCCGTAGAAAAACGGTTCACCTCGTCAGAACCGCACGCTCGTTTTTTTGCGACAAACTACTTGTAGTTAGTATTGGAGTGGTGCTTCCAGCTTTTGAG
This sequence comes from Laminaria ephemera, assembly GCA_036873875.1. Classification (NCBI taxonomy): domain Eukaryota; class Phaeophyceae; order Laminariales; family Laminariaceae; genus Laminaria; species Laminaria ephemera. The sequence goes on from JAYJMJ010000236.1 coordinate 1,071,375, forward strand.
GTACGGGGTTATTTGCCGAAATCTGAAGTATAAAATGTTCCTCGAGAGGTGTTCTAGCAATCAATTATACCAGCTTGATGATCACTTGAGCTCCGAGAAGAAAGTGGCCTGTTATGGGTCCATGGAATATCTTTGGTGGTATTCTCGAATTGTACGATTTGGGAAAAGCCGTTCTGAGTAGACAACGGAGAGGAGGGGACGTGGCGCGGTGTATTTGTTGATGGAGTTAGACTGCTGTGCTTGCTATATATTCGATATACGCTCCTCATGTCTTCGCGAGAATAGTTGTTCCATTGTCCGCCGGTGCAAATAGCGTTCGATCGAGTGCAATCGATTTGTTAGAATATATCCTCTCGATTAATTATTACCAGGTATCTACCAACTTGGCTTGGCGGGAGGTTCCCTAATGATGTCTAATAAGTTGCGGGGTTGGAGACACGATGCCAGCTGCACGATACATACACAGGACAGCCCAACAGCATACCCTTCCTTCTGCTCAAGCCCGTTTCACCACTAGCACACAAACCAGAACGTTGCCGGTTTCACTATTTGAGGATAGGAATATGTACATTTAGCAGGTGCTGCCGTCTAGCAAACAAACCAAAACAATGTATTTTCTTCCTCGCAGATATATTCTTGTGTACTGGCTTGCATAGGTTCCACCCTCGTATCCGTTGCGATTGGCATTGCATGGCCAAGTCACCTTGTTGTATTTGCAATGTGTACTTCTGTCTTGTAGTTTGCGACCACCGAGCTCGTCTCTCTATGCATAGGAGGCGTCGGCACCGACATTGGTTACGCTGGATGTAGACGGGTGGAAATATCAATTTTAATGTGAAGAACACACACGCAATGTTGGTGTCACTATGTAAACATAGGAATATAATGCAGATTTAGCAGGGATTAACGTCTAAAATAATAAATGAACAAGAACGTTATCGGTTCCACTTTAATAGGAAAATACTTCGTGCACATTTAGCAGGTGCTGACGCGAGATCAACCATCATAAATGTACATACCAGGTACCAGGTAGATTTTTCGTTATCCAACGCTATTATTATCATTATTGTTGTTCTCATACTAGCTGATGCCAGCAATCTAACGCGTGGTCGCGAAAGTACAGAAGTCCACCCGTAGGCACGGAATAACCCAAACGACAAGCCCGGGCAGGGCCCCAGGATAAAAATCACGCAAACGACATGCCCATGAAGGGCCTAATGGCGATTCTCATTCCCCGACTTAAATGTATATGAACTGTAATAACGCCTATATAACTAACTTATATCGGTCGCCCCGGTGGTCAAAGTGGTTAACCTCGAAGACTACTAAGGTTGGAGTCACGGGTTCGAATCTCGGTATCGAGAATTCTTTTTCTGAGACACCAACTGCCGAGAGCGCTTTAAAGCGTGGAGAGAAATAATGAGTCACTCGCCCGAGTGGTCTAAACGCTGTAGTGAAAATGCTAGTATAACACCCCCCTACCGTAGGTCCAGTCATTAGTACAACTGGCGCTAGGAACTCGCGCGGCGGGATATTTGTAATTGTCGTCAACTTGCTGTGTGCGTTGGTGATCGGCGGACGCTTGGGGCAACTTGAAAGGAGTCCATGTTGCTTGGCGCAGTTAAAAATAAAAAACCTCGCGCACTTTGCTCGAACTGGTGTTGTTAGGTAGGAGCCCTATCTGATGGGCCACGGCAGTCAAAATGCACTCTTCGTTAGAAGCCCTACCTATGGGGTTACTGTAGGCGCGTGACTTAAGTAGCTCAACAGGTAGGATTTCTAATGAGCACATGTATGCGGTGCAACACTCGCGCAATGTTGTCGTATACTATACTCGTAGTTTTTTTACGGTGGGGGGGGGGGTGCATGTTGCTAAAAACACCGGTGTGGGTAGAACGGTGTGGTCGGTGGGAAAATACCACAACTTGTGTTTCATCGCTTTAGAACTGCACCCATGCTTTGTGGGACGAATGAGTTGGTACCTGGTATCAAACAGCTACATGCTAATAGACAGAGGGGGGAACGATTGACCTGAACGCCTTCATACTAATGCAACAAATTATTATATTTCTACCTTCCAGGGAGACGGTATCGTGTATCTCTCGCTGGAAACTGGCGCAGTATGGCATCTTTAAACTGCCGTCAACGTGCGTGGTGCGTTTGGTGGGTGGTCGGCAGACGCTTTAGGCCACTCGAAAGGGGTTCCTAGTTTTTGACGCGGTCAAAATTAGAAACTCGCATTTGCTCGATATCATGTTACTGCAATAAGAAGCCCAGTAGTCTGCTGTTCTACGTCAGTCGTGAAATGTTATTAATCGTTAGGGTCGCCTGCTACGATAAAGGGAGCGCTTTTTCGCCGAAATTTTTTCTGAATGACGGGGGGCTCCTTAACCCGAAATCGTCGAAAATTTTCGTTCTTTTTTTTTTTTGCAATAATTTTCGTGGGAAATACCTAGGCCATGGGATTTTACATCGGGGTAGCACTTGTATTTTTTCCCACATCGGTTTTTGGGTGAGGTGAGGTATATAGAGCTCCTCAAGTGAGGAGCCTCAGAAAAAAAATGGGGCAGCTCTGTCGTAGCAAACGGCTGGGCTTCTGTGTAGTCGCGCGACTTAACTAGCTCAGCAGGTAGGGCTTCAAACTTGCACACGTATGCGGTGCCACACTCGCGCGCCGGATTGTCGCCTTTCGCTGCCGTAGTAATTTACCTTGACAAGGGAGGATGTTTGCATGTTGACAAAGACACCGCGGTTAGAACGGTGTAATCGGTGGGGAAATACCTCAACTTGTGTTTAACCCGTTTAGAACTGTACTCCCGCCTAGAGGTCATATTTACTTGAAATTAGAGTTATATATGTGTTTCCGTATAGTACAGAGTAGTGAAGGGGCGAATCGAGGACGCGGTGGATGATCATCAGACCGTTGCAGGTATATTACCTAATTTCCAACCATCCGACCCACCTACGCACCCACCCATCAACCCACATACCCACCCACCCACCTATCCACCCACTCACCCACCCATCCACCCACCCACCCACCCACCAACCAACCCACCGACCCACCCACCCACCCACCCACCTACCCACCCACCCACCTGCCGAGGGTAGCTTACCGCTTGTCGGAGATAATGATTGACACACACTTTGAATTATATCTGACTCTTAACCCTAATCATTACCCAACCACACCGAATCAACCAACGTAGAGATATTCACCTTCGTCTCGTACACAGTGTGCTTCAACCACTTGCTCGAAGAAGCGGCGAGCTCAACTGCCCCCACCCATCTTTCCCACCCTCCTACCAACCCATCTAACCTCTTTCCGTATCCTTTCCTCCCAACCCTCCCCCACGCACACTCCCCCCCACGGCCTCCCACCTCCTAACCAACCCTTGGTCCCACACAATCCCCCCCCCCCCTTCTCC